>SJYV01017773.1:906990-1016722 GCA_006410875.1 Neotragus pygmaeus
GTGGCCAAAGTACTGGAGTTTCAGCTTTAGCATCATTCCTTCCAAAGAAATCCCAGGGCTGATCTCCTTCAGAATGGACTGGTTGGATCTCCTTGCAGTTCAAGGAACTCTCAAGAGTCTTCTCCAACACCATATCAATATCCCCTAATTCCAAGGGAATACCTTTCATTTAAATAAGAACATTAAAGCAAAAACACTTTTTCAATCTTCAGCTTTTCTCATTCTCCTACTCTCCAGGAGTACTTTTTTAATAGGAGTGTTACTTTGTTTTTAATAAGTTTACCTCATATTAACAAGTAGTGAAAAAATGTAAGTCACAGTTATTTTAAATAAAGGACTGTGTAGTAAATCCCTGGATTTGAAAATAAAATGTGCAGACAATATAGCGGAATGTTAGCTGTCTTGAGCTGCTCAGTCCACAGTTGAAAATTTCCTAATCTAATTTTCTCTTGTTGCTGGATTTTTCCACTATATACAATTATGTATTTTTAAAAGATCTGTCATCCAAGTCCCCTGGCTCTTTTATGAGTGTATATTTGAGCATGTATTCTAGAATACTCAGAAATGTTGTTTGTAGAAGTTCATATTTTCAATCAGACATTTAAACATGTTCTCACAAAAATCCTCAGTTCCAGAACTGAGATTAATGGTTTTAGCTTTAATTTCAAACTGTTTATGAGATAAAGAAAGCAAGCCATGAGTATAAAAAATAGTAATATATCAATGAAAAATATTGACATAATTGAATATTAACATTACATATGCCAAGAAGTAAAAAAATGGCAAATTTTCTTTGTAATAGTCATTGTCATTGCCCTTTTCTCGTTTTTCTGCCTTTGAATTTACAACATCTTGTTCAGTTAGCTGTAGAAAGNTATCAATGAAAAATATTGACATAATTGAATATTAACATTACATATGCCAAGAAGTAAAAAAATGGCAAATTTTCTTTGTAATAGTCATTGTCATTGCCCTTTTCTCGTTTTTCTGCCTTTGAATTTACAACATCTTGTTCAGTTAGCTGTAGAAAGATATCTAAAATTACCAGATCTTCCACTCAGTTACTTTCATTAATGTAATATATAAAAACTTAAAGCAATAAAACAATAAATATTTAACATGTCATTTCATACTTAAAGGAGCCCTATTAGTAAAATGATTATGGTCATTTGTTTCTATTTTTAATCTTTCTAAAATCATTTTAATTCCCCCCCCTTTTTTTTTCAATGAACCTTTCTGTAAACTTTCTCATTTACTTGCTAATATACACTTTAAATACTTCAGTTATTGCATGTAGCTTCTCCATTTGTCATGTCTCTGTTGATTCTTGTTTTGCTACAGAGAACAATATTATATATTTAAACCATCAACTTTTCCTCTGTAGTGTGTGATTTTGAGCTCTTTGGAGGACATGTTGTGTTCCTAATATGACCAGCCAAATTTCCAAGATCATTCGCAAAATAATCCAGCCTTTTCCTCAAGATTTTTGCTGCTTCACTGTCCCAAACCAAATCTCTGTGTGCTCTCTTCTATTCCATGGACATAGACTTCATTTCTCTACCATTACTTCATTATTACCGACCTTGCTTAGTGTCTGGTAGCATGAGTCCTCCCATTTTGATCATATTTCAAAATTGCTTTATTTTCTCTTAGACTTTCATTTTTCTTCATGTGAATTTCAGAATCAGTTTTTAAAGTTCTTCTTCACCATTATGTAATAATTGATCATGATGTTTATGCACCATTAGATTTTGCTGTCTAATAGCTTATTTAGGATTTTTAAGTAAGATTTTAAATAAAGTGTTCTTTTTTATTCTCTTAAATTTTACCTACCTAGTAAGTTATAGTAGTCTCATAAAGCTTTTCTTTTTTTTCATGTAGGCCTGACCTACATGAAAAAAGGATTATTAGTTTTTTTAATATTAAATAGAACTTATTTGTAAAATATTCAGGGTCTTGAGGTTTCTTTGGAGATGTAGTAGCAGATGGATAAATGTTCATGTATGTCTATGCATGTTTTATAAGTTATTGATTTCAAGATTTGATGTCATGATCATCAGAGAATGCAGTAGGTTTGATATTAATTCTTAGTTTTTATTAAGGTTGCCCTTTGGCCTAATGTGTGATTGATTTAAGAACTGTTATTTTGGTATTTGGAGTTTGTATATCTTTAAAGTTTGATTTATGTGTATATTTGCTTAAATTTTCTATACCATTTCTCAATGTTTTCTTGTTGACCTAATTTTAAGATTACATTCAGATTTCTAGTTATAAATATATTTAGGGACTATAACATCTCATGGAGCTTCTGTGTTAGAAGCAGACTTGCAGTAGAGATTGTGGGTCATTACCTAGGTCTACTCACTATTCAAGAAACTAGTTGAGGCATAGACTATTCTTTTCTTGGTTGATAAGACACTCCAGTATTCATGACTGGAAAATTCCACGGACAGAGGAGCCTAGAGGGCTACAATTTTTGGGGTCACAGAGAGTCTGACACAACTGAAGCAACTGAGCATGCATGCATGCAAGATTATGTCATTCATTGTGAAAGTGAGTAAACTAGGCCTAATGAAAATTACATCACTTGACCAACAATTAAATAAGACTTGTCTGTATCCTATTGTGTTTCAAGGCCTGCCTTGGTTCCGTTTATTAGAATCTTTAGTAAATACCAACATGTTTAAAATACACAGTTGTACTTTTTTTTTATGTTTTAGTTGTTCTACAAGCAGTTTATAATAAGGTGTTTATTCACAGATAGGCTATGATGAATGTTTCTCTTGCAAATTGTTGAAATGAGAGGTGATGATACCATATGGTATGAGAAAGATATAACAATTCAACGTGTCAAAACACATTTGGCAAGAATATCTAAAAGTTATCAATTTTTCTCTTATTTTACTTTAAAGTGTTTATATCTTCTAAATTGAAAAAAGAAATCTTGAAAATATGTTATATATTCTTTAAAGTACTTCCTCTACTTGCATTCCAATGATCAAGCTTATCAGCTTGAAAAACACAGATCCTTAAATAATAAACCAGGAAACATGATTTTATCTGAAAGTTTTAAAAAATAAAAGTTGTCAATTTGTTGCCATTATTTTAAGATCTTGAGATATTTCTATCACATACTAGAACCACAGTTTTCATAGCTTATAAGACAAAAATCATTAGTAAGAAATGCAAACTTCTCTTTATACAGTTTGTCATTTACTTTATCCTATTCAGAGTTTCAAGTTTTCAAAAAATCATGAAGAGCTATGAAATTCAATTTTATAACAGATATCTTAATGAATTTTCATGAACATTTCACATATAATTTTATGTCTTACTTGATGATCAAAGGATTACATTTAGTGAAATATTGCAGTTATTAGTGTACTTTTTGACACTGAAGATACAATATATTTATCAATTAAATTTGGATTTCTCATGTAATACAAAGAACTATTGGTTTCTATTTTAATGTTCACTAGGAATCTGGATATATACCCCAGATCAAATGAAAATGTAGAATGTCATAGCATGTACTAAGCCTAAAGAAATCCAGAATAAAACATCAAATAGACTGAAGCCTTCTCAATCTAAATATTGATTTCAGAAAAAGGCAGTGATTCTCCCTTGCTCTTTGGATTTCTAGTTAATATATAAATTTCCAAAACACTTAAAAGAAAAACACTTTTTTCCCTGTAGCTCTTTTTTTGAGGTCAGAAGGTCAATACACAACAGCAAATGTAATAATAAATATGTGTATGGTACTTTTGTATATTAAAATTATGTGTTGTTGAGTGATTTTTTGCATATTAAATAAAAGGAGCTTTTTGGAACTTTTTTGATACACACAACAGCCCTATGAACAAAGATCTATATTTATACACATTTCAAAGATGAAGACTCTGAGGGTCAGAGTGGATGAATAAATATGCCCAATGTTGTAAAATGCTCATCTAAGTGCAGGCAGATTGATTCACAAATCAGTGCTTTCAGTTACTAAGATACAATATCTTTCATGTATTAGTATTGATAATCATACAGTGATCTTATTTGCTTCCAATGTGATTCCAAAATTTTCTATCTTAATTGCACATGCACATTTGTGCTTAGTTTTTCAGTCATGTCCAACTCTTTGCAATCCCATGAACTGTAGCCTGCTAGGCTACTCTGTCCGTGAGATTTCCCAGGCAAGAATATTGAAGTGGGTTGCCATTTCCTTCACCAGGAAATCTTCCAGACTCAGGGATTGAACCCATGTCTCCTGCATTGCAGGAGGATTCTTTACCGTCTAAGCCACCAAGGGGGAAGCATCTTATTTTCATGGAAACTACTAATTCATTTTTATAAATTTTCATAAATTCATTTTTATAAACCTACTAATTCATTTTATAAATCTGAAAGATGGAGATACTAAAATGTGATAATTTTTTGCTGTTTGTGTCCAATATACTAATTCATTATTCATTCTCATAATTGGTGCTCCTAATGTCTTTCATATAAGTTAGCTCTTTGACCATAGTGTACTGAGTTATAAGAATTTATATAGCATTGAGTTTGGAGATAATATAATTAAAATTTTATTAGTCATTTATTTAATATTTATTAATCTTGATTTATTATATACTCAATTCTTCCGAATTTCAGACTTACCCAATTTATCAGGAGTGTGAAATTCTGTGATTCAAAATTTAATATTGGTGTTTAATCTCCTCAACTCTGCAATATTATTGTAAGGACATTGAGGGATAGGAATAAAAATGTTTATGACATATTCAAGGCCATTTTTTTAAAATTTGGTTCATTTCACTCTCCTCTTAATATTTTTACATAAGCAAGTATAAATATATAGCTTTTAGTAGTAATATATTAATAGTAATAAATTCCACAGTTGAAATAATATCTATTTATAAATTTTATATCTATTTTATAATTTTCATATTTTTCAAAAGATTTTAATGTCTTTAATGCTAACTAATTTAAACATATGACCATGATGAAAAATTGTTTATATTTTACTCAAAAATATTAAAATACATTCTAAATGACTTTTCCTTTTAATCTTCCTACACTGGTTAAAAAAAGATAATGAAATAATAATTCTAGGATGGTATTGTCCCAGTAATATAAAATATATGTGAAATAAACATGTATTTTCCTTCATACCAAACCTTACCCATTCTACTATTTTTTTTAAAAAGAAAAAAACATTCTGTATATCTAATATAATGAAGAGGAAATTTAAAACTAGTTAAAGAATTAATCTTCTTTTTCTCTTGAAGTTTAGGTAATATGTCCTTTAAAAAATTTATTAAAAATAATATTCTATTTTGAATTATTAAAGTCAGAGAAAGAATATCATATAACTAAATTGATTCATTATATTTTTTCTGTTCATTTGTCATCTGTCTATACTGACGTATTATATTACTAGACTTTTGGGAAACCACTCCAGTATTCTTGCCTGGAAAATCCCATGGACAGAGGAGCCTGGAGGACTGCAGTCCATGGGATCGCAAGACTCGAACAAGACTTAGCAACTAAACCACAATTATAGCATTAATTTATAAGTTAATGTTTTGGTTATGATATTTTTTGAAGATGTATTTCTCTTTTTTTAGCTAAGCTTCTAGGGGGCTAAATTTTAATAGACTTTTTTGTTCTTTGGAATTGTTGGAGAAGGAAATGGCAACCCACTCCAGTACTCTTGCCTGGAAAATCCCATGGACAGAGAAGCCTAGTAGACTACAGTCCATGGGATCGCAATAATTGTTATAGACTATATAAACATATGCATAAGTATTTTCAATCTATGTGTATACATGCTAAGTTGCTTCAGTTATGTTCAACTCTTTGCGACCCTATGGACTATAGCCTGCTAGGCTCCTCTTTCCATGGGATTCTCCAGCCAAGAATACTGGAGTGGGTTGCCATGTCCTTGTATCCAGGGGATCTTCCCGACCCTGGGATCAAACCCATGTGTCTTATGTCTCATACATTAGCAGAAGGGACTTCCCTGGTGGCTCAGACGGTAAAGAATCTGCCTACAATGTGGGAGACCCGAGTTCAGTCCCTGGGTTGGGAAGATCTCCTGGAGAAGGAAATGACAACCCTCTCCAGTATTCTTGCCTGGAAAATCCTATGGACAGAGGAGCCTGGTAGGCTAGAGTCCATGGGATCACAAAGAGTTGGACACAACTGAGTGACTTCACTTTTCACTTTTCTTTGCCACTAGCACCTCTAAAAATTCTCTACCTTAGAGGCCCCTAAAAATTCTGAACTTTATTCTAAGGATCACTCTTAAAGATAATATTATGACCTTAATATTTAAAATTTTGAATTTCAAATGTAAGGATAAAATGATAAATGTCTGATAAAAGGAAAATGTACTTACTAAGAAAAATGGATATTTTTTCTTATTTGTACCTTGAAAACTGCACAATATGTTTTATTTCATTTTCCATGTCATGACTTGTAAATTCTAAGATAACTGGTAAGTTCTTATTAACATCACCAAGAACATCTTAAGCCCTTGTGTCCATATTTTCATAAAACCTAAAAATAATTACAGTAAAATTGTTTCAGTCTTACAACTTGGGATGAATTTTTGTATCAGTGTCATTGATGAATCAGAATGAAAATTATTCAACTTTAGAAACTAGCTATGTAGATTTTTTTAATGAAAAGTGAATCAATAGCATATATCTTTGTCACCATAATAGGTGGCAACATTATCATCAGTTTATCTAGATTTGATGGAAAGACATTCTGAAACTAGATTCTTTAAGACAGTAGAATATCTGACAAAATGATGGAAAATAACTGACATGTTATAGATAAACTTTAGTGATATTTAGATTTTAAACTATTGTATATTATTCATGTCATTCTGGAGGTAAAATTAATGAATAGTTCTTTGTCATTAGCATGGATTTCTATATTGCATGCGAACTAGGGATTCTTATAGCTAAAACCTGCTTTAGTAATTATTGCACAGGCTAAGGCACAATAAAAATTACTCTAAATTATAGTAGCTTAAATTTACATTAGAGTATAGAAATAGGTGATCTAAATCTAAAAGGTGGCTCCCCATCAATAAGTTCAGTTCAGTCACTCAGTTGTGTCTGACTCTTTGCGACCCCATGAATCGTAGCATGCCAGGCCTCCCTGTCCATCACCAACACCTGGAGTTCACTCAGACTCACATCCATCGAGTCAGCAATGCCATCCGGCCATCTCATCCTCTGCCATCAAACAGCCTTCCTTTTAGATCTGAGGCTGAACTGTCAATGTCTCCTAAGAAAAGAGAAGGATAAAAAGGTCCAGGGAAGCCCAATTCCAATCTTTAAATTGCCAAGACCTAGAAATGTCACAGTTCACCTATGTTCATATTCCCGTTAATTAAACGCATTGCCATCAGTTCAGTTCAGTCACTCAGTCCTGTCTGACTCTGCAAAACCAAGGACTGGAGCACTCCAGGATTACCTGTCCATCACTAGCTCCCGGAGCTTGCTCAGACTCATGTCCATTGAGTCGGTGATGCCATCCAACCATCTCATCCTCTGTCATCCCCTTCTCCTCCTGCCTTCAATCTTTCCCAGCATCAGGGTCTTTTCCAAGGAGTCAGTTCTTCACATCAGGTGGCCAGAGTATTGGAGTTTTAGCTTTAGCATCAGAGAATATTCAGGACCGATTTCCCTTAGAATTCACTGGTTTGATTTCCTTGCTGTCCAAAAGACTCTCAAGCATCTTCTCCAACACCACAGTTCAAAACCATAAATTATTTGGCACTGAGCTTTCTTTATAGTCCAACTCTGACATCCATACATGACTTCTGGAAAAACATAGTTTGAAATTGATGGGCCTTTCTTGGCAAAGTAATGTCGCTGCTTTTAATATGCTGTCTACAATTGTCATAACTTTTCTTCTAAGGAGCAAGCATCTTTTAATTTCATGGCTGCAGTCACCATCTGCAGTGACTTTGGAGCCCAAATTTCCCCGTCTATTTCCCATTAAGTGATGGGACCAATGCTATGATCTTCCTTTTTTTGAATGTTGAATTTTAAGCCTGCTTTTTCACTCTCCTCTTTCACTTTCATCAAGAGGCTCTTAAGTTCATCTTTGGTTTCTGCCATAAGGGTGGTGTTATCTCCATATATGAAGTTATTGATATTTCTCCTGGAAAACTTGATTCCAGCTTATGCTTCATCGAGCCGAGTGTTTCTCATGATGTCCTCTGCATATAAGTTAAATAAGCAGAGTGACAATATATAGCCTTGACATCCTCCTTTCCCATTTTGGAACCGTTCCGTTGTTCCACATCTGTTGCTTCTTGACCTGCATACAGATTTCTCAGAAGGCACGTAAGGAGGTCTGGTATTCTCATCTCTTTAAGAATTTTCCACAGTTTGTTGCAATCCACACAGTAAAAGACTTTGGCATAGTCAATAACGCAGAAGTAAATCTTTCTGGAACTCTCTGGCTTTTTCTATAATACAACGGATATTGGCATTTTGATCTCTGGTTCCTCTGCCTTTTCTAAATCCAACTTGAACATCTTTCAAGTTCTTAGTTCATATACTGTTGAAGCCTCACTGAGAATTTTCCGCATTACTTTGCTGTTGTGGGAAATGAGTGCAGTTGTGTGGTCATTTGAACATTCTTTACCATTGCCTTTCTTTGGTATTGGAATGAAACCCAACCTTTTCCAGTCCTGTGGCCAATACTGAGTTTTCCAAATTTGCTGACATTGAATGCAGCACTTTAACAGCATCATCTTTTAAGACTTGAAATATCTCACCTGGAATTCCATCACCTCCAGTAGCTTTGCTCGTAGTGATGCTTCCTAAGGTCCACTTGACTTCGGACTCTAGGGTGTCTGGCTGTAGGTAAATGATAACAGCATCGTGGTTATCTAGGTCACAAAGATCTTTTTTTGTGCAGTTCTTCTGTGTATTCTTGTCACTGTTTCTTAATATCTTCTGCTTCTGTTAGGTCCATACCATTCTGTCCTTTATTGTGCCCATCTTTGCATGATATGTTCCTTTGGTATCTGTAATTTTCTTGAAGAGCTCTCTAGTCTTTTCCATTGTATTGTTTGTATTTCTATGCATTGATCACTATGGAAATCTTTCTTATCTGTTTGCTATTCTTTGGAATTCTGCATTCAAATGGGTATATCTTTCCTTTCCTCCTTTTTTTCTTTTCTCAGCTATTTATTAGATCTCCTCAGACAACCATTTTACCTTTTTGAATTTCTTTTTCTTGGGGATAGTCTTGATACCACCTCCTGGACAGTGTCAGGAACCTCTTTCCATAGTTCTTCAGGCCCTCTGTCTATCAGATCAATCTCTTGAATCTGTTTGTCAATTCCACTGTATAATCATAAGGGATTTGATTTAGGTGATGCTGAAATGGTCTAATTGTTTTCTCTACTTTCTTCAAATTAAGTTTGAATTAGAAAATAAGGTGTTCATGATCTGAGCCACAGTCAGCTCCCAGTATTGTTTTTACTGATTGTATCAGTTCAGTTCAGTTCAGTCACTCAGTCGTGTCCGACTCTTTGCAACCCCATGAATCGCAGCACGCCAGGGCTCCCTGTCCATCACCAACTCCCGGAGTTCACTCAGACTCACGTCCATCGAGTCAGTGANATGAGGACAGAACGTGTCCTGTGCAGCTAAGGAGGGCCTCAGGGCCCTGAAAATCTGAGGTGGAGATGGAAACACCGAGAAAGGAAGAGTGTAAGAGAAAAATCATGTGAGAACCAGGAGGAACTCAGTGCCACTGTGGCTCCAGCCGTTTACCTGACAACAGGGAGAAAAAGAAGGAAGAGGCATGGAGAGTAGGAGTAGGCTATGAGAGGAGTCTTTAGCCATGGGCTTGCAGGCCCTTGGGGAACTTTCACCCTAGGCAGCTTTCCTGCCCTGGAAATCCCAAGAGAGCCAGAAAGAATGGGCAGAGTTGAGGGCAGGTAAGTCTCCCTGGACAGTGGTCCAACAGGCTGTTAGGGGAGGTGGTGGCTGCAAGCTGATGAGGAAGAAGACCCAGGGAGGGTGGGAATCACGCAAGAGCTAGTGAAGGGCTGCCCCGGGTTCTCTCTCTCTACTTCCTATGTGTTTGAGACAAGCACAACTGCTTCTCATTAGCAAAAGTGACCGTGGAGAAGTCCAGCCCATCCCAGGTCACGGTCACAGCCTGAGCAGCCAGCTTCAGTCAAGCCAGAGTGGAACAGGCAGGGGCCCAGGGGACCTGCGGCTGCTGTCCAGCCCTGGGGTCCCCAGGCCACCATGTCAGTGCTGTGTGGGCAGCGACGAGAGGGAAGAATGAAACCGGCCGGAGGAGCAGAGCAGGAGGGGGAGTTATGCCAACACCCCTCTTCTGGCCGTCTTGCCTGTTTTCTTCCTCCTAATTCATTCATCAACATCAAGGCCAAATCTGACCCCACCAATCTCCTGCTGAGAAAGCGGCAATGGCTTCCCAACGCCTGAATCAAGACAAACTTCTGAGCCCAGATATAAAAACTCTCAGATTTGGCTCCCCTGGACCTCATCAATCCTCACTCCCATGCTCTTGAACCAAGCTCTCCACTCCGGCTACTCTTCGAAAAGGTCCCCTCGTATCTCCTGCCAAGTCCTTCTGTATCTTTACTGTCGCAGTTTTCTTAGCAGCAAATGCCTTTTTGTTTGTACCAACTCATTATTATTCTCCTTTTCCATTCCACTCATCTGTAAAACTGGGAGAGCAATAATGCCCACCTCACAGGGTTTTTGTAAGGATAAAATTAGAAAGTGCTTGGAACAGAGCCTGGTGCAAAGTAAACGTTTGCTACTCATATTGTTCTATTCATTCCCCTTCCAGTCCAGACTCCAAGTTCAACCTTCTCTACTGAGCACCATCTCCCTGACCTGCCCACCTGTGATTGTTATCACCCTCCTTCTTGCATTTACTAGCTCAACATCACTTCTGTTCAAAGAATGTGTTGGGCACCCTACCCCATTGTAGGCAGCAAGGAAGAAATGGGGACAAAGATAGTTACTGTCCTGCCCTCAAAGAGCTTACAGCCTGGAGGGAACCAAATAAGAAAAAGGAGGTTAAAAGAGGCATACATTTGCGAGTGGTGGACTGCCTACCCACACAGTACTATGGGAGGCCAGAGGCAAGACTAGCACTGAAGATCAGGGAAGGCTTCTCAGAGGAGGTGACAAATAGGCATCTGTAAGCCAAATAGGAGTTAGCAGGGGAGAGTGAGGAAGAGGTGTTGCAAACAGTATGAACAGCATGAGAGGAGGAAAAAGGTTATGAGTTTGGAAAGTGCAGTGAGCTCAGTAGGGTTAAGCATGGACCGTGAGGAGGAATGGTGAAAGCTGAGGCTAGAGAAGTTTGGCAGGAGCGAGATCTGGAAAGGCTGTGCAAGCTGAACTAGGACGCTGGGGCCGAGGCCTGTGGGCAACGGGGAATCATGGGAGGGGCTGTGCTGCTCACTTTGGCCCTTACCATATGTGCCTGCAACTATTTTAACTGTTTCATGTCTGTCAGAATTGTCTCCCAGGAGGTTACAACCTGGCACCTTTGCACATGTCTTTTTTTGGAATTCTCCAGGCAAGAATATTGGAGTGGGTAGCCATTCCCTTCTCCAGGGGATCTTCCCAACCCAGGGATCGAACCCAGGTCTCCTGCATTGCAGGCAGATTCTTTACCATCCTGAGCCACCAGGGAAGAATTAAGAACAAGAAATAAATGTGTGCCTCTTAGCAGCTTTCCCACCCCATCCATGGTGTTCTCTCTGTCCACTTCTCTCTCTCTCCAGCTTGTGGGAATCACTGTTGACCTGGAAGCTGCCTCGTTGCCCTTCCCCCAATACATCATGCAGTACCTGGGGACCTGAAGCAGGTTAGCCAGTTCTGGGATGTCCCTGTCCTGACCAGTTAGCCTTCCCTGACTCCCAACTCACAGTACTCCTTCCCTTCTCTGACTTTCTGCACTTCCAGATGGCTTCGTGACTGAGAATTCCTTCTAAGGGTTATCAGACCTCACGGGCTCCTCCCACCCTCAAGATTCTAAGCTCCTTGACGGCAGGATCCAGCTGCTGCCTCTCCAGCATCTCCATGGTCCTCAGCATGGGCTTCCCAAAGATGTTGGGTTGCTGGTTCCTGCTCCTTCCTTTCTGAAGCAGAGGAAAAGGATCTGAGGGTCCGGATGGTCCAGAGCTGGGTCCCAGGGATGGAGAAGGGGAGAAAACTGGCCTCTCCTGACGTTATCCCCTCCGCTTTCACCAGGCAAGGGCCATCAGCAGGGAGCCACAGTCATGGGACTGTCAGATGGAAAAGCTCAAGCAGCTGGGCAACAAGTGTCGAAACCCCAATCGGCAGGACATGAAAGTTCCAGAAGACATGGTGATGGGGCAAGGTGGGAAGGCCAACAGCTGCCCAGCAAGAAATTTAAATGCATTGTGAGCTCCAGAGGGGGACCATGGGTCTAAGGCAAGGTCCTCCAGGCAGCTGCCGCCCAACCCCTCCCCAGCTTCACGGTCCAGTGGGTATGTCCAGGGAAGCACAGCTGAAAAGTAAGCTGCCATCTGGAGAAGATGACAGGGTCTGGAAGACAGTGTCACCAAAAGGCTTTCTCTCTGAAGCAATTGGGGCAGGCCTCATCAGCTCTTTGCAATGAGCATCTGGCTGGTTCCAGATGTGGAACCAGATGGGAGAAAATGACATCCTGGCACGGACTGGTAGGGAAGTTCAGGGTCCATCCTCCATCCTCTCAGCTGGCAGGGCCTTCTCAAGGTCTTTCTGCCCATGCCTCTGCCTGCATACCTTCCTTGGCCTTATATCGCCTGGGCTGTAAGAGTCTCATGGTTGTTCAAGTGGCTCCTCATGTCTGGCTTTGGTCTGCCCCATAATCAATTTATTGTCTTGTTCAATGGAGATGAAAACTAGCTGGTCACCATCCCCCAGTCAAAAACATGGTGTGTGCACATGTAAATATGTATGTGTGTGCACATTCACGTAAAGAATCCTGAGAACACAAGGTCAAGTCAGATCCCTGGCTATGAAAGGGGCATGAGAGAAGATGTAGCCTGTGCCCTTGTTATTCAGGTAAGGAAGCCAAAAAGAAGGGAGGTCTGCCACGTAGGAAGAGAGAGTGGATCTAGTAGACTTAGAGCTCAGGCATCGGTTTCCACAAGTCTCTCTGCACTGACACCTCCCCCACCGCCCCCCTTGGCAATCCACCCCCTAAACAGGTTCAGCTCCAATCGCTGTCTTGATCTGCAGAGTGAAGAGGGCCTGTTTCCTGGGGTTGAGGCTCTCACTGCCAACAGCTGCCAGTGTTGACGTGTAAATGTCAGAGGGAGAAGGAGCAATCGAAGGACGAAATGTCCTCTGCCAGGTTGAAACAAGTGGGATTAAGAAGAGCTTGAAAGAAGCCAAGATGGATTTGGGAGAGGGGCCAGATGACAGAAGAGAGCCCCTGGACAATGGTGCCTGAGGGATGAAGCTCAGGGAGTGTAGCCTTAGAGGGGAGGGTTCCATTGTTCAGCCAAGGGAGAGCCCCTCATCTCTTCTGGATGCTTCACCACGTCTATGCAGACCCCTGGTGGGTCCTAGGACTCCAGAGTCAGTGACTGCTGTAGACTATAAAGTGTTTCCTGGAAGTTTCCTGGGACAAGGACCTCAAACATAAGCTTTCAAAAGATGGGATTACTTCACCTTACAAAGCAGTGTAAGGCCTGACTCCAACTTTGCTCAGGCTCAGCCTCTCAGGCTGCGAACTAGGCAAAGACCACCCAGGGTGTGAAAGGAAACAGAATCTTTAGGTAGAAGGCATGCCTACCTCGCTCCTGAATCACCTGACGTGAGCTACAGTTTGAGACTGGGGGTCTATCCTGGCTTTCTTGGGAGGGGGCTGCTGTGGAGGGGTGAGGGGCCAGCAAGCAGGAAAAGAATGCAGAGCTTTTTCAAGCATCAATGACTTTCTGAATTTGAAACTTTTTTCCAAAGTTTGCAGAGCACATACTGTACAGTCCCCTTCATTAAGGATTAATTACTAGCCAAGCCTGAAGTCTTTGGAGTTGTTTGGGAGTTATTTGAGCTGAAAAAGAAAACATAACTATGTTGTTGTTTCTTCTAAATGGAAAAAGAATATTTTTTGTGGGTGTTTGCAATGCTTACAAACAGCTGAAGGGGTTTTTACTCTATCTTTCCAAAAATCCTTGCTCCAGGCCATGACCAAATATGGAAAAATGACCAAAAGAAAAAAGAAAAAAAAAAATCCCAAACCATGAACTTTTCAGAAAGTTACAAATAGCTGAATAGTAATAGAAAAGGCCAATGGCTTTGCCTAGCACAATTTCCCAGTATTTCCTGGCCACCCTCTTATCCTCACCCACTCACCCGCCTGTTAAGTCTGAGAAGTACCCAGGCATCTCTCAAGAGACTTTCCCTTCTAGGCATCCATGAACCAAGAAGCCAGGCACACAACTGACTGCTGGAGAAGATCTCAGCACTGGGCTAACATTCCCATTTCACAGGTGAGGAAACTGAAGCCCATCAAAGGACAGAAGTGACTTGGCTTAGGCCCCACAGCAAGCTACGGCAGAGCCAGATTGCCAACGTGACTTCTCCCTGGCTGTCACCCCAGCCATGTTGCAGGGCAGACCAGGGCAGGGCCTCTGGTCCTTGAGGAAGCCAGGACAAGGAGCCATCTGTGGTTGCGCTTGGGCCCTGCACATCTCTGAGCATAAGGTGGGCATGGTAGAGGAGAGGGCATGGGGACAGAGACTTCTTTCCTGTCTTAGAAACGGGGATGGCAGGCTCTCATGAAGAATACACTGATTGTGCTAGCCACTGTCCCAGGTAGCTTCAGATCCCCGACCCCACCCCCTCCCAAGCTCCTGGAGACACAACTGGCATAAAGGAAACAGTGAGGAGGGGTTGGTGATGCAGCGCCCCTTTCCCTGGACCCCAGGCTCTGATTCACTAGAAATTATTCCAAATCAGTAAAATCTCTCCACAGCACCCCTCTAACCAAGGCCCAGGCCAAGGCTCTGTCATTCCCCAGACTTATTTCCTCCAAGGAGGAAGAGAGGGGCCAGGGCTTCTCCTCTCCTTAGGGACAGAAGTTGGAGTTCTGACTTGGCACAAAGGGTCTGCCCTAGGTAGGATCCAGAATGGTAATCAAATTTTGAGGTTGAAACTCTGNTTTATTTTAATTTGCTTGTTTAAGGAAATAGAACAAAATATGACTTTATCTTGAACTTGGTTGCATTAACTATCACTTTTTCCACTTTTTGCTGCAGCTCAGTCATATCTTACTTTGTGACCCCATGGACTACAGTCTTCCAACCTTCTCTGCCCATTTTTCAGGTAAGAATACTTGTATGGGTTGCCATTTCTTCCTCCAGGGGATCTTCCTGACCCAGTGATTGATGCTGTGTCTCCTGAGTCTCCTGCACTGGCAGGTGGATTCTTTACCATTGAGCGCTCTGGGAAGTTCCTTTCTACTGTTTATCCTCCCCTTGTTACTCAGCTTAGATCAATGGCAACCCACTCCAGTACTTTTGCCTGGAAAATCCCATGGACAGAGGAGCCTGGAAGGCTGCAGTCTATGGGGTCACTGAGGGTTGGACACGGCTGAGTGACTTCACTTTCAGTTTTCACTTTCATGCATTGAAGAAAGAAATAGCAACTCACTCCAGTGTTCTTGCCTGGAGAATCCCAGGGATGGGGAGCCTAGTGGGCTGCCGTCTATGGGGTCGCACAGAGTCGGACACGACTGAAGCGACTTAGCAGGGGTAGCAGCAGTATAATTACTGTCTCTCAGATAACTTCAGGTTTTCTGCACTTGGCATGAGCAAATCCCATACCTGGATAAGTGTATTTCTCTATAAATTGGTTAATATATTACTGCATTTGAATGGGACTAACACATATACACACATATGAAGTATCTGCAATCACAGGAAATTGTCTCATTTTGAATTTGTGAACACAGACATCAGGTGTGCCTGTTGGATTGGTTAGCAAAATGTTCATATTTCCTGAGCAATTCACTCAGCCAATCAGTGAACTTCTCAAATTTCTTCACTTTCCCACTCACTCAAAACTCACATTATCATAGAAACAATTTGAAGTAAATTCCTCATCTTATCAGTTTATCCAAATCTGTAGATATATATCCATTCTTGCCTTCTGTTACAAGCATTCATTGCTCTCTTACATCTAAAGTCATTACCCTGTTTGTTCACTGGATCTCATGCCATCATGCCTAATACCTGTCTTGGTAGTTATCTCTTATCCCTCCTGCCATAACATTTAAATTGTTTATTGGATTCTTTCTATGGCTAATTAACTTGGTGTTTATACTAATACAATTTAAAATAATTTGTATGTTGCACTTTTGTCCTTCTTTACTAAAGGAAAACCGTAAACAATACATATATCCCTGTCTCTAAGACATACACACATATAAACTCATCATCTCTGTTGACTCTTCTCTCAACCTTAGCAGTTAAACAGTCAACAAGGTCAAATCAAAGAAATCACTCTTGTCAATCTTCCATTTTAAAATTCCTACAGTAAACTTGGTGCCCTTCAATAGTATTTGAAAAAGTTGTTTGGTGCCTCCTGTATTAAGCAGTGTCTTTACTTGATTTCTGTGATAAGGATGTTTTCTGCATTTCCATCAGTACACTGCCTCCTTCTATCATCTTCCTATTAGTATTTCTTGCCACTTTATAAATACTAAGATTCTTTGAGAATTTATCTGAGAAAAGCTCTTTACTGACTGTATTCACTATTTTGTAGTGATATCAAATTCCCTTCAATTAAGATCTATTTACTGACTCTTCTTTAATTCATAGAGAAAACTCCAATTTTAATTTATCCTGAAGCTTTTGCTTTTGTATAAAACTTATTCCTGAACATTTTCACTTGAATTTCAGTTAAATAAGCATCTTTCACAGACCTGAGAGGAAAATTTAAATTCAATATTCACATATACCTCTTTTTATCAATCTTCTACACACTAGTAAATAACAGCAAAAAATTATTGGTTCAATTGAGTGAGAAAATATAAACATTCAGGGCCAGTNACATTTTCACTTGAATGTCAGTTAAATAAGCATCTTTCACAGACCTGAGAGGAAAATTTAAATTCAATATTCACATATACCTCTTTTTATCAATCTTCTACACACTAGTAAATAACAGCAAAAAATTATTGGTTCAATTGAGTGAGAAAATATAAACATTCAGGGCCAGTTTTACGGCCAGGTCCACACTTCTTGTTGGTACTACTTCCAAAACTGACATCACATTAAATGGATCTTCACTACCTCCACCACTACCACTAGCCACTCTCTTGTTTGAATGACTTATGCAGCTTTCAGTTGGGCTCCTTTTTACTGTTGTTCTGTCATTCAGTCATATCTGAATATCTGTGACCTCATGAACTACCACACACCAGGTTTTCCTGTCTTTCACTATCTCCCAGAGTGTGCTCAAACTCATGTCCATTGAGTCAGTGATGCCATCCAACCATCTCATCCTCTGTCATCCCTTTCTCTGCCTGCCTTCAATCTTTCCCAGCAACAGGGTCGTTTTCATTCAGCTCTTCACATCAGGTGGCCAAAGTATTGGAGCCTCAGCTTCTGCATCAGCCCATCTATAGAATATTCAGGGTTGATTTCCTTTAGGATTGACTGCTTTGATCTCCTTGCTGTCCAAGGGACTTGCAAGAGTCTTCTCCAGCACCATAGTTTGAAAGCAATCAATTTTCTGGCACTCAGTCTTCTTTACCATCCAATTCTCACACCCATACAATACTATAAAAACCATGACTTTGCTTAAACAGACTTTTGTCAGCAAAGTGATGTCTGCTTTTTAGTACACTTTCTAGGTTTTTCATAACTTTTCTGCAGTCACCATCCACTGTGATTTTGGAGCCCAAGAATAATAATATTTGCCACTGTTTCCACTTTATTGAAGGCCTATTTACAGTAGTTTATTTATTTATTTTAGTATGTCACATACAGTGAAAAAAAGAGTAAGTGAAGATAAAAGAAAAACATATTTTTTTATGAATCTAATGTACAATCACTCAGTCANGGTTGAGGCTCTCACTGCCAACAGCTGCCAGTGTTGACGTGTAAATGTCAGAGGGAGAAGGAGCAATCGAAGGACGAAATGTCCTCTGCCAGGTTGAAACAAGTGGGATTAAGAAGAGCTTGAAAGAAGCCAAGATGGATTTGGGAGAGGGGCCAGATGACAGAAGAGAGCCCCTGGACAATGGTGCCTGAGGGATGAAGCTCAGGGAGTGTAGCCTTAGAGGGGAGGGTTCCATTGTTCAGCCAAGGGAGAGCCCCTCATCTCTTCTGGATGCTTCACCACGTCTATGCAGACCCCTGGTGGGTCCTAGGACTCCAGAGTCAGTGACTGCTGTAGACTATAAAGTGTTTCCTGGAAGTTTCCTGGGACAAGGACCTCAAACATAAGCTTTCAAAAGATGGGATTACTTCACCTTACAAAGCAGTGTAAGGCCTGACTCCAACTTTGCTCAGGCTCAGCCTCTCAGGCTGCGAACTAGGCAAAGACCACCCAGGGTGTGAAAGGAAACAGAATCTTTAGGTAGAAGGCATGCCTACCTCGCTCCTGAATCACCTGACGTGAGCTACAGTTTGAGACTGGGGGTCTATCCTGGCTTTCTTGGGAGGGGGCTGCTGTGGAGGGGTGAGGGGCCAGCAAGCAGGAAAAGAATGCAGAGCTTTTTCAAGCATCAATGACTTTCTGAATTTGAAACTTTTTTCCAAAGTTTGCAGAGCACATACTGTACAGTCCCCTTCATTAAGGATTAATTACTAGCCAAGCCTGAAGTCTTTGGAGTTGTTTGGGAGTTATTTGAGCTGAAAAAGAAAACATAACTATGTTGTTGTTTCTTCTAAATGGAAAAAGAATATTTTTTGTGGGTGTTTGCAATGCTTACAAACAGCTGAAGGGGTTTTTACTCTATCTTTCCAAAAATCCTTGCTCCAGGCCATGACCAAATATGGAAAAATGACCAAAAGAAAAAAGAAAAAAAAAAATCCCAAACCATGAACTTTTCAGAAAGTTACAAATAGCTGAATAGTAATAGAAAAGGCCAATGGCTTTGCCTAGCACAATTTCCCAGTATTTCCTGGCCACCCTCTTATCCTCACCCACTCACCCGCCTGTTAAGTCTGAGAAGTACCCAGGCATCTCTCAAGAGACTTTCCCTTCTAGGCATCCATGAACCAAGAAGCCAGGCACACAACTGACTGCTGGAGAAGATCTCAGCACTGGGCTAACATTCCCATTTCACAGGTGAGGAAACTGAAGCCCATCAAAGGACAGAAGTGACTTGGCTTAGGCCCCACAGCAAGCTACGGCAGAGCCAGATTGCCAACGTGACTTCTCCCTGGCTGTCACCCCAGCCATGTTGCAGGGCAGACCAGGGCAGGG
This sequence comes from Neotragus pygmaeus, assembly GCA_006410875.1. Taxonomy (NCBI): domain Eukaryota; kingdom Metazoa; phylum Chordata; class Mammalia; order Artiodactyla; family Bovidae; genus Neotragus; species Neotragus pygmaeus. The sequence goes on from SJYV01017773.1 coordinate 926,463, forward strand.
CCTCTGGTCCTTGAGGAAGCCAGGACAAGGAGCCATCTGTGGTTGCGCTTGGGCCCTGCACATCTCTGAGCATAAGGTGGGCATGGTAGAGGAGAGGGCATGGGGACAGAGACTTCTTTCCTGTCTTAGAAACGGGGATGGCAGGCTCTCATGAAGAATACACTGATTGTGCTAGCCACTGTCCCAGGTAGCTTCAGATCCCCGACCCCACCCCCTCCCAAGCTCCTGGAGACACAACTGGCATAAAGGAAACAGTGAGGAGGGGTTGGTGATGCGGCGCCCCTTTCCCTGGACCCCAGGCTCTGATTCACTAGAAATTATTCCAAATCAGTAAAATCTCTCCACAGCACCCCTCTAACCAAGGCCCAGGCCAAGGCTCTGTCATTCCCCAGACTTATTTCCTCCAAGGAGGAAGAGAGGGGCCAGGGCTTCTCCTCTCCTTAGGGACAGAAGTTGGAGTTCTGACTTGGCACAAAGGGTCTGCCCTAGGTAGGATCCAGAATGGTAATCAAATTTTGAGGTTGAAACTCTGGCACCAGAATACTGGGGTTTAAAGCCTGACACTGTCACTTCCCCACTGCCTGAACCTGAAAGCTGCCCAACTTCTCCATGATTCAGTTTCCTCATGTGTAAAGGAAAATAATTCTAGCACCTCCACTCTTTGGTTCCCAGTACAGGCTAGGTAAATTGTAGTTATTTGTTGTTCTCTGCTCAGCATCAGTCACGTATGGGAGAGAGAATAAACAAGTGGATCCTTAAGAACCCAGAACCCATTTCCTAGAGAGACAGAACCTGCCTCTTCCCAGCTCCTCCACAAACCTGGAAAAAGTTGCTAGGCTCGTCTGGGCCTTGGTTTCTCCATTAGTAATTTGGGGATAATAGAGCCCTTTGCTCTTCTCTCAAGTTCTTTGAGAGGCTTGGATAAAAGGCATCTGCATCGGGGTGAGATGCTGCTATTATAGCTAATGACAGAACCAACACGCTCATAAGCTGCTGCCCAGCTCTGACTCAGGCTGTTTACTGTTCTGGGTCTTACTTGTGGGGGAGCCAAGTGGGTCTGTGGTTGGGGGTGATAAGGTGGGGGGGCCCTGGCTGGTGCCCTCACCTGCCCTACTGTATTAGTGCATCTGCTGTGATCTAGCTTCCTGCAGGCTTCCTCTCCCTGGGTTGAACCCCTGCTGTCTGGTCTTCCTGAGAATCCCAGCAGTCCTCACCCCATCGCCTGTCCCCTCCCCTCCTGTCAGGACTCAGGCTCCTGCCCTGCATGTGACACATCACTCCAAAGGACAATCCAGCCTGTTTAGAAACATGTGGAAGCCATGGTCTTAGGCTGCTGGAGCCAGAAGAATAAGACATTCCCCAAGGCCAGGCCCTCCCTCTCCCACCAGCCCAGGGACAGTGAGTGACCCAGAAGGGGATGCTCAGCATAGAGCTGGACTCCCTCTGTGACCTCCACATCTGGTCAGATTCTGCAGGTCCCTCCCTCCTCTGGGAAGCTTCTAATGGGAGGCTGACCAGGGAAGGGAGGTTTTTGTAAATAAGACCCCTCCAGAAGGCCCTGCTGAGCACTCCTGTTACACATCATTAGTTTCTAGAATGGCAGATGGCCCTCTGGTACCTTCTGAGAACTGGAACTGAAAGGGGGCTTGGTAAAGCCATAGAGAGCAGATACCAGGCCATCTCCAGCCCCCTAAAAGAAGAGCAGCAGCCCAGCACAGTCCAGGAAACCTGTACAATAGCCTCTGTCCTAAACTGAGCACTGCTCTGAGGACAGGCAAACTCAGCCCACAGGGACCCCAGGGTAACGGGGGGTCAAGGCAGCACTGAACAAATGTATCTTGGTTGTCCAAAGTGTGTGCTCTTCACCAAAACTCTTGCTTTCCTGACAAATCCAAAAAAGTAACATGTCACTGGACAGACGGATGGCCAAATGGCAGGAGGCACAAAGCAGCAAGGGCCACGAGCATGCGTCTTCCAAGTGAGCTATCTCTCTGGCCCCAAGAACTGGTCCGTGAACCCCTAGCATCCTTTCCACTTCACCACGCTCCCTCATGCTCCTGTTACTCCCAAGACTAGCCCCAACAGTCCTCCCTTCCACCGATGCTCCTAAGCCCCAGTGGCGGACCATGTATGGCAGATACGGAGTTGGGGCTATGCCAAGCCAGCATCGAAAGAGGAATGTCATGCTGGAGGCAAGCCCTGGAGGATGGAGAAGGGAGGAAACTGAACTTCCAATGGGAGAAGGGCTGATCAGAAACCAGCAGGCTTGAAACAGTCAGGACAGAATGAGAGAAAACTGGGGAGAGGATTCTAGGCAGGGGTAATGGCACCAGCAAGAATTTGGGTCGGGGTGAGGAGTCACTTGGGATCTCCAGGAGAATCAGCTCCTACAGGGCACACAGTTTGGGGGGAAATGGAGAGTGACCCCCAGATTATGCTTTGGGGATCCTGGGCAGTGAAGGAAGCATATGGACTGGGGGGTAGGGCGGGCGTGTAGCCAGGGAAATCAGCTCAGACTATCTCTACAGAAACTCCCTGGAATTAAAAGATAGGGATCTCTTCTTCGGAAATCAAAGCGATGTTACGGAAGTGGGCTCCTCTCCCTGCCCAAGCCTCAGAAGGCAGGGCGGAGCCATAAAGAAACTCTCCTGTCCCAGTTTAACAGAGAGGGAAACTGAGGCTCATCAGTGCTGAATCATCCGCCCAAGGTCTTAGACCAAGTCAGCATCCAAGCTGGTAGAATATTCTAGACGCCTGGGTGTGGATGGGTCCTCAAGAGGTCACCTACTCCACCACTCGCCCTAGGCAGGCCGGATCCCAACAAATGGGGCTTCTGACCATGCTTAACCATGTCAGGAAGCCTTTTTAATTTTTTTTTTTTTTAACATCAGTGCCAAGTATTTGTTGAATTCAAATCTAGCCTGAATCCTTCCTGCTGAGGTTTTCAATGTACACCTTCTCTGGTTCAGGCAAGATGGAGCTCTCTCTGGACTTAAAAGTTATATTTGGGCTTCACCTCAGTTTTCTCTTGTCCAGAGTCAATCTCAATGTTTGTTTTTTTTTTCTCTCTGGGCCCAAGCCTCCCATAAGTGACGTGACNAGGTTTTCAATGTACACCTTCTCTGGTTCAGGCAAGATGGAGCTCTCTCTGGACTTAAAAGTTATATTTGGGCTTCACCTCAGTTTTCTCTTGTCCAGAGTCAATCTCAATGTTTGTTTTTTTTTTCTCTCTGGGCCCAAGCCTCCCATAAGTGACGTGACATACACTCTACATGCTCAGTAACTATCAAATAATTGGATGGTGAGTAAATGAACAAACAGACCAATAATTTCCAGACAAGCACAAGGACCTCCATGAAATAGAAATGGCAACCCACTCCAGTACTCTTGCCTGGAAAATCCCATGGACAGACATGGGACAGAAAATCCCACGGCTACAGTCCATGGGGTCACAAAGAGTCGGACACGACTGAGTGACTTCAGTTTCTAACACCCCTAAATTCGCTTAATGACCTGACACAGTACATGTACAGCCACTCCCAGGGTAGTCTGGAGATATTCTTAGGCCATATTCTTACCTTAAAAACAGCAGAGGGGATAAATTAGGAATTTGGGATCAACAGATACACATTACTATATATAACACAGGCAAACAACAAGAACCTACTATATAGCACAGGGGAATTTTACCCAATATCTTGTATAACCTGTACAACTTGTATTACCATATATAAATATATATATATATATGCTTATATGTATGTATATATATAACTGAATCACTTTGCTCTACACCAGAAACACAATATTGTAAATAATTATACTTTGATTAAAAATTTTTTTAACTAAGTTAAATAAAAACATGGGTCCCTTCCATGCTTATCTACCATAGTGCTTTTCCACTTTCAGAGCCTTTGCTGAGCTGGGGCAACACATTTTCTCATTGCCTTCTAAGCCCCACAACACATGCACACGCACACACACACATGCACATACATACACAAGTGCTTGTGTGCATGAATAAAGCATAGACACTGCCCCTGTGGGCAAATCCATCCCCATTTTGGGCTTCCAAGGTGGCTCAGTGGTAAAGAACCCATCTGCCAATGCAGATGTGGGTTCAATCCCTAGGCTGGGAAGATCCTCTGGAGGAGGAAATGACAGTCCAGTGCTCTTGCCTAGAAAACTCCACAGATAGAAGAGCCTGGCAGACTGCAGTCCATGGGGTCACAAAGAGTTGGACACGACTGAGCACAGATGCTAGATCTGTATCCCTACAAATCCCCCTTATCTTCACCCTCAGGATGCCGACACACGGAAAAATCCAAGTCCTATGCCTATAAGTGCCATTCATGCTCATCAATGCCAGGCACTGTGCCCAGTACTGTGTATACATTTTCTCACTTGGTGCCAAACCACCATATAGAGGAAATGGAGACCCAGAGAGGTGAAGTTTGAATAGTAAAAAACAGAGGCAGGCTTGGACTCTGGTCTGCCTGACTCCAGAGCCCTTTCATACCTCATTTGCTGTCATGCCCCCACCCAGGCCTGGTGGTGAAGGGAAACTTGGATGTCCCCCGTTGCGCCCTGCCCTACCCCCACCCCAGCTCAAAGAACCACATCTAGGTAAGAACACTGCATCACAACAGGGCCAGGGGGAGGTGGGGGGAGTTGTTCACGTCTAGTCACTTGTCTTTGTTCAAACTGGTTCCTTTTCTGGTTGTTTCCTTTTCTCCTAATCTCAGATTGAAGACCTATTATTTCCAAGCCAGGAAAAAAGAACAAGGGGAAAAAAAAGGGACCTCTGTTCCAGGAACTGTAACATCTCTGTCTGTGTTCTGCCCAGTTTCTCACTTCTCTGACTCTCGGACAAGCCCAGCCATGCCTGGCCCCCAAGTCTGGCAGGACCATTGGTCCCAAAGCCTTTTTAGGGTCTTCTCTTCCCCCAGAAACCTCCAGGGTGAGAGAACAGGAAGGAGAGCAAGGAAAGGGACTGGAAAGTAAGACGTTCTAGCTCCCAGCTGGGCCTTGTGACATGTATCCTACTCTCTTGGAGCTCTACTCTGTACCCCCTTCCTGGCCTAGAGAAGTAGCTCTAGAGAGGATGTGTGGTTAGTCATATACATGCACACACGCACGTGGATGCCCACACCAGAATGGCAGACTATTATAAACATGCATCCCAGCCTGGTCTAATTCACAGAGGCACTCAGAGCCGCAAGAGACCCAAGTCCCCCTGAGGCTAAGACACATAATCGTGAGCACATGCACTCCCAGTCACATGTTTCCAGCACTGCCATAAACATGGCCTTTCTCTTAAGCACAAACATTGTAACATGCACGCTCAGGGAGTGCAGACCAGGTCTCTCGGCACAGGCCTTTGTGGACAGGCCTGTGGTGGAAGGAAATGTTCACTTCCTGGTGATGCACTGGCACGTCAGCGGGATTTGTGTGGGTGATATGGAAGCCATCTCTTCCCGTGGCAGGCGCACGCACTCCCCATGAAGCCTGTATCATAGGCCTCTCTTTCTCAGCCCACCAGCCAACTCCATTCATCTCTGAAGTTCATGGATTGGCTGGGTCTCATCCAACCCAGAGAAGGGGGAGGGTCTTTTCCAACACTCCCCATGGCCCCCACCCCAAAAGATGGCCCGTCTACCCTGAGCTAACAGAGGCTAGGCTTCTACTAGGAGGGATTGCTTGTGGCTGAATGTCAAGAGACACCACTGTCTCCCTGGGAGAGCAGAGCTTCTGGCCTCGGGCCACCGGGAGCCTCTAACCTGCAGCTGGAGTCCACACTCCCAGCTGAAGGAGAAACAAAGGCGCCTTGATGCAAGGGTGCTGTGACAGTAGACACCACAGATCAGCACTGCCTGGGGCAGGAAGCTGCCAGCACCCTGTTAACCCCGCAGAGTCAGGGGGGCTCTCCAGTCTCCCCACCCAGCTCCACAAAGCCATCCCCTCTTTCTCTGGATACCAGTTGGCAACATTCCCCTCTAGAACCTCCAGGAGCCAATATGAGTAACCAGAGGGGAGATGGGTGGGGGAGACAGGAACATCTAGACAGCTTCCTGTGTTCCAGGTTGGGTCAGGGGATGGTACCCCAGAGGGACACCCCAACTGTTTCAACATGAGGTCACCCAGAACATAGCCTTTCAAGATGGCAAACAGCTATTCAGAGGAGAAAGCAGCCCAGACCAGTGCAGCTGCCAAGAGAGCCGGAGGCAGTGCATTGTCCAGACCAGGTCAGGGAGCAGAGTGACACAGTCTTCATGGGCAGTGCGTGCGCCTGCCATGGGAAGAGATGGCTTCCACACCACCCACACAAATCCTGCTGACATGCCAGTGCATCACCAGGAAGTGAACATTTCCTGCCACCAGACCTCAGATAGAAGGAGTCTGCCACTTCTGTTGAGGAATCTGGGCCCTCCTGAAGGCCTCCCCACTGCAGAAAGCCAGGGGCTCCTGGATTTCTCTGCCCAGACACATCTCTTTCCCACCCTGGAGATCCCTCCATTCCAGATGTAGTCAGCACTAGAACAGGAAGTTCCCAGGGGCACTTATCAGGATGACTTTTACTGAGAATGTGACTCTGAAGTAAACCCAGCAGAGGAGGAAATGTGGGGCTTAAGGTCTCTGCAGAGAAAGCACGTGCTACCCCAGTGGGAGAGAGGGTGGTGTGGGCACAGCCGCTCCTTTCATTCTGTCACAGCACCCACATCAGCCCATTCGCTTCCTTTCTAGGACAGATCACACTATGTAATGGTGTTATTTTCATATTTGCTTCCTTACTGTTGGTTTCCTCCACTAGGATATAAGCTCCATGAGGTTAGGGATCACGTTGTCTGTCTTATTCACTGTTGCATTCCAGTGTCGGCCCAGTGCTGGGCACACAGGAGGGACTCAGGAATATTTATTGAATGAATAAGTGGTCTCTGCCCACAGAATCTCTGCCCACTGAGTTCCATCACCCAGAAACACAGGAGTGAAGTACGTAAAAACTCAGAGAATCCAGATCAGAAACAGCAGGAAGTGCTTCAAAGAAGGCCCTCCTGCTCCCTCCATCCACCCCATCAGCTTAGCCTCCAAATTTGGCAGGACCCAATCTATTCCAAGCACCTTATTATATGACAGTGGGAGCTGAGGACACTCCATGGAATTAAAAATAGAAACACCACCTCAAGAAACCTGGCCCCTTCCCTTGAGGAGACAATGCCACCCTGGTAAGGAAGGCCGATCAGGAAAAAACAACTCAGTTTAACAGGGAGGTAACAAGAGGCCCCAGCCCAGTCTTTGGGAGCTGGAAGGTTTCCTGGAGGAGAGACATCTGAGATGAGCTCTAAGGAGGGGTATGAATTAGCCAGCAACACTTGGGGTTGGGGAGGAAGAGGAATTCATAAAAAGTGATTAGTATGTGCAAGAGTCCAGAAGGGACAGAGAGTTTGGTTTAAACAGAGAGAGAAGGGAGTTCTGTAAGGCCAGTGACAGTGAGGAAATGCCAAGAGAGGGGGCTGATAAGATCCTGGAGGGTCTGGAAAATGGTGGAGAAGCTGCTGAAGCACTGTAAGCAGGAAAGGAAAAGAGTCTAAGCTTGCAGTGTTGATAATTCCCTAAGTCCTCAGAAAGGGAAGCACACAGCATGCTGGCCAGGCAAATAGCGGGTGGTGCTCCCTCCAACCCTCCTGGATGGTCAGAAAAGTATGAGAGCTGCTCAGAAAGAGGCCTTGGAGGAGACAAGGCCATGCAGGGTGCCCAGCCTCCTCCAGCAGCTCAGTCAGTAGATCCTCCCTTGCACCTTGCTTCGAGAGGTAACCCCTGGGGGACAGCAGGAGACAGGAAATGCCAGTCACGTGGGAACCATGAGTGAGGGGGCCCTGCTGTATGGTCCATGGGAGCAGGGTGAAAGGAAGAGCCTGGAGAGGAAGAAGGGCCCCGGACCATGGCAGTCACACGAGCTACTAAGAGTCAGACTCCTCCCTAGATCCCATGTACCTTCAGAGACCAGTGCCACCCATCTCGCAATCTGCTCAGCCCCAGACTCGAAGCAGAGGCCCACAAAGTGTTTCTGGTAGGCAGAGGAAGAGAAAATCCACTTAGGCATTCTCAGGATACATCACTCCCTCCCCTGAGAGTTCTGCTCCTGAAGAACCGGCCCCTACCCTTCCTTCTACCTCCCACAGCCCACAAAGTCCACAGGTGGTCAAATGCACCCTCCCACAGGTCAGAGCAAAAGCTGAGGAAGACGCCGCTTCCGTTTATGAGGTGGGCCTGGAAGAATAGAGTTGGTAACCCAGTGTGGAGAGAAGCAGAAACACATTTAACGAGAGGCTGATAACTCAAGCCCTCGTCAGAGATGTAGAAGGCCTGACTATAGTCAGAGATCAGTCACCAACCTGTCTTTTATCAGTGAGAAAATTGAGGCTCAACCTTGAGCCTCAATTTTCTCACTGATAAAAGGAGAGCTGGACCACATGATCCCTCAAGTCCTTCCAGTACCTTGATAAAGGGGAGAAGAGGCTGTGTGGATCCCCGAGGCTGAGGGAAATGCCTTGTGGTTTCCTAGTGGGCAGGGGCAGCCTCCTGTCAGGCCTTTCTACCTTGACACAATATCAAGGCAGGGCCCCCAATCATCATGTCTACTGTGAGAAGGGGTTAGAACGGAGGATATGAAAGCAAGAAGCAGCTGTCAACAGAATACAAAAAGAAAGGGACTCTATTGGCCTGGGCCCTCAGCTGACAGGGGCTGGGTGAGTGGGAGCTGGGGTCGGGAGCCTCAGTAGTTGAGGAGCAGGCCCAGGATTTGAACGGGGTTTCCCAAGTGGTTCAGCGGTAAAAGAATCTGCCTGCCAATGCAAGAGACACAGGAGGCGTGGATTCCATCCCTGGGTGGGGAAGACCTCTCGGAGGGGGAAATGGTAACCTACTCCAGTATTCTTGCCTGTAAAACGCAATGGACAGAGAAGCCTGGCAGGCTACAGTCCATGGGGTTGCAAAGAGTTGGACACGACTCAGCACGCAGGCATCAGGATTTGAACAACCTACCCACAAGAAGAGGCCATAGAATGCATACCTTAGCCATTTCTGTAAGCCATCCCCAGGCCTGGCTGGTCTCCTAGTTGTGTGAAAGGAGGAACATGGTAGATCATCGGAGAAGGGGGAGAAGGGAAAGTGAGACAGCAGCAGCTTTGCACCAAGACCTGCAGGGACTTGGAAGGGCGGAAGGAAGGCTGGAAAGGGCAGGAGAGGCGCTCCTAAGCTGGAGCGTCCATCAACCATCTACCTGGGAATCTCCATCCCACTAAGTGCACTGAGGGCCTGATCCTGGCAGGCTGCATCCTAGACACCACTTGGGTGAGCCACAAGGTAACTTCCCTGCTGGGGAAGTCCCTGCAGGCCTCAGACAACAGGGGCACCAAGGGCCGGGTTCCACCACCCCGATGTGGCAGCAGAGGCATCGCCAGCCCTAGACGGGGAGGGAAGCTGGAGACCTCCAGGAGCACCTATCGCCAGGTTAGGCTNGGGGAAGTCCCTGCAGGCCTCAGACAACAGGGGCACCAAGGGCCGGGTTCCACCACCCCGATGTGGCAGCAGAGGCATCGCCAGCCCTAGACGGGGAGGGAAGCTGGAGACCTCCAGGAGCACCTATCGCCAGGTTAGGCTCTCCAGGTAGCCTTGGCCCAGGAGGAGGCCCCCCTCCAGAGGGCAGTGCGGCATCTGAGACAGCCTGCCCTGCCACCTGGTGGAGAGAAGAGGAAGGTGCTGGAGACGGCGCTCAGGCAGGTAGTATCCTGCCACCTGGTGGAAAGCTGGGACGGCTCCGGGGCTCCCAAAACGGGCCAGCGGCTGACCACCTTGAGCCACTCAGCCCTGCAGAAACCTCCGGTGCCAGGCTAGAGAAGGAAGGATGCAGCCTTCTGGGGCGTGACCCTGGCCCTTAACGTCATTTGGGAAGAGGCAGAGCTCATTTACTTGAAAGATTAGACAGTAGAATTATATATGCTCAATCTTTCAGTTCAGCTCATTCACCCATTTAACTGCCCATTCATCTATCTAGACAGTCAAATACTTTAGAAACTCTTACTAGATGTAAGGTACTGCGGCGATTACGCAGGGGAATAAATTACCAGACTTGATTCCGACCCTCAGGGAGCTTAAGCTCTATCATCCTTATCCAAACAAGGCTTTTTTTTTTCTCTCTCTAGGACTTTTTCCCCAAAGACATTCACATATGTCATCTCCCTTAATCTTTGCAAAACCCAGAGAGATATATATTTTTATTCCCATCTTACACATGAAAACACTCAAGTTCCAAGGAATTAAACGATTTGTTCAAAGTTTCACAACTGTTAGGTGGCAGATCCTAAATAGAAACTCAGGGTTTTTCATTTTTTAAACAAACATTCCTTCAGTGCCTGATATATGGCAGGCATTGTGACAACAAAAATGATTGAGGAACGGCCCTTCCTGGTGAAAGACAACAAAAGACACTAAGAAATACACACAGGGTGTGGGCAGGGTTAAAACAGAATTTAATACAGAATTCTCTCTACAGCATGAGCAAGAAAAGTTAACAGTTTTAATAAGGATAACAACAGCTAACATTTAGTGATCAGTATATGTGAGGCACTGTGGTCAGTGCTTTATATGAAGTAACTCATTTAAGCCCCTATGAGTTGGGGCAAGGGGTATTAATCCTACTTTGCAAGTGAGGAAACTGACAGAGAGAAAAGTTAACTAACTGACTGACAGAGGTCAAGGTGCAAACCCAGGCTTTCTGCCAGCAGAGCCTGCACCCTTGACCACTGTGCTGTACAGCCCCAAGGTGAGGGTTGCAAATGATCAGCACATGCTGCTGGACTGATCCAGTGAGGAGGAAGGGAACTTGCCAGAGCTCAGAGGCTGTGTCCCAGGCTTCTGACCCCAGCAGCAGACTCTGGCTCTGAGGCAGTGCTGGGAAAGGACCATTCTGATTTAACCCTCCAAGATCAGGACTAACATGCTTGACTTTAATGACCTGTGAAGACTCTGACACAGCCTCCTACAGCTGTTCTGAAGTGAGTTCTGGATCTGGCAGAGGAAGTAAGGAATGAGAGCTATCTTCAAAGGGACAGACATAAGACTAGAGGGTGGAAGTTAAGGGGAACAGGCATGGCAGGATCACTAGCTGGTGGAGATGCTAGAAGGGGATGTTAGTGTCGCTTCCAGTGCTGAGATGTCACGCTGGCTTCTCCCTCTCTCTCTCTCCCTTTCTTTATAAACATGCATTGATTCAACCCTATGCTAGACAACAGAGATTTCAGAGGTGACACACTTGCCTTCAAAGATTTTAGAGTTTAGTCTAATGAGCCTCTAGACCCATCCCAAATGACACATGATGACCTTTAGCTTCCCACATTTACCTCTCTAACAGGAAGGGAGAGGGGCATATGTGCCCTTTCTATCCTTCTTGGGACAACTGTATACCTTCGATTAACATGTGAAATTAAATAATACTGAAAATCAGGTAAGCTATCATGACCTAAGAATGGTGATATAAATAATAAAATTAAAAACAACTGACATCATTTTACTGTGTACAAGGCAGTGCACACCTCCCTTAAAAGTATCATTTTTACTTAGTTGTGCTGGCTAAAGTTCAAAGGAAAACTTAATAATCCTTCAATATCCTAAACGGCTCTACTAAAAAAGAGTGTCTGCCTGTTTTCCACATTCTTTAAGTTATTTGATGGGATAGTGGTTTTATATTGCAAGGCTGGTCTAGCGGTAAAATAGAACATTCTGAGAACAAGATAGCCCAAAACACTGGAATAAAATACCAACCATGGCGGCAGTGTTTCCTTCTTTGGGAGACTTGTAAAAGTACATGAATTTCCATCCAGTCCTACTGGTAAAAGGATAGGAATAGAGGGAACAACCTGGTTTGGATAAGGTCTGAGCACATGGCCAAACCTTTAAGACCTGGTTGATAAAAGTCTACATAATAAGGAGGTGGCCTTCATAGGACCATCAAGTCTAGAGCGATGTCCCCACCTTCACTGGAAGGACACTCAGAGTGAGGCACCAGACAACGCAGGCAAGGGTTATTCGGGTCCTGCCCTGAGTAAGACCGACCCCCGAGTCCTAAGCTCCAAGTCCCATTCCAGCCTGCCGTGTTCATATCCATGCCCATGGGCCCCCTGCTCCCCCTCCAGCCGTGTCTCTCCCTGACTGTTCCAGCCCTGTTTTCCTCTGCTAGGCTCATCTTTTCTGGCATACTTCCAGGGCCATCTTCTCCTCCAGCTTTCAATCCCAGCAGGGGGCAAGGAAAAGCGGGAATGGTGTGGCAGGGAATGGCGGAAAGGTGGAAGGCTTGGGAGGTTGTGCATCACTGGGAAGCAATCCTGAGTGCTAAAATGCAAAGAGAAGCTGCAGAGTGAATCTGTTCATTCAACCAAAGCAGACTGAGCAAAACCCGATGTGACTCCTTAGTCTCCATGGGACTCCCACTTTCCATGACATCTTTTCAAATGCGTTTGCTTCAGACTTAACAGTGAGCCCAGTTTTCATAACCAGTTTTTATTTTTTGGCCCAGAGTTTTGAAGGTTAATGTATGTCTCTCCTCCTTAGAAGGAGCACACAGCCACAACACCACCATCCTGAGACTTGTCTGACCCCAGTTTATCCAACATGGGGAGAAAAGAAGTTGATCCAGCCCTGTCTTGGGGCCACAGTAAGGACAACCCCAGATGCCTTCAGCCACCATAGACACCAAGCGTATGGCACGTATACAGCTTCCTGAGAGCTCCCAGGGGTGGCACCAAATTTAATCTAAACACGCTACATCCCCCATGATCTCTCCGCCTGCCTCCCTGGATGGTAAGTTTCCCAGCATCCAAATCGCTGGGCCTGGAGTAGGAAAAGGGCTAGGCAGGCATCTGTTCCACAACACGTCCATCCTTAGGAGGCAGCTGACAGGGAGCAGACTGTGCCTGCCATTCCTTCCCCAATCCCCATGCTACCGCCACCGGGGATGGCAGGGAGGAGCTGTGGCCCCAATCCAGAAGGAAATTAAATAGCCTCAAATTAGGTCAAACATGCTTTTGGCACCAAAGGAAAAACTGAAAGATAGCATGTTTCCTTTCTAGTTATAAAACCAAGGTATAAAAATCAAGTGTTTCCTGTATATGAACAAAACACGACTAGAAAATACAGCAACAACAAAAAAAATCCCATTAACAATGTCCATGAAAACATAAAACAATAGGCATAAAGTCAGTAAAAACATACAAGATCTACCAATAGAAAGCCATACTCTAATTATACTGAAAGAAAGAAACAAACCAAAAGATACAAATTTATAGAAAAGTGCAGTACTTTACAATATAAATCTTCCCAAGTTAATCTCTAAATTTAACACTATTCCAATCAAAATCCCAAGAGCATNTCTACCAATAGAAAGCCATACTCTAATTATACTGAAAGAAAGAAACAAACCAAAAGATACAAATTTATAGAAAAGTGCAGTACTTTACAATATAAATCTTCCCAAGTTAATCTCTAAATTTAACACTATTCCAATCAAAATCCCAAGAGCATAGCTGATTCTCAAATTCATCCGAAAGAATAAACATACAAGCATAGACAAGAAAAATATCAATACAGAGAAAAGAACAAAAAAGGAACTTGTATTGTCAGATATTAAAATGTACTATAAAGCTACAATAATTTAAAATCTGTGGATCAGGCATCAGAATAGATTAATCCATAGAACATATTACAAAGGTGAGAAACAACTGCAATACCTAACAAAAGTTTCATTACATTATATAAAATGTAATATTATAACTACACGAAGGATGAAAGTGACATTTCATATTGTCTAGTAACTCTGCTGGGATAGCAAGTTAACTAAAAATTTAAAATACCATGCTTATAATACATAAAAATAAGTTGTGGATGGTTAAAAGATTTAAATGTTAAATAAAACACTAGAACATTTACGTGGATGTTTATGTAACACAGGAGTAGAAAAGTCTTTCTAAGCTTCATCAAAAGGCAGTCCAAAAATAAATACTGATATGCTTACTACATTAAAAAATGTAAATCTTCTGTATCAAAGATGTCATAAAACTAAAGGCAAATAATAAAGTGGAAAACTATGTATAATGTTAATCAAATAAAATAAAGGTAATATTCTTGATATAAAAAGAATTTTGTAAAAAGATAAATACCTCAACAGAAGACTGGGCAAAGACATAAATGAAACACAAAATGCTAATAAACAAAGTGTTCAGCCTTTAGGAAGCAAAGTAAAATAACATTCTTCCATTGCATGACATCCAGAGCTTAAAAAGAAATGATACAAAAGAACTTATTTTCAAAACAGAAACAGACTCAGAGACTTAGAGGAAGAGTTTGTGTTTACCAGGGGAAAGGAACAGTTAGGAACTCTGGGATCAACCTGTGCACACTGCTATTTATTTAAAGTGGATAACCAACAGGGAACTTTGCATATGTGGCAACCGGGATGGGAGGGGAGTTTGGAGGAGAATGGATACATGTGTATGTATGGCTGAGTCACCCTGCTGTACACCTGAAACTATCACAACATTGTTAATTGGCTGTACTCCAATATAAAATTAAGAGTTAAAACAAAACAAAAATTCTAAGTATCGATATGGAAAAAGCACATTGGTGAGGGCATGCAGAAATGGGCTGGTAAATACAGGTGGTAAAGGTAAACTGACATCATCTTTTTGAATTATAATTTCGTAAGAGGTATCAAAAGCCTTTAAATGTACATAACTTTAGTCCCTATAGTTTCATCCTAAAACTTTAAAGTTCAAGCTTTATCAAGAAGCACAAATATAAAAATCTGAAAGCAAAGTTAATTTCTAATTATAAATAACTGATAAAATAAATTACAGTTGTATTTATAAAATGAAACATGATGTGACCTTTTAAATGGCACAAAAAACTATTGCCATGGAAAGATGTGTCTAATATACTTTTAACTTTAAAAAAAGGAAAATTATGAAACAACAGGTAGAATATGATCCCATTTTTAGAACAGTTTTTTGTACATAGCATAAGATCTGGAGAAATTTACTCCAAAATGTTTAGTTTTGTTGGTATTGGTGAGATTTTGAGTTTATTTTTATTTTCTTCTTTTTGGGACTTTCTGTGTAATTTTTAAATTAAAAAAAAAAGAAAAAGAAAAATTAGGAGCCCCTGGCAATTCCTAGATATCCAGCACTCTGGGAGATAAAAAGGCTTCATTAAGGAGAGAGAAATGCCATGGCTCAGAAATATATACCTCCCATCCCGAATCATATCAATTCCTCACTCGGGTTCCTTCACATCAAAAGAACTGCTGCAAAGGCTATAACACAAGGACTCAGCCTTTCCCCTTTACCTCTGCCCCTCCCCTGAATTCCCAAAGTAGGGACACGCTCATCATTGGGTCCCCTGAAAGGCATGAACCACAGGGGTCATTTCATACCAGAGGAAGAGGAGGAGACCATGGGCCAGCAAAGAAGGGCTCTGGGTTCGGTTGGCAGCACACAAATCTGAGGGTCATGAGCGGCCACCTTGACCTTAACACAGCAAGTGGGGAGGTAGCAGAGATCAGGGCTCCCTAAGGGCTGGGGACAGAAGCAAGGCAAGCCACACTCACCTGGGGTCATAATCATATATTTTTCTTAGAGTAATTTACCAATAACTTTTTGCTATCAGTAAGAGCCTAAATTAAACATTTCACAATCCAGCCTCCTCCTCTTCCCCAGCTGTCACCACCCCCGACTTCTCTTCTCCACACCAGTCTCAGAAATGGCCTAATCCTCGGTCCAGACCTCAGGACCAACCATTCTCAGCACCACGGCTGGGGACAGCAGCTCTCTGAATGAGCCTTCACTGAGGGCTCCTCCCCTTAGAGGGCCTGGGCTGCCAGGCCACAAGTCCAGGCCTCTTCCTGCCTAAAGCCAGAGGGGGCAGGCCCACGAACGACTCCTCAGATGCGGTTAGTGTTCCCTGGATGTGGAAAGCCCATTTCCTGATCTATATGCGGGCTAAGGGCCTCCTAAGTGGGCTGGCAGCCAACTCACCTCTGGAAAAAAGGTTTCTTGATTGCGGATACACCAGCGCCTCACATGTGTGTTACACATGTCTATTTATCATGTGCACCACCTTGGTATGGATGTCCCGGCCACCCTGTATGTCAGTAATATCCATGAATCTCCCCATTCTTAAATCTCTCGGCGTCACTCAGCCAATTCTAACTCCAGGCAATAGTGGACTTGGAATCCAAATCAAGTCCAGCTTCTCTGATGCTGTGCCTTCCANATCTAAGGGATTCTTGCCCACAGTAGAAGATATTATGATCTTCTGAATTAAATTTGCCCGTTCCAGTCCATTTTAGTTCACTGATTCCTAAAATGTCAATGTTCACTCTTATCTTCTGCTATCTGACCACTTCCAATTTACCTTGATTCATAAACCTAACAATCTGGGTTCCTATGTAATATTGTTCTTTACCGCATTGGACTTTTACTTCCATCATGAGTTCCATCCACAACTGGGCGTTATTTCCACTTTGGCTTTGTTTCTTCTTCTTCTTTCTGGAGTTATTTATCTTATGATCTCCAGTAACATATTGGGCACTTACTGACCTGAAGAGTTCATCTTTTAGTGCCCTATCTTTTTTGCCTTTTGATGCCGTTCATGGGGCTCTCAAGGCAAGAATACTGAAGTTGTTTGCCATTCCCTTCTCCAGTAGACCACATTTTGTCAGAACTCTCCACCATGACCCGTCCGCCTTGGGTGGCCCTACATGGCATGGCTCAAGTTTCACTGAATTAGGCAAGATTGTGGTCCTTGTGATCAGTTTGGTTAGTTTTCTGTGACTGTTTTTCATTTTGTCTGCCCTCTGATGAATTGCTCAGTAAATCGTTAATCTAATTTTCTGTTAATGGGTAGGGCTGTGTTCCCTCCATGTTGTTTGGCCTAATGCCAAACTATCAACCCATGCCTCCACTGGAGACTCCTGTACACTCACAGGCAAGTCTGACTCAGTCTCTTGTGGGGACACTGCTCCTTTCTCCTGGCTCCTGTGTGTACAAGGTTTTGTTTGTGCCCTCTAAGAATCTGTTTCTCCAGTCCTGTGGAAGTTCTATAATCAAATCCCACTGGCCCCCATAGTCAAATTCTCTTGGGTTCTCCGTCCCTTTGCCAAATCCCCAGTTTGGGAAGTCTGTTGTGGGTCCTAGAACTTTCTGAACAGTTCAAGAATTTCTGTGGTATAATTTTTCTGCAGTTTGTGTGTAGCTAACTCTAAGTAAAATTTGAATTGAAACTGCAGTCTTTGCTACTGAGTATAGCAAGCAGCTGATCCCCAGAGTTGCCAGCAAAAATCACAGAATAGCACCCTGATATCTCTCTTTTTTGGTATTTCTCATTAAGGCAGACATCTCACTCTAGCAATTATAGTCCAAGTTTTATATATGTATGTGTGTGTGTGTGTGTGTGTGTGTGTGTGTGTGTGTGAGTGTGTGTGTATAACATTTTTAGTGAGCCATAGTTGCTTTACAATGTTGTGTTAGCTTCTGCTGTACAGCAAAGAGGATCAACTGTATATTGTTATAAACATTTAGGTAGCTTAATATAACTTTGTATAGCATTTTTGTAGGTATCCCTACATGTTAACTTCTGTAACTTTCTTTACCTAATATTGTACTGTATAAATTAAAATAGAGTCATTCTAATAGTAAATTTAGCATCATAGGTGGAAAATGTTGATACCATGGGGATGCATATAGTAGAATAAATATCATGCTATTATCTTCTGTAAGTTTTCAATCTTAATATGACTATAGGATTTTCTTTTAAGGCACAATTTACAAGTGTTAAATATGATCAATTCTTAGAAATTCTTCTCTTTATCTTTTTCCATATCCATGGCATTATTTAAATATTTCTTAGAATTTCATTTCCTGGCTAAAAGCTCTCTTTGAATCTTCTAGTTCAGCACTGTCCAATAGAACTTTCTGTGATGACAAAAATGTTCTAGAACTGCCCTGTTTAATATGGTAGCTACTAAAGTTTCTAAGTATTTGTAATGTAGCTAGTGTGACCAAAGGAAATGAATTTTAAACTTAATCTCCTTTTAATTAATTTAAATTTAAATATAAATAAACTCTTGTGGCCAGTAACTCCATATTAGACATTATAGTTAGTCACTGCCTGCTCCATCTCCAAACTTATTTTCACCACATCTATTTTACAGCATAATATTTACTCCTGAAGCATCGTCAAATGAATTTAACTGTTCAACATTTATTATTTTCTGTTATATTCTTTGGAGTGGTAAGAAATTCTGTATTTTTAGAATGAAAATGGTCTAATAGTAACTATGGAATATTTATCAAACAATATGTCAGGTACTATTCTGAGCACTTGATACATAATGTATCATTTCATTATCACAGGAAACTTACATTATAATCATCACCATTTTATAGATATAAAAATTGACACAACCACAGGTAAATTATTAATAATTTTTGCCTAATATCAAATAGCTAGTAAATGACTAAGTTAGGATGTAAACCTCAGGCAAACTGGCTTCAAATCCCAGGCTGTCACTCTGTTCTTTACTCTTTTTATCTGTGGCTTGCTTTGTTCAAAATGCATCACAGTTGGAGCCTTTCTAAGAGTTTTACTTTGTATGCATGATATCAGAAACCATTGCCTCTGGCAAGAGGTAAGAGAATAGATGACGGAGGTTTCTGTTTCTTTTCAGTCCTGTCACAGTTCACTGAGAAGCAACTATGTTTAAAAAAAAAATCCTAAATATCCCCTAACTAATCTCTACTAATTTGGTACTTGGATCTCATTTTATGTGGATGATACTAATTAGTACATATAAGTGATATGGACAGGTGCTGTCTGCTTGCGCCTATTACTACAAAAGATTGTTCAAAAATTTTTCTCAATGCACCATCAGAAATAATTTTAAAGTAGTCTTGTTGATTATTTTCAATGGGCTATAGTGTTCTGATTTAACTCAGGTCAATCATCTGCAAGTTAAAATTACTCAGAAGTGTACTGTGCATAGTTAAGTAATCTCACCTACTAATATTATAGAATAAGGAGACCTTTAGGTGACATGAAATCTGTCATTTTAAGTATGCCCCCAAGCCTTTTCCAGGTTGCTCATAAGATTTCTCATTCTCTAGAGAAATGTGGTCTCTTAGAAATAAATGTCTCTGTCAAGTCACAAGTAATATGTGCACATGATGAAAAAAAATGGAATTTTTTAGTCTCATAAGGGATATTGCAGTATTGTAAAATTGATTTTGTTCCTTGTTATTTAGGTTCTCATGGTCATTTTAGGATTTACCTTCTGGATATAAAGGGAAGATTATGATGCCTTCTAGGGAGGTGGGCGACAGAGGCCTTTGGGAACCAGGAGAATATTTTTCATATGAAATTCTTTGTCATAAAATGCTAATGTTGGTGTTCTTGTCTTTATGTCTATGCATTCTTTAGCTATGAGGATAACAGACCCTTCATCAAGTAAGAATGACCTGAATGGCTGATAAATTTCATTTATCAGTGTGGTCCCATGAACCAGCTGTCAGATCAGTACTGAAAAATCATTAGAGCTTCTGTCATTCACATTGAGGCAGAAGAGCAAACTGTGCAGGAAAATAATCAGGCATACAGTTTCTCTGCAGAATAAATATGCTGCAGGTGTATTGCCAGAAAATTCTGCTTCACCTCTTTTAATTGGATATCACCTGAACTTAGTGCCACAGTAATAGCAACTTCATGTGGTACAGACTTGTTTTGCTTTTATTAGCTTTCTCCTTTCATTGTGATGTGCTCCTCTGTGCTGCATATGTCGTCATTTCTGTTGCTTGTTCGGACATCATTCATCTAAAGCTATTTCATGATTTAGTGTTATTTCTTCAAATGATTTTCTGGATATGAAACTACCGAGCTACAAATGATACTAATGAAGTTCTTAGGCTAAATATCCAAAAGAAGGGGAAATTCCTCCTTCAAAAATTAAATCTTGCATATGCAAAATATTCTCTTTCAAATTTGACACATATCTTGAATATCGATCATATCTTTTAAGCTTCTGAAACAAAGCTACAAGTCTGTACTAATCTAATAAAAATAAACATAAATGTTAAGATTTGGGCTTTTTCTCCTTTGTACATTTTAAAATTCTATGTCCTGCAGCAATAAATAAGATTGGCAACCTTTCGGTGATCTTGCTGTAGACTTTCAGTTTGTTCTTCTGGTGAAGAGTCCTTTGTTTTCATTTTCTCCAGTACCATTTCACTTACTTCTTCATGCTCTTACTTCTTTTTTCTTTAGAATTTGGGCTCATCACTGTTTTATATCATTAACACTTGAGCCCATTATGTGTTTTCTAGGGGATAGCTGACTTGAATATTTTATCCTATCATTTTATTTCTAAAGCTGAATAAAAATTTTGTCTTGGTTTAATGGCAACTCTTCCCATTTTTCCTTTTTCCAATATCTGTAAAAAACTGAGAGCTTTATCTTGAAAGTTCTCATACTTCTGAATCTGCTTTTGAAACAAGATATTAACTTTTAAGATGTTTTCTAATTCTTATATACAAACATGTCACATACATGTTTGTGGCATGGCAAACTTCCTTTAGGGATTCTTTATTCAAGATTATTCATGTTTTAAATTAAGCACATTAAATTTAGTGGATGTTTGCATCTGAAATATAGTGGCTGATGGTTATAGAAGGAAAATGGTAAATATTTGAGATTAATTTTAATAAGACTTTAATAATAGTTAACTACTCTGGGACATATCTTTCTTAAAATGTAGTTCTCTCTAAAAAATTTATTAAACCCAGCTTCAGATTATAGTAAATATATGCAATTTTCCATCCTTTATTTTGCAAAGTTTCAATCCCCATAAATATTCATTTCTTAGACAATGTAAGTAGAGGATAGTAGTCTGCTGAAAATAAATATTAGTTTACCATGTTCAGAAAAGTATACTGGGAAAGGAAAGGATGGGCTAAGATTATAGAAATCTATACTGTTTTGGTCCTATCGTATGTACACAGAAGTTGAGAAGATTCCATTTTCAATTATTGAATTCCTATCTATTGGAAAGATTTATTTTATGTTGATAGTGAATACATAACCACAATATATGAATTTTTGTCACCCATTTACTAGTATTGTGAATGGCAGCTTGGAGGAAACTAAGGGAATGGAGTGAGAGTGGGAATTTTTCTTCCGTTCTGGACTACTTTGTTCATACCTCTCCATCCCATTTTCAACTTCATTTTCTCCCATGAGTTTACAGACACTTCAAAGACATGAAGGTGTCCTGAGCCTTTGGGCTTCTCTTTAACAAAGCTGCCAATTGTCTGATTTCCAAAGTCTAGTCCAACATAACCCGGAAAACAGCAATCCAAAGGCTGAAAGAGTGGGTGGTGATCTAGAGGGGATCTATTTTTTTTTCCATCTACTGTATATCACATTTGTTCTACATAGCTATAGAATCAGACAGAAATTTATATGTGTTTGATATATTGGTTCCTTCTGTTTTTATCAGTACACATTAATTTTTTTATGGAAAAATAGGAAATTTGGAAAAATGGGGTAAAAGTGTATCAGGTGAAGTGCTAATGGAAAGAGTCTAGTCACATAAATGTTATCATACCAGTGAGACCAGTGGAGACTAACATAACTTTACAGACTTTCCCACCTTGCCATTAATCATAACTACATCTCCATATCATTCACATATGTGCTGCAAATATGTGAATAGTTTAATAGTACAAATCTGCTTTGCTTAAATGAATTTCTGTGTTCATAACATTTTCATTCATGTATATCTCCTCAAGCTTGAAAACTTGTAAGTTCTCATAAAATCTCGAAGTACTTATACCACCTGTCTTACATTTCCTGTCAATAAACTTACCGTAACATTTTTTTCAGTGTCAGTATTGTTGATACAATATGACTATGTTAACTAAAGACAAACTATTTGATAAGTCTTAATTTTCTCTTCTCTTTGCAGGTCATGGGTTATAGGTGCAATAGCTCTTCTCTGCCTATTAGGATTGACCTGGGCCTTTGGACTCATGTATATTAATGAAAGCACAGTCATCATGGCGTATCTCTTCACCATTTTCAATTCTCTACAGGGAATGTTTATATTCATTTTCCATTGTGTCCTACAAAAGAAGGTAAGTTAGAAACCTCTGTTAAGGAACAAATGGCATACCAAAAAAAAGAATAAATATCATATATTCTATGATAACAAAACACCCATAATATAAATCCTTCTTGATCTTTTTGTCTCTAAAAAATAAATATATTATTTGGTTAATTTCATTTTTATAATAGAAAAGAAAAACATAAAATGCAAGTGTAAAAATTGATGAATATGTTAACAACAAAAGACAGAATCATATGTTGATTTAGACAGTACACACAAAAAAATATTCTTATAGATTTTACCTTATTGTCTTTTATATCACCATTGGCCGACACATGAAATTTATATATCAGGAAGTAGATGTTCTAAGATGTATGGAGGCAAAGAATATACATATGTATATATTATATGGCATGGCATAGGAAATAAATATTTTTCTATTTTTTTAAAAACTAGCTGCATATTCTAAGAAATATAAATATCTAAACAATTTATGTTAGAAAGCATTTATTATTTTAGTGAATGGTAAAACACTTAGTAAATATCTCTATATGTGTGTTAGTTGCTCAGTCATATCTAACTCTTTGTGACTCCATGAACTTTAGCCCACCATGCTCCTCTGTCCATGGGATTCTCCAAACAAGAATACTGGAGTGACTTGCCATTCTCTTTTCAAGGGGAGCTTCCTGACCCAGGAATCAAACCCAGGTCTCTGCATTGCACGCAGATTCTTTACTGTCTGAGCCACAAGGGAAACCTGAAGAACTTTGAACTTCTTTAAAAGCATATTTTATTAAAATTTATGATTTTGATAATTAGAATGCAATATTTTATTTTTATAATGGTCTATTTTTTATTCTTCACATCTACCAGGACCTAAAGTGCTCATTTTAAAAGTTAATTTTAACAACTAAACACTTACATTACTTATTTTTAAATCTCAACATTGATTTTTCTCATCTTATACTTTTTAACTCAATTAAAAATGTGGTCTTTATAGTTCTGATCACATAGACCCCTGAGCCAAGACTGTGTCCGAATCCTAGTTCCTCTACTTAATGGCTTATGTAACTTTGGGCCATTTAATTAGCATGCATGTGCTCCAGTTTCCNTCTCATCTTATACTTTTTAACTCAATTAAAAATGTGGTCTTTATAGTTCTGATCACATAGACCCCTGAGCCAAGACTGTGTCCGAATCCTAGTTCCTCTACTTAATGGCTTATGTAACTTTGGGCCATTTAATTAGCATGCATGTGCTCCAGTTTCCTCATGTATAAAATGGAGGTAATAAAATAATTATATTGAGATGTGGCACTGAAGATGAAATGGGAAAATGTGATTTTTTTTTCCCCCTAAGCAACAATAAGACCTACAGTTTTTCTTCGGAAAATGAAAAGTAAATATATCAGTCTGTATGATATTTGGTTTGAAAGACTAAACAAATTTGAGAAATGTGTGTCTACTTATTGAAATGAGTTCAGTTTTATCCTGTTTTCAGCTTTATATGGTGTTAGATATTAAAAATGTGCTGGCATGATATGAAATGTAAGCTAGAATAATAATGTTGACTTAGGCCAGTTAATGTAGGTTACAGAGAACAGGTTATGATGTTAGAATGGATAAGTCTTCCTAAATACTTAATGTGCATACACCCAAATTGCAGTCATTTAACCTATAAATTTTTATTCTTTTTTACTCATGTCCCAATTGATGCAGGTGCCTAATGGAGGGACACAGCCAGTGACAGCTTAACTAACCTCACTATTTTATTTCCATAGTTACTTTGGGTGTTGGTGTCCAGCAGATAATCTGAGAAAAAAGAGAAGGGACCTTGTATAAAAAGTCTGGAAATGGTTCATATCATTTCCACTCACATTCCATCAGATAGGACACCGTTAGTAGTACCACCCAAACTGCAAGCAAGGCTGGGAAACAGTCTACCTCTTGTATCCCAGGAAGATGAAGAACTGGCTATTATAATACAAACAGCTAGCAGTTGATCACACTTGGTCAGTGTGAAGACTTGGAGACATGAGTGACGAGTAAGAATAGAAATGGAAGAAAGTGTCCGAGAAGAATGAAAAGATAGTATCCGAATTAAAGATAGGGGGAAGTTTCCCGAAGTAAACAGTGGTCAGTAGTATAAAACACTGCAAAGAAGTCAGAAAGACTTGAAAAGATTTCTAGATTTTGTTAGAAAGGAGCCATAACTGATTGTCAAGAGAAATGTGTAAAAAGGTGGAAGCAAAATCAGGAAAAGGTAGCATTTGTTCATGTAAATAAGGGAATATTGGGCCATCATAGGTAGTTATACTAACATTTTCAAATAAAGTAAACTAGATTTGCCAATTCTTTTCTATATTAGGTGGAAATTTTGTTTCAATGTGAGTACTGAAATTTCCTATAGAACAGAAAAGATTTGTATGCTTTATGCATGAATTATTTTGATTGGGATTACTTTCATTAGCCAGTACCTATTAGAGTTTTCCCAATTATCATTTTATTATGTCCAAAATACATATCACTGTTTTGATATCCAGGTAGAGATACCAAACCTCAATCCAAAAACAAATTATGGTTTTTATTATATTGAACGTATTTAACAAAGGTGAATTTTTTAAAAATACATGTCATCAAGCTCAATTTTGTGATTCATTACAACAGAGTACAAGAAACTACAATTTTCTTCTTGATTCATTCATCGCTGATGGACAGTTTGATTCCTTCCCTATCTTGGCTGTTGTGAATAGTGCTTCAGTGAATATGGGTGTGCAGATATCTCTTTAAGATCCCAATTTTTGTTTTCTTGGGATATAAACCCAGAAGTGGGATTGCTTAATCATATGGTAGTTCTTTTTTTTCAATTTTGTAAGGAACCTTCATATTGCTTTCCGTAACAGCTGTATTTATTTATATTCCCACCAACAGGGCACAATAGCTCTCTTTCCTCCATATTCTCACCAATTCTTATTGTGGTTTAGTCTCTAAGTCATGTCCAACTCTTTGTAACCCTATGGGCTATAGCCCACCAAGCTCCTCTATCCATGGAATTTCCCAGGCAAAAATACTGGAGTGGGTTGCCATTTCCTTCTTCAAAGGATCTTCCTGACCCAGGGATGGAACATATGTCTCCTGTGTCTCCTGCATTGCAGGCAGATTTTCTACCCCTGAGATACCAGAGAAGCACCAATTCTTATCTCTTGTCTTCTTTATGATAGTCGTTCTAACATATGTGAAGTGATATCTAATTGTGATTTTGATTTTCATTTTTCTAATTAGTTATATTGAGCATCTTTTCAAGCTAGCTATTTGTATGTCTTAGAAAAATGTCTATTCATTTCTTTTGTCCATTTTCGTTGGATTGTTTGAGGGGCTACTTTTGAGTTATATGAGTGCTTTGTATATTATTGGTGTTAACTACTTATTGGATATATGATTGGCAAATGTTTTCTTCCATTCTGTAGATAGCCATTCAACTCTGTTGTTTCTTTTGCTGTGCAGCAGCTTTTTAGTTTGATATAGTACAACTTATTACTTTTTCTTTTGTTGCTTTTTCTTTCTATGTTTGTGTGTTAGTCGCAGAGTCGTGTCCAACTCTTTGCGATCCCATGGATTGTAGCTCACTAGGCTTCTCTGTTCATGGAATTCCTCCAGGCAAGAATACTAAAGAGTGGGTTGCCATGTCTTCCTCCAGAGGTTCTTCCCAACCCCAGGATTGAACCCTGGTCTCCCACATTACAGGCAGATTCTTTACTGTCTGAGCCCATAACAAACATTTGGTGAGGTATAGTCCTCTCCACCAGTCCACAGATGGCTTCTTTTGTATTGGAACCCACCTCACGTCCAGCACAATTATAGCTGCTCATGCGACCAGACTTCAGGAGAAAAGAGGCTCATTTACTTATGTATAAGCAGAAGCAGCCTAAGGAGCAGGTGTCTAACTCAACATGTACTTCCAAGAGCTTTTGGATGCCCTCCGGTGAGGGCACCAGGGGTGCCATCTTTGGCATATCCCTCTACCTGCTCTAAGTCTGGGGTGCCATCTTTTTTTCCTCTCCACAGGTGTCTTAAATTTGCAAAAAAAAAAAAAAAATGATGGATTGATTTAATTAATTCCAGGCCTGGGAATTCCCTGGTGGTCCATTGGCCAAGACTCAGCACTCCCAATGCAGGGGGACCTGTTTAATCCCGAGTCAGGTGACAAGGTCTCATACACGACAACTAAGAGTTCTCAAATTAGATGTTGTGTATGGTATAAAATAGTGAGGTTCAGTTTCATTCATTTACATGTGGTTATCCAGTTTTCCTAATGCCATTTATTAAGAGACTGTATTTTCCAAATTATTTATTTATAGCTTTCTTATCAGATATTAGTTGACAGTATCAGTCCAGTTCAGTTGCTCAGTCCTGTCTGATCTTTGCAACCCATGGACTGCAGCACCTCAGGCTTCCCTGTCTATCACCAGCTCTCAAGCTTGCTCAAACTGTGTCCGTCTTGTCGGTGATGCCATCCAACCATCTCATCCTCTGTTGCCCAATTCTCCTCTGACCTTAAATCTTTCCCAGCATCAGAGTCTTTACCAAGGAGTCAGTTCTTCGCATCAGGTGGCCAAACTATTTTGTGGCCAAAGAGTTTCAGCTTCAGCATCAGCCCTTCCAATGAATATTCAGGATTGATTTCCCTTAGGATTCACTGGTTGGATCTCCTGGCAGTCCAGCAGACTCTCAAGACCACAGCTCAAAACCATTAATTCTTCTCCAACACTACAGCTCAAAACCATTAATTCTTTGGCACGCAGCTTTCTTTATAATCCAACTCTCACATCCATACATGACTACTAGAAAATCAGAGCTTTGACTAGATGGACCTTTGTTGGCAAAGTCATGTCTCTGCTTTTTATACNGAGGACCCAGGTATGCCAGCTCCTGGGACGGCTTGAGTAAGTGCTAACAATGGCCACGACCAGCCAGCTCCATCCCAGGTCCTAGGCTGTCTCTGTAGAGCTAGACCCAGAGCCTATGCCACGCTGTGGGTGGTGAAAACAGAGCCGGCGTTTGCCCCAGCTGGATCTGGAAATGCAGTGAGGCACAGCCACTAACGCAGGGCTCTCTCTGCTCTGACTGGTGGCAAGCCCTCCAAAAAATAAAGTCTCTCACTGTTTTCCATAGTTTCCCCATCTAGTTGTCATGAAGTAATGGGGATGGATGCCATGATCTTCATTTTTGAATGTTGAGTTTTAAGCCAGCTTTTTCACTCTTCTTTTTCACTTTCATCAAGAGGTTCTTTAGTTCCTCTTCACTTTCTGCCATAAGGGTGGTGTCATCTGCATATATGAGGCTATTGATATTTCTCCCAGCAATCTTGATTCCAGCTTGTGCCTCATCCAGCCTGGTATTTCTCATGATGTCTACATATAAGTTAAATAAGCAGGGTGACAATATACAGCCTTGACATACTCCTTTCATGATTTGGAACCAGTATATTGTTCCACATCTGGTTCTAACTATTGCTTCTTGACCTGCATACAGATTTCTCAGGAGGCAGGTCAGGTGGTTTGGTATTTCCATCTCTTTAAGAATTTTCCACAGTTTGTTGTGATCTACACAGTCAAAGGCTTTGCCATAATCAGTAAAGCAGAAGTAAATGTTTTCCTGATATTCTCTTGCTTTTTCTATGATGCACTGTTGGCATTATGATCTCTGGTTCCTCTGCCTTTTCTAAATCTAGCTTGAACATCTGGAAGTTCACAGTTTACGCATTGCTGAAGCCTCACTGGGAGAATTTTGAGCATTACTTTGCTTGTGTTAGATAAGTGCAATTGTGCTTAGTTTGAACATTCTTTACCATTGCCATTCTGTGGGATTGGAATGAAAATGACCTTTTCCAGTCCTGTGGCCACTGCTGAGTTTTCCAAATTTGCTGATATATTGAGTGCAACACATTCACAGCATCATCTTTTAGGATTTGAAATAGGTCAACTGTAATTCCATCACCTCCACTAGCTTTGTTCATAGTGATGCTTTCTAAGGTCCACTTGACTTCACATCCCAGGATGTCTGGCTCTAGGTGAGTGATCATACCATTGTGGTTACCTGGGTTATGAAGATCTTTTTTGTGTAGTTCTGTGTATTCTTTCCAACTCTTCTTAATATCTTATACATCTGTTAGGTGCATACCATTTCTGTCCTTTATTGTGGCCAACTTCGCATGAAATGTTTCCTTGGCATCTCTGACTTTCTTGAACAGATCTCTAGTCTTTCCCATTCTATTGTTTTCCTTTATTTCTTTGCACTGATCACTGAGGATGGCTTTCTTATCTCTCCTTGCTATTCATTGGAACTCTATATTCAAATAGGTATATGTTTCCTTTTCTCCTTTGCCTTTCATCTCTCTTCTTTTCTCAGCTATTTGTAAAGCCACCTCAGACAACCATTTTACCTTTTTGCATTTCTTTTTCTTGGGGATGGTTTTAATAACTGCCTTCTGTTCAATGTCATGAACTGCCATCCATAGTTCTTCAGGCTCTCTGTCAGATCTAATCCCTTGAATCTATTTGTCACTTCCACTGTATAATCATAAGGGATTCAATTTAAGTCAAGCCTGAATGGTCTATTTTCCCTACTTTCTTCAATATAAGTCTGAATTTGGCAATAAGGAGTTCATGATTTGAGCCACAGTCAGCTCCTGGTCTTATGTTTGCTGACTATATAGAGCCTCTCTAACTCTGGCTGCAAATAATATAATCAATTTGATTTTGGTATTAACCATCTGGTGATGTCCATGTGTAGAGTCATCTCTTGTGTGTTGGAAGAGGATGTTTTTTACTATGACCAGGTATAGACAGGGTTTATTTATAGGCTCACAATCTGTTCCATTGGGCTTGAATTGTGGCTCAGCTGGTAAAGAATTTGCCTGCAATGCGAGAGACCTGGGTTTGATCCCTGTGTTGGGAAGATCCCCTGGAAAAGGGAAAGGCTACCCACTCCAGTATTCTGGCCTGGAGAATGCATGGACTGTATAGTCCCTGGGGTCACATAGAGTCAGACACGACTGAGCGACTTTCACTTCAGAGTCTGATCCTTTGTCTATTGATCTATTTTTCCAATACCGTACTGTTGTGATTACTATAGTTTTTGTGGTATGGTGTGCAATCTGCAATGTGATGCCTCCATTTTGTTCTTTCTTCTCAGGATTGCTTTGGCTGTTTGGAGTCTTTGGTGGTTCTGTACATATTTAAGGATATCTTTTTCTGTATCTGTGAAAAATATTGGAACTTTTATGGGAACTGCATTGAACCTGTGGATAGCTTTGGTTCTTATGGACATTTTAACAGTCTTATTTCTTGTAGGAGGTTTTTCTTAAGCCATCTGACTGATTTCAATAATATGCTCGTCTTATGTAGTTACTCATATTTGAGTAGAGGAATGTAAAATGTTCCATTTCTGAGATCATTTGTTTTATAGGATTATTTGTTGATTGATTCAACTCATTAACAAAAAAAAAAATCAAACTTTGAATTGTCAGTCATTTTCTATAGTGTAGGTTGCATGATTGTGTCACCAGGATCTCTACTTTGCCATTAAGGTTTTCATGTTTTCTTTGTTGTTAATTATGTGAAACATCTCAGAAAGCTTCATAATTACTTTATTTCTAATCAGAGAGTATAAAAGAAATATTTTTGGGGCAGGTATATTTTCTTTCCTATCTTTATGTATTTTAAAACAACCTCGTCTTGAATAATCACATGCCACATCTGATTGGGATAAGATGTGAAATAGTGGATTAGAATATGCAAATGACTAAATTGTCAAATAAATTATATTATAATCTGAAGAGATACCTCTCATGGAGATGGTGCATGTTATTTTTGCTTTTTTCTTTTTAACATACCACTTCAGATCTAATCATAGAAAAATAAAGTCTGTAATGATTCAGTAAGTAATATAGCTAAATGTGGGTCTAGGTATCATTATATATCTTTATTTACTGGTTATTTATATAATCAGTTCAGAACGTTTAACATTTTTTGGTAAATTTTCATGGTGAATTCCTGCTTATACTGGTTATTTATATAATCAGTTCAGAACGTTTAACATTTTTTGGTAAATTTTCATGGTGAATTCCTGCTTATACAATATTGCTCCCTTTGTAAGTAAGAGAAATGGAAGTGGTTCTCTTTCTTCTTTTTTCTCTAATAGCCCCTCTCTCCCCAAAACATCTGTTTAGATTTATATCACTTCACTAAAAAACACTTCCTTTTCTAAAGGAGAAAAGCATCACTTGTTGAGTTCATTAGGAAAAACAAAATAAGATATAGGTTATGGTGAAAATTTAGGTTCTAGGAGATATTTCATAAATTGAATACAAATTACTGAACTGTAATCGATAATGCCTCCCTACGGGTGGAGATTATTTTAAGTTTCCTGAAATTCTAATTAAATATTTGTCCTCATTTTCTCCAGAGACAAAGAATGAGATAATCTAATAGATTAATAATATATAACACCTTATGTTGGTTATATAAATATTAGAAATGTGGCATCTTAATGAGAGCTTTCTGATCATAGAGCACCCATGAGATTTGGATATTTTCACATGATGCATATCACTTAACCTTTTCAGTCTTTCAGTTTACTTTAATTGCTTAATCTTTTTAGTGTTCTTATTTGTAAAATGTCAGTAATTATTTTCTAGATTCATTTTGAGGGAAGAGCCTAGCATAGTTCCTAGCAAAAAATGTTTAAGATGGAGAAGCTTCTTCATCTCACCCTTCATCTCACGCATATCTTCAACACACACACACACAGAAGCGGTCACAGACTTATTAAAAAAAAATATGAATTGGCTTGTAAATAGTGAATAAAAATGATGATTTCTAATTAATGATAATGGTATAAAAAACTTGATTGGAAACAATATAATTGGCATAACTATTGAAAGGCTTTAAAGATTAGCACATCATGCCTCTTTGTTCTGCTCACACTGAGCACAGTTTTCTCTTATCTATCCTATCTTTCAACTGAATTCACTAAACCAACAAATTCCAACATATATATATTTTTAATTATTTTTTAATTGAAAGATAATTGCTTTACAGAATTTTGTTGATTTCTTTCAAACTTCAACATGAACCAGCCATTGTTATACATATGAAGATTATTTCAGAAGTCTTCTTCTCTGGGAAGCCTTTCTTGGTCCCTCTCTACTTCTATCAGGCACTCCTTCTCCATGCTTTGATTCACATGACTTTGTATCATTGTTCCTATCACATAATTTAGTGAATGTGAGTTCTTCAAACAAATCTGAGTATAGTCAGTCTCTGATTTTGCCATATTATAGATGGAATGAACTGTAATTTATTGAGATAATGTTTAATTTCAAATCCTAACTTTAATATATACACTCCTTATTTTTCTCTTGATTCTAAGTAAAATTTCCCATGTTTTTATAAGTTTCTTTTAAATAATACGTTGTCACAATTTCTGGAAACTATGAACTCATGTGAAATCAATGAAATGCTAAAGATAATATATATACAATATTATTTCATAATGAATGTAAACTTTGTGAATGTAAAACCAGTAAGTTATCCTATAATGTGTTTTAATTAATAAACAAGTAATTGGCATTTATTTTTCTTGATGTCACTAGTGGAGATATGATTTAGAACAATTTCTGTTTATTTTTGTAAGTCTTGTCTGATTAAATTGATTTCCCCCAGAATTGTTGATATATTTTCTTGCTTGAAAGTATCAGCTAAAAAATGTATATCTCCTTTTATATTGTGATGTTTATACTACAACAATGATTAATTAGTTAATTGCAGTCCTATATAGGAAAGCAATCATATTTCTCTGTAATTATTTAATAGAACTATTTTGATGAAGGTCTTCCCTCATAGTTCAGTTGGCAAAGACTCTGTCTGCAATGCAAGAGGCCCAGGTTCAATTCCTGAGTTGGGAAGATTCCCTGGAGAAGAAAATGGCAACCTATTCCAGTATTCTTGCCTGGAAAATTCCATTGACAGAGGAGACTGTCAGGCTATAGTCCATGGAGTTGTAATAGTTGGAGATGACTGACTAAACCAGCATCATTTTGAGGGAATAAATTTTAAATATTTTGAATTTTATATTCTTAAACTGACAATTTCCCTCTTTTAAGAGAAATACATTTTAAAGTAATATAAAGCATTTTAAAATGCTTAGCCCACACATTCTTTTTTTCTGCTCTGTCTTTAAATATTTTGTCTCCTCTTTTCTCTCACCTGTTTCCATCTCCTCTTCTCTCTAACTTCCTGGCTAGTTCAGTTCAGTTCAGTTCAGTAGCTCAGTCGTGTCTGACCCATGAATCGCAGCACGCCAGGCCTCCCTGTCCATCACTACCTCCCAGAGTTCACTCAGACTCACGTTCATTGAGTCCGTGATACTAGACCTCTGCCTAAATAATAGTTGCACCAATAGGGATACTTTTAATCAGATCTATGAAGCTAAAGATAGTGTAGAAAAGTCTTAAGTTTTTGTTTTTTCAACTGAGATTATATCATTATGGTGTGATTGGGCATATGTGTGTTTATGTGTGTTAAAAAGTCCAATTATACAAATTTCAATCTTAACAGTATGGATATTATTTTATATTGTAAAAAACATATAAAATGTATTCTGAGTAGACTTTCTTATTTATATGTGTCGGGCAAAATGTTTTAATTATCTGAAAGTAAAATTCACATACATTTTATATTCCAAGCTGAAACGAATTCTTTGGTAATAGAAGCTAATGTTTTTGACTAGGTACGAAAAGAGTATGGGAAATGCCTGCGAACACACTGCTGTAGTGGCAAAAGTACAGAGAGCTCCATCGGCTCAGGGAAAACATCTGGTTCTCGAACTCCTGGGCGCTACTCTACAGGCTCACAGGTAAACAATATTTGTTAATTAAAATGAAATAGCTCTTATCTGTGTTCCATTATGAGTCGCTGTCCTATCTTGATGAGATTTATTTTCTATCCAAAGCATTTAACACAACACAATTTTGTTGTTTTGTTTGAGTGTGTCTCAAATGAAAATGGTTATGACAGAAATTTAAGAAACCAAGCTGCAAAAAAAATTTGAAGTTTAGAGTCTAAGTTTGAATAGTAATTCATGATTTCAGATTGTTCCTAGTTGAATGAAAAATGAAGGTGAGGAAAGGAATTTGACATTTCACCAAAAATTCTAAGAAAGTAATACTTTACATAAATGATTTTGAGTTAATTACTTCTTTTAATAGTCTAGTAATTCTTTATTGAATACTGAAAATATTTATTTATTAAATAGGTTTAATAAAAAGCTATAACTCATTTCATGTTGTATGCTAGTAGGTCAAAGGGCAATTCAGAATACCAAAATAGCATCATTAATTTAACTGGTCAAAGTGCTTACTCCCATGAGTCCAGCACTTCAGTTCAGTTCAGTCACTCAGTCTTGTCCGATTCTTTATGACCCCATGAACTGCAGCATGTCAGACCTCCCTGTCCATCACCAACTCTCGGAGTTTACCCAAAGTCATGTCCACTGTGTCGGTGATGCCATCAACTATCTCATCCTCTGTCATCCTCTTCTCCTCCTGCCTCAATCTTTCCCAGCATCAGGCTCTTTTCAAATGAGTCAGCTCTTTGCACCCGGTGGCCGAAATATTGGAGTTTCAGCTTCAACATCAGCACTAGATATATTAATAATGACTGTGTCACCCCTCTCAAAGGAAATTCTGAACTTTTAAATAACTTGTCTTCTATTTTCCACACAATGTCAGTCCAAAGATTACTATGTAGAAATTTCAGCAATTCTAGGATGCTAAAATGTGCCAAATAAAAGACATATGTGGGTCATGCATGAGTGAGTTTGAGTTCCAGTTATCAAACTAATATTTCGAAGAGTATATGATTTAGTGGGAAAAACAATCATTTTTGTAGTGTTGTTAATTGAAATTTTCTGAAGAAGACTTGAAATTCCAAAATAAATTTATAAGTCAGGAGCATATTTTAACTCTATTAACTCAACCTTCTAAATTTATTTATTTTAATTTGGTAATTATATATATACACATATATATAATAAAAAAAGATCATTTGTTCTTTGACTAATTCCAATTGGCTTATAAATATAATAGGTTCAGTTTCTCTAAACAGTTCTATTCATATGCTTAAAAAATTAAATATCCTTGGAACCTTTAATTATAATATCACTTGCCAAGCTAATATATATGATTCTCTAAAACACATTCATTTTCACGCTGGATAGTTGTACACACTGAACTAGCACTTGAAAAACTCTTATAAGCCAAAGATAATAAACAATATTCTCAGAAATGTTTTCATCACACTAAAGGAGTTATGTTTTATTTTATAAATAAAACCCCATACCTGCTATCAATCTAATAGTTCCAACTAAACATTTAAAACTAATATGTAACTGTCAAACCTATCAGTTATATGTTAGTTTTAGAATGTTTATTTTTATTTTGACAAGTTATCCTGACACCTAACAACACAAATCATCATAATAATCACGGAACTTATTTCCACATATAATAGGCAGTTATGTAAAATTTGAATTTATTTTATTATTTCTATGCCTTAGTAAGGTTGCATAGTTGTAAATTAAGGAAGCAAATGTACCAAATTAGATGGACGGAGATTTCTGAGTCAGAACTAGTAAATTGTCATTCAGAATCTGAGTTTTATGTAAGAGCAGAAGCACACCTGGATACTTTCTGTAGGACCTTTTTGTGATCCAGTCCTTCTTTTTCAACCTGATAAATTCTTACCTCTACTTTTTGTAACAGTTTTTCAACAATTTTAAATTGAAATTTCTGAGATTCTGTATGTCATTTAACTTGATTTGTTTCTGCATTCCTTTCATAAAACTGAGCTTATCAACCATTATCCCACAGCCATTTTATTGACAAATGTCTTCAGTGAAATCATAATATTTCAGAGCTTTATGCATTATGTTAGAACAGAGTTGTGCAATGTTTAGCATTACTTCTAACTCACAAGATAAAATACTGTAGCTTAAAAGAACAATCATAAATTTTGTGAGTGAGTAGACCTTGTTTTAATTCTAGCCTTGCCACATTCCTACCAGCTGTGACACAAAACAAGTCATTAAATCTCACTAGCCCTCACTTTTTTCATAAGTAAAGTGGTCTCTGATTTCTCACATCATTAGGAAGATTAAGCTAATTTTACAAAACATGACAAATTGTATATGCTCAAAAAGTTGGAATAGATATCACTTACTAGTGTAATTTCAGGTATATATTTTAAAGCTTTTTTTTTAAATTTTATAGTTATAACATCACAATTATAATATTGGGAAGAAAAAACTCACATTGTTTTCTTATGCTTAATATAATACAATTCTGTTTAACTTTGANTATCACTTACTAGTGTAATTTCAGGTATATATTTTAAAGCTTTTTTTTTAAATTTTATAGTTATAACATCACAATTATAATATTGGGAAGAAAAAACTCACATTGTTTTCTTATGCTTAATATAATACAATTCTGTTTAACTTTGACAGTCTAACACTACACAAAGTACTATTACTTAAATATAGTCTGTTTAGGTAAAAATAAACATTTTACATTAACTGTGAAATTCCATGCACAACATCTAAAACACTCACTGATATTGAGGTAAAATTTTCAGAGTATAGATGTCTTTTTCCACATCAGAGAACTTCAAAAATTACAATCATTATTTTTTGTTGTTAAGAAACATTGGATTTATGTTATAAAATGCCAAGCAATATTATAAGCTTTGGCGATAAAATGGTTAAAAGACAACTTCCTCCAAGATCTGGGGCTTTCATACTAACTGTAAAGGGCAGAAAATTTATTAGCAATCAAATAAACCAACAGAAAATATCAGATTATAAAAGTTTGTACAACTAAATATAGCCATATGATGCATAAAGTCCAGGTGGTTATTTGGATTAAGTGATAGGCAAAGACTGTGTGGAAAAATGACAGAAAGGGTGTTCAGGGAAAGAGAATTTCAGGAGAGAGTACATCGAATATAAAGCCATTTAGGTGGGTAAGAACTTGAAACTTTGGGAATAGGAAGAATGTCATTGGTTCAAGTGGTATGTGAATGGGAGATGAAGAAAACTGGAGATGGATCCTTAGGTATTTGTAATAGAACTGGAGTTTTTATTTTATTTTGACTATTTAGAAAGTTAAGAATATAATTTAGAAAAGAAGGTGACAGGAAATCACCCACAGGTAATAAAATCATGTGGCTACTGTGTAGGTAATGGAAGGATGTGATTTTCAAGACTAAAAATCCTCTCCATCTATTAATCTCCCAGTGGTAATCACTTATAAAAGACTGGTTTATAAAAACTCTGAACTGAAGTATTGTTCTTTCCACCTTGACCGTTCATTAATTGTTCTGTCATCTATTTTCAGTTGTTTTGTTGAATTTGTAGATGTATTTACTTTTGTTATATAGTATTTTAAACAAAAAATATATGTACCATAGATTACATTGTGAAGTGTAGTAATAACACCTGTGAACTTATCATCAAACTTAGGAAATAGAGTATTTGCCATATATTTTTCCCTTCTTGAAACTTCTCCCTAAGCAATCCCTGTATCTCCCTACCAGAGACAATCTATTAACCTTTGTTTATCATTTTCATGACTTATTCTAAAAATTTCTTCACCTTTCCAAAAGATGTTAATTACTTCACCTTCTTAAAATATTTCTTTAAAATGGTATCTTATTGTGTGAATCTTCTGCGACTTGCTTTATTCACTGGCACATTCTAAAACTTGTCCTGGTCCTTTCCATGAACATTTAAGTGTAAGCTTAATGCTACATATTATGTAGTTTTCTCTGCTTGCAACACTTTATCCTTTTCTCCTTTTAGTTTTTCAATTATTATTTGATATAGTGTAATAAGTTCTAATCTCCTAAATCAGGAGCCAAATGATTGAAGTCAAATATTAGTTATACCACTTATTAGGTCTGTGATATTGTACATGTTAACCTCCAAATCTCAATTTGTAATGCATAGGAGAGTACATACCTCAGGGAATTCTTGGGAGATTTCAGTGAGTGAATACATGAAAAACTCATGAGAGAACCTAGAAGAATTAATTGAAATATTGTTATATTTATAATATATATTTCATATACACACACAATAATTATTATATATCAGGTACTATTTCAGGTGAACAAAAAAGGACAGAATTTTTATTTTACTTTTTTCTTTTGGCTGCATCATGTGGCCAATGGAATCTCAGTTCCCTGACCAGGAATTGAACCTGGGCCCTCAGCAGTGAAAGCATGGATTCCTAACCATTCAACCACCAGGGAATTCCCAAACTTTCTGGTTTCTAGAGCCTCAAACCTACATGCAAACATTGGACATTACTGTTTGGACATTAAATATAAGAAATGACTATATTATAATAATATGTTGTATGTAGAAAATGATAAAACTATGAGGGCAAAAAGTTGCAGAGTTGGGTACATGAAATAAAATTCTATATAGGATGATCAAGTTAGGTCTCTTTAAAGAGATATTTGACCAAAGATTGAAAGAGATGTAAGAATTATCCATACCCATATCTGGGGAAAGAGTACTCCATGCAGAAGAAATAATCAAACAAAACCTGAGGCAGAAGCATGCTTGGCTTGTTATGAAAGAGCAGGGGAACAGGTGTGGAAAGCCCAGATTGAGAGATTAATAGAAGATAATAATAATAGAAGATAATGGGGCCAGCTCAAATAAATGTCACCTAAAAAATAGGCAGGGAGGCCTGGCATGCTGCGATTCATGGGGTCTCAAAGAGTCAGACACGACTGAGCGACTGAACTGAGCTGAAAAATAGGCAGGCTTCCCAGGTGGCTCAAATAGTAAAGAATTTGCCTATCAATGCAGAAGGCACAGGAGACATGGGTGTGCAAGAGCCCCTGGAGGAATGAAATGACAACCCACTCCCTATTCTTGCCTGGAAAATTCCATAGACAGAGGAGCCTGGCAGGCTACAGTTAATGGAGTCACAGAGTCAGATCATAATTTAATCAACTCTCCGTTGAGATATCACTTCTTCACTGCAGTGTTCTCAGATTTCCTCAGTTCACTTTGGTCGCTCAGTCGTTTGACTATTTGCGACCCCATGAATCACAGCACACCAGGCATGCCTGTCCATCACCATTTCCCGGAGTTCACTCAAACTCATGTCCATCGAGTTGGTGATGNTTTTGCTTTGGCTCTATCCCTTCATTCTTTCTGGAGTTATTTCTCCACTGATCTCCAGTAACATATTGGTTTCAGATTTCCTAGACAAGGTTATATTCTTTTGTTATGTGCACTTAAAAATTATTTCAATTGTGTATCATAATAGGTATTAACAAAACCACAAAAATTTAAGTGTATGGCACATTGATTTATCCTTCTTCAGATCAATTATTAGAACATTGGCAGTAACTTAGATACCCTTTGAATGCTTCTTAATCAGTCACCTCAAGACATAATCAGTATCTTAACTTTTAACAGTAGCTTTTCTTTTGCATGTATTTGATACTTATACACATGAAATCATCCAGTACATATTCTTTTGTCTTTTCCTTCTTTGGGCATTATGTTGCTGCAGATGACTATATTGCCCTTTATGTTCAGTCCATTCAGTCATGTCCGATCTTTATGACTTCATGGACTGTTGCCCACAAGGCTCATCTGTCCATGGGATTCTCTAGACAAGAATACTGGAATGGGTTGCCATACATTCCTCCAGGGGATCTTCCCAATTGCCAGATTGAACCTGTGTCTGCTTACATTTCCTGCATTACAAGAGGATTCTTTACCCACTGAGCCACCTGGGAAGCCCTTCATCACTATACATTATTCTATGATTTATGTGTCCATTGTACCATTGTTAGTCATTGAATTGTTCACAGTTTTCAGCTATAATTAGTAATGCTTCTATAGAGATTTGTGGACATATTGTAGTTTTGCATTTATTTTGTTAATTTATATGTGATTAATCTGTCACATATTAGTCTAGCAGGTCCATGAAGGCAAAGATGTTTGTGTTTGCCTTTCCTCTTTGTATCTTCAACATTAAAGAGGTCAATTAACATGTTTATAGTTAATTAACCAATAAAACAAATGTGAGAAATTGATTCCAAGAATTTCAGTTTGAATTTTGAAGTATTTTTCAATAGAAACATTTTTTTAATTGTCAGGTTTATTGCATCTGTTTTCTTATTGTACTTTTATTTTTTTTGCTTTGTTTGTATGTGTAATATGTGTCGTTTCTGACCTATATAACAAAATAGACAGTATTTCCAAAGGATAAACATGACCCAATATTCATAAAACCAATCATCTAATATTTGATGATTAGGTACTCTTATTATTTGAATTCAAATATGTTTGAAGCATAACCCTTTTGTGAGCTTGGTTTCACCATTAGTACTAGTTAATATTATAACTTTTTCATCCTTGGAAAAGCTTCTGAAAATATTTTGTTTCCTGTTCACAAGACTGTTATTTCATTTTTGATCCCTAACTCTAATAAAGTAACTAAACAGTAAACCAGAAAAAAGTCTCCCCCAACAGTGGAAAAATCTTTCTTGAATTATCAGACACTTAGAAAATTGAATTTGAGAATTTATATAATGATGTAAGAATTTCAGTTCTCTATAAAACTTCCTACTATATGGAAATGACTAAAGATCAATTGACTTTCTTTGTTTCCTTCAAAAGATAGAAAAGTCAAGACAGTGTGTAATCTGTAAAATTATATTGATCTTACAAAATTCATAGAAAATGTTAAGTTTAGTAGCATCTCAATAATACTCTATGTTCTTTTCATCCCAACTTATTTCTTCTTATAAGATTCTGAATTAAGTAAAATTTTTGTTACTAAAGCTTTAATTTAATGCACATTTAAATATTAAATTCCATAAAATTACAGTGAAAATAACTTGTTTTACCTTAGCAATTAAAATTACTAAATTCTATCGAGAATACACTTCTATGTATCTTCATATATATCTTCTATATATCTACATATACATATGTATCTCTTAAATTGGCATATCATATTACATTTCGGGCTTCCTTGGTGGCTCAGTTGGTAAAGAATCCTCCTGCTATGCAGGAGAATGACTGCAATACAGTAGACACAGGTTTGATCCCTGGATCAGTTAAATCCCCAAAGAAGGAAATGGCAACCCACTCCAGGGTTCTTGCCTGGAAAATTCTATGGACATAGGAGCCTGGTGGGCACAGTCCATAAAGTTGCAAAGCATCAGACACAACTGACCAACTAAACCACCACCATTACATTTATTTCTTTTAAATAGTTATAATGACTTCTGGAATACGCATTTAAGAATACACTTAATAAGAACCAATGATTATCATTAATTCAGTTCCTGATGTTTTCATGCTCCTGTACTACAAGCATGTGGAAGCTGTGTATTTACCAGATGCCAGAAATAAAAGCCTCATATAAGCCTATATTACAGAAATAAAAAAAGAGTGACTTGTGCGAAGGTTCACTATGTGGTGATTTTATCTCCTTTTTCCTTTTTCTTCATCCAGAGCCGAATTCGTAGAATGTGGAATGATACGGTCCGAAAACAGTCAGAGTCTTCCTTCATTACTGGAGATATAAACAGTTCAGCGTCACTCAACAGAGGTAATTAGAAATAATTTTTCATATTTACTCTTTTTGTGATTACTTTAAGAAGTTTTGAAATGCATTACTTTATTTGGAACTTCTGGACTTTGTTTCATGTGATAGAAATATTGCAAAGATATGAAACATGGTTGAGTATAGCAGTGTATTCCATTATGCATAAGGCTTCTTTTCTCAATCCTGAATTTTCATATCTTTTCTGAAAGTAAGTTAAAAAGTGAGAAATTTCTTTCTCTAATCATCTGCCACTGCTATAAACTGGTGAGTTGTCAGGCCTCATTGGAAGCTGTGAAAATGGGCAATTATGTGGCTATATAGTCTGCTAAGCATCATAGAATTCCACACTGTCCCAGGTATAGAGCAATTTCTTAGTCTTTGTGGAAGTAAAATTATACTGTCTAATATACTTAAGGCAACCTGTGTATTTTTGGAAAAATCCCATCTAATCTTAATATCAATAAGATGTGTTCAGATAATATTAGATATTTAAAGATACAGAAGGAAAAACCCACTATATGTACATGTATATACATATATGTATATAATAATTCTTTCAGTATGTATATGCTTCTGGTTAAAATTTTTCTGGAATACCGTTTAGATTTTAAAAAATGATGTTCCCGTAATCTACTATTTTGTTTGTGCTTGATCTTTCTTATTCTCTCCGTTTCTCTCCCTCTCACTTTCTCCCTCTCCTCCCCCTCCCCATTGTAAATGTATGTGTGAGTGTGAGAGAGAGAGATTAAATTGACTGCAGTAATAATGGGTAGAAACAATGTTTGTGCAGAGATGGGGTACACTACAGTCTGTGCTGGGAAATCTTTAGAACATAGTTTTATCTTGGGGATGGTGCTAGCATGAGCACATTTTAATGACTATCCTAAAAGAGACATTTTTTTATGTTCATTTGGTAGTTATTTTCATGATTTTTTATGACCAATATTGTTATTTTTATTAGCTTCAAACTAGAATTGTTTGCTTTAAACCTACTTCTGTCTACTTTTTGTTACATCAAATGCTACTTAGAAACAACTAATTCACTAATTATGGCTTATGATTAAGAATGATTCAAATACCTGTGTTCTTGATTACTTTTAGTCAAATAAGTTACATCTTGTTTATATAAAAGAAGTTATAACAAGTAGTGTCTAAGTTAAATTTGATTTAGGGATTCATCAATGTTGTATAAATCTTGATTGACTTTCATGCTTATATGTGTGGTAGTGATAAAGTAACTATAACCTAGTGATGATATTAAATTTTCTACAACACTTTTGCTTAAGTTAGAACAGTGAGTGCAAATATTCTTCCAAATATGAAAAAATTACATTAAAATAAAGCAATTACCTTCTTGTACTTTATTTAATTTTCAGTTTATTTTACATAGTATCTCACAAGTGTTCTCTTTTTCAGTTTACTTTTTTTTTTTTACTTTATTTTACTTTACAATACTCTATTGGCTTTGCCATACATCGACATGAATCCACCACAGGTGTACACCAGCTCCCAATCCTGATATGAAAATTTAAATATGAATACTCTTAACTCTTTGAAATACTTTCTAAATCAGAGTAAATATATTATCTACCCATGCCTCCAAAGTTTAGGAAATAAATTGCTTGCATAATGACAGATTTTCTTTTTATTTTAATTATTACATAGAAATAATACAT
This sequence comes from Neotragus pygmaeus, assembly GCA_006410875.1. NCBI lineage: Eukaryota > Metazoa > Chordata > Mammalia > Artiodactyla > Bovidae > Neotragus > Neotragus pygmaeus. The sequence continues at coordinate 969,048 of SJYV01017773.1, forward strand.
TGAAAATGTATAGTATGCTCCTTTAAGACAACTATTCTTTTATTCAAAGCTATTCTTGTTAATAATATTTTTTGTTAGGAGTATCTTGCATCTAATGGTCACAGAAACCATAGCATGTATTATTTAAACAAAAGATGAGGTTTGATTATAATAATGCACCATTTATTTGCTTACTGTGAAGACATAGAAAACATGTAAACTACTTGGCTTAGCATTGTGATCTAGATTTATATTGACATTAGAGTATGTAGCTTTATTAAAAATTATTTTAAATGAATAATTTTTATGACCTTGATTTTAAGGTCAATTACACTATGTAAGATTGCTTTGCCCTTTTTAGTTCCTTCTCAGAAATTTCATCAGCTTGGAATATGTGCTATGTATGACTAGGTCGGTTTAAAATATATTTAAAGAAAATAATAACATTTTATATTATCTGATATATTAAATCTGTTTTTAAAAATCTTTAGTTTTAAAGGATACGTCTTAAAGTTATTGAAGAAAGGGTACAAAATTTCTTGTGATATCCAGTAAGTTATTTGACAGTGACTTTGGGGAGAGGGTAAAACTGACTTTATGGTTTGTTTGAAGTATGCTTATGCAGTGATCTTTCCTTCAGGATATATATTCTTCCTTTCACTCAGTAGCTTTAATGGGGAGACATCATAGTGATCTTCCTGATCTCCTATATTAATTTCCTAGTCCCCCGAGTCAGAAACTCGTCATTTTATTTTCATCTCATTATTTTTTATCTTAGATGAGTGCAATACTTTAAAATTTTATTTCTTCATATAATATCTCTGAAGCTAGTCTTTAACTTCCTTCTTTAATCTTGTCTTATTCCCCAGGGTCCTATCTTCCCTGCATTCAGGCGTGTGTATCATATTTAGGTAGGTGGCATATAAGATTCACCCTTCCAGATAAACACTTCAGTCACCTCAGCAGCATAATTATTTACATCTATGTATTCAAAAGATTATATTCTCTATTATTAAAATAAAAATGTTAGGCACTACATCTTTACATCTTCATATATTCTAACTTCCCATTCATTCTTAGTTTCTTATAATTATAATTTTTTAATTTCCAACTTCATTTTCCTTTCTTTCTAAATTAGATATTTTAAATCTCTTATGTTTGTCTTTAGAGTACTTCTGACCTTTGAAAACTACAAGAAGTTGTCTAAAAATTAGTCCCATTTTCACTTCAGGATTTCTTTTCTATTCATACCAATTTAATGTCCAATTCATTAAAAGAAAATTATCTTAAAATTCTGTATGTCTTATCATCTATTCTTCAAAATAAGGACCATTATTATCATCTTTGGGATTCATTAAGAATAAAACATCTACCATGCGGTGAATAAATCCTTCTCAATAGTTTATAGTTTTTCAAATTATCTCTAATGTTTGGTTCTTGAACCAACTAGTTATATCCTATGTATCAGATTATCTGTCTAAAATCCCCAATGTGATAAATTTGATTACTATTGGGATTGTACTCCTTGGAATCAAGCAAGACTTTGAAAGATTTATTGATAATTTTCAAATTTATGAAATCATTCTTAGATGTTCTCTTGGGGATTTTGTTATTTGGTCACCTCATCTCTTTAAAAGCTTTCATTACATTGTCCTTGAAATATCTATATTTTGAAGATGTTTTCCAAGTGTTCCCTATACATTTTCAGACATTTTTCTTCTGATGACTTGTTTGCCACAATGCTACACACTCATGCAAATCCAGAATTTCATGAAGCCAATTCCCCAAATCCCAGAAGTAACATCAAGTTAACTTCACCCATTCCACTGTATACACAGAGAGAAGAAGCTTTTTGTGAGCCCTGAGGTGATGGTTGTTTACAGAGAGTTTCAGAGAAAGCTAACTCTGATCCAAGACATGTTTCGCAAACCCCACTGGATAGTTTGTTCCTTTCTTCATTTAAATATATAGAATTTGCATATACCTTGAAGTCATCCTCAGTTCCCAAGCTGCTCCCAGGACAATGGAACGCTAATTCAAATTTTTGGTAGCTCAGAATTCCTGATAGTAGTAGAAACAGTTTGTAGCTGAGGTTAGGTTTCCCACCTATATCCCCTACCCAGTCTCTACTGGCCAAACTGTATTCTGAGTGATTTAGATGAGCAAACTTGAGTTTGATCCAAATATATAGCATTTGATGAGAAATTCTCTGGTAGTTCAGTTATAATAATTGTTACACGTTTCCACTCTTTTTGTAGATATATATAGAAATTGTGATCTTTTCTGAAATGGATCTTATTAGGCTCTATCATCATGAATAATATTTACATCTCTCATTTTCTTTTTGTTAAGTTTAATTGACATCAGAAATTTCCATTTAAAAGCAAGGTTTGGTAGGTAGCTGCTACCAATATGTCTGAATTATCAAAAGGTGCCTCCCCACTTCCCAGCTGTGGACTGCAAATACGTGCCCCATTTGAGTGGGAGAACCACCAAAAAGGCATTTCTCCTTCTGGAACAATGACTTAGCTAGTACTGTCAATTTTGTTTTCCCTTACTTCTCATTCTCCTTCCCATCAACATCCCACACAATGTAGATTTTTCTTCATGGAGTTATGACCAGTAAAGCTGTATTTATGTAAGCCAAGTTTAAGTGTTATATGGCAGAAGACTGTCTGATCTGTAGCTGTATTTTACATAGCAGTCTTGATTATGAAGTGTTAACCTAGGAACTTTAAGTATATTGCTGAACTTTTCAGTGTCTTTGCAACAGGGATATAAATAGTACCCACTTCAGAGGGACCTTGAGGATTGAGTTAATATATCATAGTTGCTTACAGCATGCCAAGTTCATTAATATTTTCTAACAAATGAAAACTGATACTTGCCAATGATCTCAAGTAATCAGATATTAAAATTCATCATTCATTGCAAAGGTTTCTTTCACTTTGTAGTTTCTAGTAATAGGTGGGAGGAATGAGGTAATTACCTGAATGTCAAGTAAAGAAATAATTTACCTAATATGGTGCTCCCCTTGACACTAACAAAAGGAAATAAACTAATAAAACTGAATTGTCTCTTTTGAATTAGAAATTAAATGCAAATTAAACCTGTGTAGTTGCATTTTCTATTTTTGAATTGTATCTATATTTTAGCATTGAGGAAATAAATGTAAAATATTTTTTCTCCCTATCTTAGATGGTATAAACAAGCACAACCTTCTCTTTCCTCCAAGCCCTCCTGTGCTTCAGAGACTTAGAGACACTAGCTCAATGTAGACAGGTCCTCTAGATAACCAAATACATAACAGAGTAGGAATATGATTTGCTCCCTTTTTAAACTCATGTCTTCTCAGAACCTATATTGTCTTTCCCAGGAGGTTGGTCATTGGGACAGATGAAACTTCACAAGAAATCACTGGCTGTCTCCTTAATATTTAGGCTACTAAACATATTTTTTTTTTGTATTTTTAAAGAAAAATGCAAATGAAAAGATATAAGTGATCTTTCACTGTAATTAATGATTTATATATATTAAAACTACTAGGGTAAATACTCAAATTCATTCATCACCTTATTAATGTCAGTAAGTATAATTTGGCTTACATGCATATGATATGTCTTATTGTCCCCAAAGCCTTGCTGTTTTGAAGGATTATAAAATCATTGGCTGTAAATATTAACCAGATTCTAATATAATCTGATATCTATTTGTGAAATTTGTAGACACCATTAATCATATGCCTAAGAGAACTTGCATAGCTAACAGATCGGACTGGGCTATATAACAAATTACTTTGTTATGAATAAGTATTATGATGACATGAGTGCAAATGCAGTAAGTATCCTATGCATGGACACATTTTTTGTTTGAAATTCACCATTTTATTTATATCTAGTATTTTTTTTATATTTGTGATTGTTAATGAGGCAACAGTGACTTCTGTGTTTCTTTCCTTTCTATGTGTCTTCAATATTCAGAAAGTATATGATAAAATAAGAGTATCTCCTGTTTTAGGAAAATCAATTCAATACACAAAGCAAAATGGATACAGATTTTAAAAGTGAAATATTGCATCAAATAGATAATGTAACAATGCTACTAATCTGATTCCTTGATTCCTCAAGGAAGACCAAGCAACTCTCAGAATGAACTTTCCATTGCAATATGAGATATATTAAATATTGATCTCTAACCAATCTGGGGCATATGTTCTTGCTATCAATTGTTAGCAGGAACTGAAAAAGAAAAACCTTTAAAATACTTGCCCAGTGAGTCCTATTTCTGTTTTGCTCTTAACTTTGTCCCTTTGTTAGGAATCCTTGAAATCATCCAGGCTGTCGCAGCCAACTATACAATAGTAAAAATGGTGTTATTACTATTGTTATTATTATTATTATTTTTAAAGATCTCTTCACAAAGAGGGTTATTTATGTAGAGATTTCTTATTTTTATAGAATATGATCTTTCTCCCTTTATATTTAATTTATAGTTAGCAGTCTCTCTTACTGCTTTGTTATAAACCAAACAAGCCAGAGTGAGATACCTTGATAACTTCTAAATATGGTGCTATAGAACATTTCCAATTAGTTTTAAAATACTACTGTTTTCTGTAAGTTGCTGAGAATGTAAATTTTTCTTTTAAGGAACAATATCTTTTTTGAGAACTAAATATGAATACTCCAACTTATCTTCAGAAATTACTGGTGTTCTTTTCTCTGCTAGAACACAATATGCTCCTTTTTAGCCTTCAAAAATTTGAAATTTCTCTGTTATTGTGTATAACTGTCATTTTCTTATTGCACACTGTTCATTATTTATTATCCATTATCTTTACATCCATGAAGAACTTGGGTTTCTTGGTAACTTGTCCAAAATCATGTGGCTAATAAAGTACTAAATCTAAATTCCAAACAAGGTCTTTCTGACCAGAGAACCCTACTTACAGCAATAAAAATTTTCATTATTTTCTTATGATGACAACTTTTCAGGAAGCTAACTGAGGATTAGAATTAGAGATCTTTTCCAAGAATGTACTTCAGAGTGATTTTTATTACCTTGTATGGAAATATGTTGTTCTTAAAGCACAGTTATTCACATCTTTATTTCTTAATTGCCTTGATATAATATTCATTTCCTTTCACTTTATTTTGTTCTAAGCACAGTACTTTAGTATGGATTCATTCATCCTACTCACTTAGGGAAACTGTAAGATACTGTGAGTAAATTGGGAGATGGAGTGACAATACAATTTTTTTACAAAATGGTTTGATATTGAATATGCAGAATTACTAAACATAACTGTTTAACTATATATTTAAATATAACTGCAGGACTTAGGTTGCAAGAATTTTATGATCATTCTTTTTTCCTGGAAGTTCTCAAATACTCAAAATATCAAGAAATTTTATTAGTAGAATCCTTTTTTCTTTTGTTTTTAATTGCTTGTGTTTCAGTAAAAGGTTGAATATTTTGACTGGGGCAAAGATTGTGTTAAAAAANCCAGGCAAGAACACTGGAGTAGGTTGCCATTTCCTTCTCCAATGCATGAAAGTGAAAAGTGAAAGTGAAGTCACTCAGCCGTGTCTTTCTGGGTTTACATTACAGTAAAATTAGCACATGAACAAGATTTTCCCATACACAGTGTTATAACTATCTTCCTCTCCACCTCCCACCATCAATTTATTTCTATCTTCAAACTGACTAACCAGGAGGCTTAACTTTTACACTGATCTTCTTGGAAGTCTTCAGCAATTTCACATTTATTAGATGGGAAGTTGACAAATCAGAAGTTATTTGGAGGGAAAGTGAAAAAACAGGATGGACAGAACCTTGGAAAACAGTATCAGAATTCAAAGCGACCCAATTAAATTGAAGAAGCAACCAGAAGCAAACAGAACAGACTTGGGCAAAAGAGAAATGAAATGCAATGCAGCTGCAGAGAAAAGACATAGGCGTAACTGTGCATGTAAAAGATGAAGGAAGATAGATTCTGTGTAGGTGTTTAGATAAAAGATTGGGCATTAGCAACAAGCAGAGTTTTTTAATATAGCCAGTGCTATCTTTCATAAGTATAACTTAAATGCCTAAATGTGAGTGGGTACTGTGAAAGTAAAAGTGTTATTCGCTCAGTCATGTCTGATTCTTTGTGACCTCATGGACTGTAGCCTTCTAGACTCCTCTGTCCATGGGATTCTCCTGGCAAGAATGCTGAACTGGATTGCCATTTGCTTCTCCAAGAGATCTTCACAACCTAGGGATTGAACCTGTGTCTTTCCTCATTGCAAGCAGATTCTTTACCACAGAGCCACCAGGGAATCCCAAAGATAGGCATCACTTTCTAGGAAAATTGCACTTGTTTGGCACGCCAGCAGGAAACATGGCCTCTTGAGATTACAATAGCTATGAGTGTCCATGAAAAGGTATTAACTTCTTATACAAGATGAATTGAATGAAGCATAATTGTTGAGTTATTCAGATATTGCCCTCAAAATCTCAAACTAGCAAACTCATAGAGCTTATCCAAAACTTTATAGTCTTTGCAAAACATTGATCACCAAAGGACACATCCTGCTCTGTAGTTTCTATAACTGAAGCCATACTTATAACTCTGGTTTCAGAATTAAAGTCAGTTTCAGTGACACTAATTTTATTAGATTTAAATGGTGCATGAGGTATCAAAATGAATGATAGTAAAAAAGCCAACAATGTAAATAGTGATTCTTTTTCTATCAGGAAGAAAGGTCCTTAACACCAATGATAAAGAGAAAGCTGATTTTAGTTTTAATTTTTTTTTAAGTTTTTATCTGGCTTTAGATTCAACAGCAGTTGGATCTCCAATAATGTCACTCATTACAACAGTAGTTTAGTAGCTGATTCTTCCTTGCCCTCAGACTTGAAACAGCCTACCAAACTCTTGTGGTAGAGATGGATAGTGTACCATTTCAGCAACAGTGTATCATAATACAGCTGTATGCCAATCCATTGCTGCTATTATTGCTGGCCTTTTCTAACTTAGCAGGAATTGATGATAAATAAGAAAACTTTAAAATTCAGTCTTCCTACATTAGTAGATTTCACTGATAAAAGTACTTTAAATTTAAAATACATTTAAAGATTAGGAAACCCCTAAGAAAAACAGAACAGGAACTTTATGCTAGGAAAGCTAGAACCAGATGGATTATCTGTACAGATTTTGATAGTTTCATTAGAATTCTATTATGGAATTCCACTTTTTGTTCTCATATTATTAGCTTTTTTGAAAACTAAATTCTAAACAAAAACCAAAATTTGAGTCACCTGCTTTCTGCTTATGCTTGATTCTTTCCAACTCAATTGTTTACTTGTTCTCTAGGTCATCTTTTTTAAATTATATTTTTATTATTTATTAGTTTTTAAGTTCAGGTAAATTGACATATTAGTTTTCAGTGTATGGCATAATTAACTTCTTGTATATTATGAAATGGTCACCATGATGAACCTAGTTCACATTCATTATCATACATAATTAGTTTTCTTCTGATGGTAACTTTTAAGCAGATTATCTTTTACATTGGCATAGGAAAAAAAAGGGATATTTTCTTTTATAAGCTATGTGAAGTAAGGAAAAAAAGTGACAAGCCATCTTTCCAGCCTACTGTTTGTTTTCCTATTACTTTATATAATGTGTAGGAATGAAGGGAAATATATAGAAACGCACATGTAAGTCCCAGTGATAAAGATCTTACCCTTATTTGATCTATGAGAAAATATAGAGTTTGAATAATTTCATATTTTTAAGTTTTACCCTAGTTCATTTTAAGTTCTTACACCTTTCATTTTTTATTTAAATTTTCATTTATAGTAACTTTAGAAAGCAATTACTTGTATTAGAAGACTAACCTTTTTTACTTGAGAAGAGGTTGCAATAATAAATATTACATAAATATAATTTACAGGTAGTTTGTTTATAAAAAGTGTTGGGCAAATCAAATCCTGTATCAATCAGTTTATCTTAAATTTGTGCAATATCTGTGTTTAAGATTAATCAGTATTCAGTTTCTTATCTAAAAGACCACTATAGCCAACTCATTTTAGCTTTCCTTACTAATATACCATATATTTAATTCATCAATGAAAAATAATATCCTGATATACCCATTTTATAATAAGCTGAAGATCTGTCATCTCACTTGTAAAGACATGTAAATATATATGAAATACAAGTTTAACAAATATTCATCAAGCATATAGTAAGTGAAAAATTGTGTGTTAGTTCTTTGCAGAATGTGTAGGATGTAAACATATGGCTTATTTCCTAATATAACTGAAACCTTTCAGCTCTACAGATCAGACAAGCTTTGTCTGGCCATGAAATTCTCCAGGCCAGAATATTGGAGTGAGTAGCCTTTCTCAGGGTATCTTCCCAACTCAGAGATCAAACCCAGGTCTCCCACATTGCAGGTGGATTCTTTACTGTTTGAGTCACCAGGGAAACCCAAGACAATGTTTATTATCCTTTAAATCAAGAGTTCACTTTCCCAATTTGGAGGTTAAAATATTTATTTGACTGGTAATTTACTGTATAACAGTATGATTTAAAAAAATTAAAACTGCCATGAAAAGTTTTCCCTTTTCACTTTTTTAACATTTCTATGAGCAACTGAATATTCCTATTTTATGTATTCAGTATAGATTACTTTTTATTTTGCAACAGTTGTAGATTCACTTGCAGTTGTAATGAAATACTACAGAGGTCATGTACCTTTTTCCCAGTTTGCCTCAATAACATCTTGTAAAAGTATACTACAGTGTCACAGCCAGCATATTGACATTGAAACTTCCCACCAATTTTGCTCAGATTTTTTCAGTTTTATTTATATTTAATCGTATTTGTGTGTGTGTGTGTGTGTGTGTGTGTATTTAGTTCCCTGTAATTCTGTCATAAGAATGAGTGAGTGAGTGAGTGAGTGAAAGTCGTTCAGTTGTGTCCGACTCTTTGCGACCCCATGAGTAGGTTTGTTTATCCATCACCATAGTCAAGATACAGAGTCATTTCATCAGGGATGCCTCATGTTGCCCTTTTATGACCATGCCCACCTCCTTCCCACTTGCATTTTTCAACCCTGGAAGCCACTAATCTGTTCTGCGTTTCTATAATTTTGTCATTTCTAGATTATTATATACATATTTATGGAATCATTTAATGTAAATCTTTTGAATTGTCTCTTTTACCCAGTATAATTCTCTAGCAACTCATCCAGGTCATTATGTGTATTGATAGTTGTTCAGCTTTATTTCCGAGTAGTATTCCATGGTATGGATGTGCCACAGATTGTTTAACCACTCACCAGATAAAGGACATCTGGACACTTTCCCATTATGGACTATTAAGAATAAAGCTGCCATGATTCTGTAGGTTTTAGTGCCAGCATGAATTTCCAATTTTCTGGGATAAATGTCCAAGAGTACAGTAGCTGGGTGGTATGGTAATTGTACATTTAGGGGGGTTTTTTAGTTAATTATTTTAATTGGAGGCTAATTACTTTTAGTATTGTACATTTAGTTTTATAAGAAAGTCCAAACTACTTTTCAGAATAGCTGTACTACTGTATACTTCCATCAGCAAAGTATGGGTGATCTCATTTCTCTTTATCCATGCCAACATTAGATGTCATCACCATTTTTAAGTGTATAGTGTTATCTCATTATGGTTTTAACCTGTTATTTTCCTAAAGCATTCTTTCTCCTTTTCTCACTATGAACTTGTTTGCTGCCTGTATACTCTTTTCCATGACACATCTGTTTATACCTTTGGTCCATTTTCTGATTGAATTGTTTTTGGTTTTGTTGTTGGTTGTTTTTTACTGTTGACTTTTTGGAGTTCTCAAAAGTCCCAGATATCCCAGATACTAGTCCTTTGTTGGACTGCAAACATTTGTAAATTGGCTTGCAAATATTTTCTCCTGTTCTATATGTTATATTTTCATTTTCTAATATATATTTATTTAAATTAATATACAGTGCTTTCAACCTGCCCTTATACAGTTTGTATTTTTCTTTCTTCAGTTATTTTCCTTTATCATTCAACATAAATACATATATATCTATGATTTTCATATATGGCCTAATTCTATTTAATGAAACTGTCTTCTAAAGTTTTTTCCTTTTTGGTTAAATTGCTATGAAAGATAGGAAGTTGTAATGCATGCAGACAGTTTGGTAGAGACTAAGTACTTCTATTCATAAAGAAATGAAAGAGTTTAACTTTCTTACTTTGCTATGCCAAAACCCACCAGTTGGAAAATGGAAAATGTAATTATATGTATGGTTGATACCATGAACTTAATATATTACTTAAAATATTTTAGAATAATATCCTTGTGCTCATTTTATCAGATTTGAAAGTTCACCTAATGCTTACTATGGTGAACTAACAAGTATGGTTGCATTTTATTTTATTTCAATTTGAATAAGTCTTCTTCATAGAATTGTAAGTAATGTCAAAATCTTCTGTTGTGTCCACAACTGCTCTCCAAATGAGTGTTTTATCATAAATGTTGCCTTTTATTATTTTCATTGAAAACAACCCAGTGGTTTCTGTGATTGAATGAATGTTTTACTTTTAGCTTTTCTTTCTGTGTTTTAAACTTTCTTTAAGCTTTTGTGTTTTGTGTTTCATTTATATGAAAGACTATATTTTGCTTTTTTAAAAATCTTTCATTTTTAGCAAGCATGGGAATATATTCTTGCTTACACTCTGGGAAAGAGAACACTCTAAATGTGGCTTAACATTATAAATCATCTTCTTTCTTTCCCATTGACTCAGATATGTGCATTGTTGGAAACGTGTGCTTTAGTGGCATATATTTTTGAGTCTGACTAGCTGCCTGCCTGTAATCAGGACTGTATCGACTGTTATCATTCTAAATGTTTCCTTTCTTTTTTTCAAACACATTTGCCTGATTGACCTTTTTTGTTTTTTTTCTCTGTCTTTCTATGGGGCTGCTCCAGGAGCCATGGCTAATCATCTTATAAGCAATGCTCTGCTTCGTCCGCATGGTACTAACAATCCCTATAATACATTGCTTGGGGAACCGGCGGTCTGTAACAACCCTTCTGTCAGCATGTACAACGCACAAGGTGTGCTGGAGTTTATCTTAATTTTTTCAAGTGAAAGTCCCATTTTATGTAGTTTTTTATGGCCACATTCTATTTTTCTTTCTTTCCTCCTGCCTTTTCTTTCTTTTGGAAGCAGACACACAGACTCTTTTCACCTTTCACCCTTCTTGGTGCTTTTATTTTCCATTTTCCTTAGGTTTTCCTTAGTAAGAAATGGATTTTTTTTCCTTCTGATAAACAAATGCTTGATTCACCAATATGTGTTTGTTCTCTGTAATGTTATAAAATGTTCTGTGGTTTGTCAGTACTTTTCTTGTTGTTGATTGATTTCCATACTAAATAGCTATGTATTCATTTTGAGAAATGAGCTATTTGCCTAAGGTAAGTAAGATAAAGAAGACTTGATTCAGTAATCTTAATGCTATAAGATCAAGAAAGTAATCTTACTGTCTTCTACCATGAAGCACACTCTAGGCACAAATATCAGTACTAATGAAAGCACTTAGATCAACTTCATGGAAAACACTGAAATAAGCTGCGGAGGAAAGAACAATGAACTGAGCAATAACAGAGCAAGTTCTACCCTATCTTGATTTTGCCTATATGCACTGACTCAGGAAGGTCATGAAATGCTTTTTCTACTGTGACTGCATGTTAACAGCAAGGGTTTTGGATATGGCTCCTCTGTATATCCTCCAACTTTAAATTATATCTCAGATAAGCCTAAGTCTCTTTAAAACTACTTACAATCTAAGCATTTGTATGTGACACTACCTTTTTTAAGATAAAAATATATTGGGGGCACAAGAAATTAAAAATATTCATATCATAAGTAAACTGACTGCAGAAAAAAATTACTCAAGTAAAAGTTTTATAAAAGAAAAATTTTAGTCAGTGATCCAACTATTTAAAATTATATTTGAAAATAACTGACTATAACAAAGAGACTTCAATAGTGCCTTCAAGCTGGACGTGATAGATTAGATATATTTTAACTTTCCTAGGCAATTTTGAGTAAAATGTCTATTATCCTGTTTTGGGAATCCGTGTGTGTGTGTGTGTTTCCTTCTCAGTCAGAGGTAAAAAATTACTGGCATGAATGTGAAAACTTGGTGTGAATGTTTATTCCAAAAAAAGTGTGTTTGTTGCAACATGGTCTTTGGGTATCTCCCTAAAGTCATCTGAGTTTCCTAGGTGACACCTTGTTAGATACAAAAGATGACTATAAACGATTTCAAAAATTTCAAAGCCAATAATTCAGAAATGACTTAAGGAATATAGTCAAGTTGTTTGTCAGTAGAAAAAATAATTAAGCAAACTGTTAATTGTATCCTGTTACTTAAGATTTACACCTGAGAATCATAGACCTAAAATTAAAAGAAGGGAGAGAACACACTGAATCCTCTTTGCTATACTATGGACATTCTGTCAGCCTGTGCTTAAGTATTTCCTCTAATGACTCCTTTCCTAGCTCAGGATCTTAAATATTCAATTGTTGAAATGTTCCATTTGTTATAAATATTTTTCTTTCCACCAAGCCATAATTTGCCTCTGACCAGGATGCTTAGCTTTGCCTTCTTGAACAAAGATGAGCAAAGCATTTTTCTGCTGTCTGTGGCATCCTTTAAATACTTGAAAGTAGTTAATCTGGCTTCTTTTAGTCACTTTTTTATTCTAGTAAAGCAGCCTTAGTGTTATCGATAGAAGAAAGTTTCTTCGTGGTTATACCCCTTTATCATTTACCTTTTGCCAATATCCTTATTTCATTGTAACACTCAGTGATGTGTATATTACACGATGGAACAAATGTAGTTTGGCAAAATGATTCTGCAGACTTTACAGAGGCTTGTCTGGGGCTTTTCTTTATTTTCATTAGTCTAAATGACAGATAACCGTGTCATTAGAAGCATTTTAAAGTGTGCTGACATATTAAGTTTTCAATGATATTAAATGAAGATTTGCACCATATTTGCAAATTTTATCTATTCTACATTATTCACTTTATATGAAGAATTGTTGGAAATTGGTTTAAAATAAGTAATATATTTAGAACACACTTTGTTTAGCTCTTCTGACTATTCAGATGTAATTTCTAGTGTCATACATAATGAAAAAGTAACAATCATTAATCTATATTTTCCCTAATTTAGTATTTTCCTTCTTGTCTTACTTTATTACTGGCATTCTAAATTAGGAGATTTTTCTAAGGATGGAACACTATTATATAAACACTTTCAAAGTGAATTTTTCATGACAAAAATTAAAATAATACCATATAAATCCAAAGTTTTATTCCTGTCAAGCCTATTACTGAATATTGCTATTATCAATAAATACACAAAGGTTAATTTTGAGTGGATTTGTTGTTTATGCCAGTAAATTACATTCGGCTGACTTTTCTTAAAAACAGAAGTAAATAATTTTATTACTGGTTTTCAGAATCAAAAATGGAATTGTTCAACTACTTTATGTTTTAGCATCTTTTAAGATGTTAAGAAACTATGGTAGTGCTTAAAATGATGTTTTACCACTGACCAAAAATAAAACTTGGTGACTATCATATTGCTACTAATCTTATGCTTTCAGATGAATGCACTTATATTCTTACTGGCAAGGTGAAATCTTACATGAAATATAGGTGGCTCGGTATGTACTGGAGTGGTTTGTGTTGAATTACAACTTGGTTCTGTTCTGTTGGTCCTTTAATTCTGTTATACCAATGCCATCCAAGCAAAAAAGCATTTGGATTTAAAGTATCCGTTTTGTTTTTGATTCCTTTATTTAAAATATGTAAAGATATATTATATTGTTTCTTATGCATATAGACTTAGGAACAAAAATGAATAATACAATTTTGTTAGATTGGATTCAGATTCTCTTTGTGGAAATATTTAAAACTTCATGCATAGTATTTCTGGACCATTATCTTCCTATCAATATTGGATAGTTCAGTTTCTGTTAGATAAATCTTATTATAGATTAACCTGCCAACAAAATGTAATATATAGAGAAGTCATGCTTCTACAAGTTCATTTACATTTTAAGGTGACTTAATTCAATTCTAAAACTTTAAAGAAAGACATATCTTTAGGATGGGATGCATGAAGAATACATTATAGTTGTCAAGAATACAAGGTTATAGTATAAAGTATATAATTAAATATTCTGTTACAGGTTTCAAAGTCTAAGGCAGGATGGGAAGAGAAGAAGGTAGAGGAGAGTAGTGCATGAAGTCAATCAAGATTCACCTTCTGATCCCAGTTCTGCCACTGTTAGCAGAGGAGTGTTAGATAAGGCTCAGTCTCTCTTGACTGCAGCTTCCTCATCTTGCAAAGCAGGAGCTGACTTCAGTTACCTCTCCTGTGCTTTCCACTTCTAAAATGTTATCATTTACAGAAGGGGCCATAATGAGCCTACAAGCAATTTACATCTGTTGCTATACTAATTTATATTTTTATTTCAAACTCTTCTTCTTTAAAAGAAATTTTCTCTGCATTTTGAAATATTGTTGGTCTTTTGCTGAGAAGCAAATCAACTTTTAAAGAACAAAAACAGTACCTCTAAAACAGTAGTTAATTTGTAACAAGTCTGCATCTCTTGAAATTATCTAGCCCAGTGACTTTGCTGGTTTTTATTTTGTGATGATTTTAATCCTCTTATAAAGAAAACCAGCAAGAGCAGTTTTTTGACTGGATTAAAATATGATAATTTTAAAAAATAATGTTTTTATAGTTGTTTTTAAAGTATTAACTTTTAAAATGTTTGATTGCATGTGATTATGCAACAATCCAGAGGAAAACTTGATATTGATTGGTGGTATTTTTTCCCTTCACAATTTCATGATACATAATAATGGTGGATTTAACATTTTTCTTTCTCCATAGTTATACAACTTTTGAATATGAGCTCCAGAAATGACAGTATTGATCAGTATTATTTACAAATGATAAAAAGTATTTGTATAGGTACAGTGGGAAAAAAATAACCTTTGTACATGAGAAAATACATAAGAAAACAGACATAAAAACTAAGAAAAGTGTTTTTCTTTTCTCGCTATACAAACTAAAGAATTTACTTATAATCTAACTGAAAAAAACTTAAAGTGACATTCCTTAGAAGCAAATATGTCCTAACACATACACACAAATATATATGTAATATTGAATTAAAGTTGTGGAAAAAGTCATGGCTTGCCCTCAGGATTTTACTCTCTTTGGTTGGTGTGATAATTTTAACTTTAAAATAAATGTGTATTTGTTTGAAATTTACAAACTGACTAAATGCTTATTATTCATTTTATTAGCATGTGTTATGGGGGTTTCTTATTTTCTAACATTTCAGTATTTTTAATTATGATAAGCCATGTAACACAGACTCATGAATTTTGGGGCAGTGGAATTATTCCTTTGACTCTTTTTTCTGCATATCATCAATTTGCTTTTTACTCATGTTTCTTCTACTGTCGCTGTAAGCTTACTTGTTGTTTTTTCTTTCCTTTTCTCCATGCTGTCGTTTAGAGCCCTACAGAGAGACAAGTATGGGAGTAAAGCTAAACATTGCATATCAAATGTAATTTTTTTTAGTTCACTTTTATTGCATCACATATAGATGATGTAGTTGTTAAAAACAGTTCATCTCACAATTTAAAAACTAAAGAACCTATAAATCAACTTATATAAATATATGTTAACAGAGATTAGACGCTTTTGTTGTCTGATTCTTTTATTGTGTCACGTAACATAGTTGTTAAGTCTTATGTAATGTTTGTGTGAGTTAAATTGTTTTTAAATTAAGCATTTATGTTTGCTAAGTAATTCATAAACTTTTAATTTTCATTACTACATTCCATCACACAAATACATGTCACATACAATGTGTCCACCTTCTTTTAGTATGGCTGTTTTCAACCTGTACCTAATGCATTGAGAACAGAAATAATAAACACGTTTCAATGCATCAGTTGCTCAACCATAACCATCAAGCATACCATAGCAGCCTCTGCAGCAGCAATCACCCATCACATATGGCCCTTTAAAAAACATTTACTTTTATTTTTTCTTAACATCGTGGATTTGTCTACAAGATATCTTATAACATGAAAATAAATCGCTTCACCCTATGTCTGTGATGGCTGCTTTTTTAATGTATTCAGTGCATTGTTATTTTTGAAAACTGTGTTGCTTGAATACAGAGTATGGATCAGAAGTCCATATAAAAATTGGTATATTTGGAACAGTTTATTTAAACCAGTAATGAACTAGCTCACTTTTGGTAAACATAACTGCATCACAGATATAGAATGAATGCTATATTTTCACAAGTTAATGATATATTGAGAAGTTTAATGGAATTCTTTAAAAAATGGTTCTATAAAGAAGTACCCTTATTTAGCAGTATTGGTTAAATGTTTGTGTTTTGTTTTATTATGTGGTTGCATTTGAAATAATTTATGTAAATATTATTGATTCTTGGATTCTTGTTCGTTCAAGAAAATGCAAAAACCTTGAAGAAGCATATGGTCAGATTTATATCACTGAAGCTGTTTCTTCCCAAAATAAGATGTTTAATCTCTTTTAAACCGAAAGTTTAATATGCACACAAAGTCATCACTCATTATGAAATGGAACTTTAAATACTGACACTATGTTTTTAGGAATTAGATCTCCATGTTTTATACATTCTTTTGTAAAATTATCTAATGACTCTAACAATTACTAATGGATATATAATAGTAACCAAAGTGCTTATAAAAGAAAAAAAATTGGAAAGTAAATCAAAATATTTCTGTTTTGAAAGTTCCCATTTGCAAATTATTTTGATGTGCCATTTATTTACCTAGGCATTATTTCATAACTATATCATTCTGACAAATTTAACATAATCCTTTTGTGGTTTTTGTATAGGGATTTCTCAGTTTTACAAAATTACATACCAAATTATTAGACAGTGCTTGAATCTCCTACTTTGATTAGTATATTCAAAGTACCACACCATGATACACGTTAATTCTATACCTATTTCAGTGTTAAGACAACACATAAAATTAAAAGGTAATGAATTATTGATTGACTTTGGTGTGTATAAATTGAAAGCTGTGAATGACTACAGAAAATTTTGTGTTTTTTTCCTAAGTTATAACCAAATATGTTTCAAATAGTGTCAGGCAATGTTTGTATGGAACTTTATAGTGTTTTTGTGCAAATATATAGTTTTAAAATTCCTTTAGAGATTTACTGTAAATATTTATTTTATATTTAAAGATTTCTATCAATTGTCCAAGTATATGTATATATATTTATATAGATATGTACATATAGATTTAATAGTACTTTTTTATTTCCAAACATTTTATACTTAATTAAAATTGCTACCAGTTTATACATACTTCATAGTCGGGTGTTTTTGCTTT
The DNA here is from genome assembly GCA_006410875.1 of Neotragus pygmaeus. Classification (NCBI taxonomy): domain Eukaryota; kingdom Metazoa; phylum Chordata; class Mammalia; order Artiodactyla; family Bovidae; genus Neotragus; species Neotragus pygmaeus. The sequence goes on from SJYV01017773.1 coordinate 986,536, forward strand.
TGTGTCTCTGTGTATGTGTTCTACGGCCAATTGGACAGGAATGTCATAATGTTTTGTGATCTTTTTCAGAGGGGCTTCTGAACAATGCCAGGGATACAAGTGTCATGGATACTCTACCACTGAATGGTAACCATGGCAATAGTTACAGCATTGCCAGTGGCGAATACCTGAGCAACTGTGTGCAAATCATAGACCGTGGCTATAACCATAATGAGACCGCCCTAGAGAAAAAGATTCTGAAGGAACTCACTTCCAACTATATCCCATCTTACCTGAATAACCATGAGCGCTCCAGCGAACAGAACAGGAATCTGATGAATAAGCTGGTGAACAACCTGGGCAGTGGGAGTGAAGATGATGCCATTGTCCTGGATGATGCCACCTCCTTTAACCATGAGGAAAGTCTGGGCCTGGAATTGATTCATGAGGAATCAGATGCTCCTTTGCTGCCTCCAAGAGTCTACTCCACAGAGAATCATCAGCTACACCATTACACCAGAAGGCGGATCCCCCAAGACCAGAGTGAGAGCTTTTTCCCTTTGCTAACCAACGAGCACACAGAAGATCTCCAGTCACCCCACAGGGACTCTCTCTACACCAGCATGCCAGCGCTGGCTGGTGTGCCCACTGCGGAGAGTGTTACCACCAGCACCCAGACCGAACCCCCACCGGCCAAATGTGGTGATGCTGAAGATGTTTACTACAAAAGCATGCCAAACCTCGGCTCCAGAAACCACGTCCATCAGCTGCACACCTACTACCAGCTAGGTCGCGGTAGCAGTGATGGGTTTATAGTTCCTCCAAACAAAGATGGGACCCCTCCAGAGGGAAGTTCAAAAGGACCAGCTCATTTGGTCACTAGCCTATAGAAGATGACAGAAATTTAAGCCAACAAGACTGCTAACACCTGATAGACTGTGCTGAGTTGATATACGCAGTGGTAATAATGTGTGTACTTTTAAATCTTTATGCTGTTCTTGAATGACAAACACAAACTCTCAGACTCCTTTTTTTTTTTTTTTTTAAATGGGATTTTTAGGTCAGCCCAGGGGAGAAAGATGACTGCTGAAATTCCCCTGTGCCCTCTCCTTTCTTGCCCTTCACCCCCCGCACCCAAGATGGAGACTTCATTATGTTAATGAACGAGATTTGAAGAAAATGGCACTCATTGTGGCCTTGTTGAATTATGTTGTGTTTGTTCTAACATCTCTGATGCTCTGTTACTATAATTACAAGGACCTGATTTTTTCAAAGGCCAGAACAGTTGTTTGAAGTTAGTAACAATGCTGCATCTAGACTGGCGTGCCGCGCAAACATAAAAGCAAAGCAAACTGTATCCCATAGTGGTTTTTAGTCACTCCCAACCTGAATTCACCACAGTGGGAGTAGCTGTGGTATACAAAATCAAACAACAAAATCAATAATGAAATGGAGGAGAATTCTAGAATTACATGCTAAATGCATATTTTATGATTTGCTGTATTAACTGATGATAAACTAATGGCAGAAAAAAAAAAACTGAACAATTTCTATGTAATGTACAGATACTAGCATTGCACATGTAGTCTGCTTTCTGTTCCTCCCGAATTTGAGTCCTGTTAATGTAGTGGAAAAAAAAAAAGAAAATTTCTTTTTCTTTCGTGCTGGTCTTGCAAGTTTGTCTACCAGTAAGAGCAAAGTTTCCTTCCTTTCTTCTTTCTTTTCTTTCTTTCTTTCTTTTCTTTCTTTCTTCTTTTCTTTCTTTTCTTTCTTTTGTTCCTTTTTTCTTTAAAATTTCACCTGGCAAAAAATAAATAAATAAATAAATGAAGCTATCACTTTATAAGAATCATTTTCTAGTAATGCAAACAAATTATTTTTTACAAAAAAATAAAATAAATAAAATTAGACTTCCTTCCCTCACTATATATCTTTATTCAGTCAGAATATTTCCAAGAGCATTTTTGCAAGTTAGAGCAGGAAGAACTTTTATGTTTACAGTGCACATCTGTTGTAATGCAAAGCATATTTGGCAAGCAGTTCATCACTAAGACAGTAGCTATGATTCTAGAAGTCAAGAGATGTCAGTAGAACTAGTGGGGCTTCTGCATGTGAAAAACGGTATCCCATAGGTGTGAAAGTACTGAATACTCAGTCTGATCCCCAAGGGGGCACCTGCACTACCAATTTTTAAAGGAAATTAACTCAATTGTAGAAAGAATCAAAAGGTCAAGTTATTTTGAAGTGATTTAAAAAAGAAAACTCTTCTGTTTATTAACAGGAAAATTATTTATTTGACATTATTTTAAGTAATGTAGGAATATAAGAGGTAAATTAGCAGCACATACAATTTTTTTCTTAAGTTTATGATCCATTTTGTATGGTCTCAAAGTTGGATGACCTCATTACTAATATTTGTTGTAAAAGTGAAACTTGTTTGCCAACCAATAAACAACTGATTGAGATTTAGAAGATATTGTATTGATGTATGTACTATATGATTAATTATTCTTTTCATTTTTCTCACCTTTCTTTCCTTCTGTTTTTAGTATATAAATTCTGCTAATCTTCTGTGGCCCAAATGAGCCATGCTAAAGAAATCAATCTGCCTAGGTGAATAAACTAAGCACAAAATTAGTTTTTGCAGACAAAGTATAAGAGAAAAATGAGATGGGCATATTTTTATGTTGGCTGAAATAAGATGCATAACTTACTTTCAAGCAGGTTAATATATAGATTACTATGTGCTAATTTATAAGCCAGCTTCAATCACATGGCTTATTATAAAAGTCAGCTTCAATCAGAGATTAAAAGTATTCAGAAAAGAAGGATCATATTTTTTCCTCCCTTGTATTCTTCATTTTGATGTTGAATATTTAAATTCATTCCATTGGCTAAATGCAAGAATAATGGCAAAGAGAATACCCATTTTATAAACATAAGACATTTTAATGCTATTTTTTGGTTTTTCTATGTATAGATAAAATGAGAGGGAAAAAGTCCTTTCAAAGAAACTTTCTCGATCTCCAATTACTGAAGAATCTTTACCAGCAGTGTGCAAGTATGAGGACCCTCCTAGGGCAAAGTTAGAATGAATTTGCCAAATTATAATTTCTAATTGTATTATATGATTTCTTGGTGATTTTTTTTCTTTATTTTTTCAAAAAATTTAAACATCAGCCACCTATAAATTAACTTCTTGAATTAAGATTAGAAAGAGTAGCCAGTAATCTATGTATACAGTTTTAATATAAAACGAAAGAAAAAATTCTGTACTGGGCCAGAGTATATCATAACCTTAAATTAATATCACCTCAAAATATCTTATGCATCATTCCTTTTAGTCACTTGACATAAATATTTTTTAAGTCTACACATTGTCTCTAAGTTACAGGAGAACCACAAGCTTTATGAGTAATTAGGTTTTCAATTACCACATATGGCAATATTAGCTCCTAAAAGGTGGTTAGTCTATCTGGTACCTAGAATACATTTGATAATGAACGAATCCCTTTTAGCCATGCTTAAGGTAACTTCAGAAACAAGAATGTAGTCTGTGGATTTATGAGTACTTATGTTAGTTTTGCCAATCCAACAGTAATCCATATGAAAACAGCTCCATCAATAAGAAGCTAGTTTCACAGAATAATGGGGAAACTACCTCAATTCACCTTACTGATGATGCCAATTCTGATTTTCTGCTATTGCTACCTCCCTGACCATTATTTTTTGTGTTTCATTATATGGAAATTTGAAGCTGATAATCTCCCAGCTCTACATAGTCCAAGTTGAAGGAGATCACTTGAATACTTAGACTGATGTGGAAAGCCATTCAGTCCTGTTGGTAACCACCAAGCGCTGATGAAAAGGTCAGATTTTTGAACTTGCTTCCATCATAATTGGTGTGCTTTCAGAGAGAGTTAAGATCCCAAAGACTTTCACAAGAAGAGATTATTCCCCCAGATTGAATGTGACTATAGTGAAGATAAAATAGTGGATGAAAGAGTTAATTATGTATACATTTCAATAGAAATTTGTATATGTCTATCATATATTCCTCTAGTCCTCTTTACACTAGCAAGGGTTGAATTCCTGAATTTGAATCTTCTTTCACGTGCATTTTCATGTGTGGCAATTGATAATAATTTTAAAATTTTCTTAATCATATTTGGCTGACTGTATATTTTCAGTACTTTTGTGACATTCATCACCCTCTTATTTGCATATTTCAGTGTAATTATCTGATTTTTCATCAAAAAGTAAATTTTCACCAAACATGCTATACTACATTGCATGTTATTTGGAGAGCTGGAAGTAAAAGTTATGTCATTGAAACAAGTTATTATTTCCAAGTAAAATAACATTTTTATAACATTTTACAATTTTGTTCCCTTTTTTAGGTCTATTTCACATGATACTTTAATAGGACATTAGCTTAGAAACCTCATGCCTAGTTGATTTAGAAAATGTTGGATTGTTGCATAGCCCATGTTCCTAATTGGTAATATTTATGGAGAAATATAAATTTAGTGAGTAGAAATAGGCAGGAATTCCAATTAAGTTTTTGAGCATCTTTTGTTTTCACTCTATTGAAATTAACAATACTATAGTTAAATAATAAATTGTTATGCTAAAATAATCATAATGGCAAAAAATAACTGGCATGAAAAATTATCTTGAGGTTAAAAATAGTCAATATAATGTAGTAATTAAATGCAGATAAAGGACACCCCTTTACCTCCTGTAATACAAATTTATAATGACTGAAATTAAAATGTAGTTATGATTTGTATTTTTAAATTACCATTAGTCTAAAAATGTTGACATTATGAAGAAAGATTTTTAAGATTTCATATTTAAATTTTTAAATATTAACTTAGTTGGTATAACAAAAGTTTTCATAATAATGGAAAAAGCATATATTATAAATGAATTATTTAAGAACCTATAAAGTCAGGCAATATCTACAGCTTTTTCCCTCAAACCTATTCAAATCCATTGTAATTTGCCTGCTTTAAAAAATGACATTAAAAACTTCAAAGACTAACTTTTTGCTCAATTGTGGAGACCAAAGGGGAGAGGAAAATATTTCTTCTAGGTTGTGTAAAGATCAACTTCAAAATCATCACCTCTTATTAATGAAAGAATAATTCATTTTTTTAAGAATTTGTCCATCAATACTGTACCAAAGTGCAACTGCTTGTGGCATTTTTCAAAAAAACACTGTAGAACTAGTATGTAATCTGTTCATATTCAGAGAGAGAAAACTTTAGAAAGAAAAAAAAAGAACCCAAATCCTAATTTGATTTGATTTTGAGTAACTCTGAAAATACTGACAAGAATGTCCTTTCTCCTTTAACAAATATATATTTTAGATAAAATAGCAATATATATGATCTCCCTAATGTACTGTAATAATGGTATCAAGATGTTAAGAATTAATTAGCTCATGTTTAGCAATTCCTAACTATAGCTCACCACATAAGTAATTATTATGCATTTCTAAATAATACTTTAAATATGTCTTATGTTAGATTTCTACACATAAATTAGTAACATGGAAGCACAAAAGTGAAGCAGCAATGTTGCAAAATAGCTTATGGAAGCATTTTTGTGCAGATGAATTCTACATGAGAATCATCTTTGAGCTTGTAAAATAGATTTGATGGATCCAAACCATAAATTCAATTTTGTAATCAGTAGTAAAATGGTCCATATATAATCATCTGAAGAATATTGACAAATATCTAAATTTTCATTTCTAGACTAAAATAAGTTCAAGTGTCGATAGCTTCTTCTTTCCTGCTTAGGCCATGAGAGGAACTTTCCTATTTGCTAATTAACTTGATTACTTCCTTTTTTCTTTAAAAAGTAAATCAGTCAACTTTCATCTGTACACATACTTCCATATGCCATTTATTTTATTTCCTGTTTACTGAGGAAATAGCTTATTTACATTATTGCAAACTTGGTGATTTTTGCAATGAAACAGGTAGTTATGGTTTTGCATCTTCTCATTTGAAATAAAGTTATTGCCATTCCCTATTCTTAAGAAGTTAAAAGCCAGCAATTCTTTAATATCTAGGATCTATTATTCAAATGTGTTGATTTCAATATTTCTGTCTCTTAATAGTACATCACACAAATCTTTCTAAACTCATATCCCCTTAGAGTATTTCAAAGGTAAATACAAACTATGATTTTTAAGAAGGCTTGTGAAAGGAGAACTCTGATTTATGTGAAGAAGTCGTAGAAGACTATATAAGGAAACAAACCTCTGTTGAGGTAATAAAGTGTTTTCAACCACAATATGAACAGAAGAGCAAAACCAAGTTGAATTCATGGTGAGATAACTAGAACTAAATTAGAGATACAGAGAAAAGTTATCCAGGAAAAAATAATAAAAGTACTTAGAGTGATAAAAATCTTAAACACTGTACCAAATGTTATTGATGTATTGCAAAAAATCAAATTTAAGTTTACCATATTATAATTTTTACCACAGAAAACGCTAAACCCTTTTAAACCTCTTTAGCTATTTCTTGTTTAGTCTTGTCTCAAGGAAACATGAATATTTTATAAATGTCTCTTAAATAGAAGTATTTTTGCCTCAATTCACATTCACACTGTAGTCTGCTTACTCTATTGTATGTCAACATACTTAATGCTACTAGTAGCCTTGTACCTTTTAGAGCTTTATTATGAATCTTTCTAATAAACATTAAATTAACATTAAATTGGAATTATGTACATTGTGCAAAACAATTCATAACCAAGCAATAATCATTAATTATAAATATATATATATATGATCAAACTTTGAGACTGAATAATACAAATAATTACAATCCTGAAAATAGTACTCTCAAGTCCTTCTCTCTCTTCAGTTATTGTAGTCAATTCACAAAATTCTGCAGACAGTTATACACATGATGTGTTATCAAACTACTCCATAATCCAAGTATGTCTGAAAGTTCCCAGTGCTTCTTTCATTCTAAAATGCCGAAGAAAAGAGCTTGAAAGAAGAAAAAAGTAATGCCTTCTAAGGATCTTTTTAGATAAACATTGTCATTCAGAATGAATAATTTTAAAAGGAAAATGTTCGATTTTGTGGTCTGAGGGAGAGGTTATTTAAGTTTACAGTTAGCCCAATGTTGGATAATTTTAAATTTTAAAGTTTTAGTTAAGTTTGTCTCAATGGCCCAAGAGTGCAGAATTTCACAATATATTGGCAAGGAAATAGGTTTAAAATCCATACTTAAATTGGCTTTTAAATGTTAAGAATTTCTCTGATTCTTCTGAAAGTGGAGCAGGTAAAACAGAGCCAGATTCAAAATGAAATATATTGGTTGACCTCAAAAAAATGGCAAAATAACAACAACTCTTTAGTAGTAGGTAGAGGTCTTTGGGGATGGAACTCAGGATACAGTGACTAAACAGAATGTCTTCTTATGCTGACCACTGCCTTGTCCTCTAGTACATTTTTTAATGCCTTGAATTTCAACTTATCACCATGTCTTATGTTTTGAATGACATCATGAATCAAGAGATTAGGAGAAAACATTTAAAATTGGTTTTCATGCCTCATTTGAAAATAGAGATTTCCTTTACCATCCTAAGTAATATAAGATGATATGTCTTGAAGCAGCTGTGGACAATCAGAATGTGTTCATTTAGAAACAAGTCTTATTTGTATATTCTAACACTGATTTTTGCCTATGAACTACAAAATTAAGAATTGTAGAGAAGGTCAACTTGATTTCCCTTAATGGCTTCTGTGAATATATTGGAAAATGGAAGGATAATTAGAAAAGTTTTTTCATACTGTTTTCCTACTTGCCAAGCATTAAATCTAATGCAAAATATATCTTTTGAAAAATGATAGTTTATTTTAAAAACTAACAACTAATGAACCATTTCTCATTGATAAGAAAAATCACTTTTTTTTAGAAAATAGAATATAGCTATTGCAGGCTTTGGTCTCTTACATTCTCATATATTTACACATGGCATTAAAATTATCATATACACCTACCAGATTTCAATCTATTGGATTTTTTTCCCTTGTACAACGTTTCCAACTTTTTTTCCCCCTTAAATCTTCTGTACAATCACATGTAAAATCATAAGCTACAAACCTCAATAAAAAATATCAGTAAACAATAAGTGATGTAGTCACTGTTATTATATGGTAATACCCAAACTTTGATTTGGGAACAGTATTTCAACTGCAGGATAATAATTGAAACATGGACCCTTACTATCCCCACCCCTTCAATCTCCTCTGACAAGCTTAAAATAAAACAATAAACTATTTTGTTTATGTTTTCAGAAAACTGCTGCCATCTGAGGTGTCTATGAGTTGATTCGTTATTTCCAGGAAAACAGAAAGTTAAATTTAGAACTTAGTGTTTGCCCTTAAAGTTTGCCAATGATGTGATATAATCAAATGCAGTCCTGTATCTGCTTGCCTGATCAATTTCATTTCCCTCCTCTCAAACTGGCAAGTAGGAGAATTAGTCACCAATGGAACTTTGGCCCAAAGGAGAATTAGGTTCTCGGTGAAAGTGAAGGTATTATTTGCTTAGTTGTGTCGGACTCTCTGCGACCCCATGGACAGTAGCCCACCATGAAAGGTTCCAGGTGAGAATACTGGGGTGGGTAGCCATTCCCTTCTCCAGGGAATTCTCCCAACCCTGGAACTGAACCTGGGTCTTCTGTATTGCAGGCAGATTCTTTACCATCTGAGCCACCACTATTCTTTTGAATAAAAGGCATGATAAATAGTAAATGTTGTAGATCGCAAAAGTAGGCATTATATAATCACCATTCTGTACTATCAGGGATTCTGATTATTTGGTTTACTAATTCTTAGCATCAGTCCAAATTTCAGCTAGAGGAAATGTAATTTAGATGCCTCTACTTTGTAATATTGAAAATGAAAGTGCAAGTGAAGTTGCTCAGTCGTGTCTGACCCTTTGCGACCCCATGGACTTTAGCCCACCAGGCTCCTCCATCCAGGCAAGAGTACTGGAGTGGGTTGCCATTTCCTACATTTTCATTAAAAAAAATACTTTGAAAAGGAAACAGAAATCAGGAACTCTTGAGTGGCCAGTGTGTACCTGACACTACAGTGCCTCACTTGATCTTTCCAATCATATGGTGAAATGGATTTTTTCACACAAAGGAAATTGAAATTCAGACCTCAGAGTCATAGAGTTAGTGAGTTTTGAACCAAAATCTCTTTTTTAGTTCAAAAAAATAGATTTTGGGGGGTCTAAAGTCTATTGTATTAATCTCATCAACTAAATGATTAATTGAAAAGAGGTGACTCAGATGGTGAAGAATCTGCCTGCAATGCAAGAAACCTGGGTTGGATCCCTGGGTCAGGAAGATCCCCTAGAGAAGGGAATGACAACCCACTCCAGTGTTCTTGCCTGGACAGTTCCAGGGATAGAGGAGCCTGGTGGTCTACAGTCCACTGGGTCACAGAGTTAGACATGACTGAGTGACTAACACTTTTACTTTCACTTCTTATTTAAATAAAGGAGTGAAAACAGATATTCAAGGAAACTTTAAGAAAAACATTACGCCTGCTTTTTAAAGAGCTCAAACTTTATGCAAACTTCATTTTACTAGGCAGTTGGCAGAAATAGAGAAATGTCACTGACTGTACACTTGAAAAATGACTTTTCTAAGAATAGAGCATCTCATCTCTAAAGTAAATGCAATTAGGTATTGGGATATATAATGTACTCGACACACATGAAATTATCAAAAAAAACCCTCTTAAAACAGATTTTTCATAAATAAACTCTTATGTGTGTGCTGTTTCTCAGCAAGTCTCATTTGATGAAAAAAAAAATGTCTTTGAGTTTCAGTGTTTTGCAGAGATGTCAGGCTAAACAAGATAACATAACTTTTTATTATAAGATTTCAGAGAATGTACTGCAAAGTAAAAGAGGAGTATTTATTGTGTTGTTTCCTAAACTTATTTGGCCCTAAAATTCTCAAGGAATCTGAAGAGCAACTATGTAAAACTATTAACCTATGGAACTCTTGGTAAAACACTGCCCAAAATATTTTTGTTACAACTACATTTTTTATTTTCCCTGAGTATTTTACATAAATGAAATGCTGTAGGTGTGACTCCTTCAATATTAATTGGTTTTATAACTCATCATAAAATAATGTTACAAAAGTATTGGCCCTAAATGTCTGGTCCCATTCTGCAGGTAGAAAAAGAGCAATTAAGATGAATGACACCTTAAGAATTTTGCCTAATCATAGAATCCCTTTATTTTAATATATCTTCCTATCTTCTAACATCAAATATCCATTTGGCAACACCGGAGACAAGGAGTTTTTACTCAACAATCGTGTTTCTCATTTACAAAGAGAGACTAATTCAAATCCCTATTGAAACACAATTAATTGTGCCACATTTCATTCTCNTCTTCCTATCTTCTAACATCAAATATCCATTTGGCAACACCGGAGACAAGGAGTTTTTACTCAACAATCGTGTTTCTCATTTACAAAGAGAGACTAATTCAAATCCCTATTGAAACACAATTAATTGTGCCACATTTCATTCTCTTATTTTGAAGAGGATGATTAAACTTATCTTGCTATTTTCATATGTTATTATAAAGGTCAATAAAGTAGCTCAGTATTTCTCAGCCCTGTCATCAATGAGAATCACCTAGAGTATCAGTTCATTTCAGTTCAGTTGCTCAGTCCTGTCCGACTCTTTGCGACCCCACGAATGGCAGCACGCCAGGCCTCCCTGTTCACCACCATCTCCCGGAGTTCACTCAGACTCACGTCCATCGAGTTCGTGACGCCATCCAGCCATCTCATCCTCAGTCGTCCCTTTCTCTTCCTGCCCCAATCCCTCCCAGCATAAGAGTCTTTTCCAAAGAGTCAACTCTTCTCATGAGGTATATTAGGAAAAAGAAAACAAACAAACACACACCTCATTCCATAGCAGTTAAATCTGAATCTCTGGGTGGTGACCAAGTATAAATTAATCTTCAGAGCCCACAGGTGACTTAATATGCAACTTGAGCTGAGAATCACAGNATCTCCCTAAGTTAGTTATTTAAAACAAACAAACACACACCTCATTCCATAGCAGTTAAATCTGAATCTCTGGGTGGTGACCAAGTATAAATTAATCTTCAGAGCCCACAGGTGACTTAATATGCAACTTGAGCTGAGAATCACAGAGTTAACAGTTTAATAAATATTGGTAAGTATTAACATTAATAAAACATTTAATATACTCAAAATATTATAAAGTTTCTGTTTAAAGCAGAAATGATACACAGAAAATTACAAAGAATTTCTTATCCTCAGGTGAATCTGATTAATCACCTAAATGGTTTTTCTCTCAATTTATGAAGATAATTTATATATTGTTCAAATATAAATGAACTGGATTACTAAGTATATTTTTCATTATTTAATTCATAGATGAAAAATTCTTATTCAGAATATCTGGGTTTCTATCACCATTTTCAAATCCATGAATATTATCATATAGAAAGAAGTCAGTTATTAGTTTTAGATCATACAGAATTCAAAGATAAATACCAGGAATTAACTGCATGGAACAAAAGTTTCTTCAAGTTTTCCCTGGAAATTTAACTACTACTAAACCAGATATGTACCTGGTATTTTGCACAGCTATTTACAAATCCAGCTATTCAAAAATCTACTCACTGTAAAAATGAGTTGCTTGTAAAATGATGGAGGATATACTTTTTTATTATTAACAATGCATAACAGATAGTAAATTAAGTTTCTTCAATATAATGCCCAGCTAATATTTACGTGTTGGTCATCCAATTCACATTTTTATTTTAAGTTCTGGTAAACAACTAACATTGATTCCTAAATGTTTCTCTAATCAGGAATAGCATGGAGGACCGCATAGAAGGTAAGAGAAAAATCAGTAACCATTCATTAGAAATAACCGCTTATGTTGGGTTCTCACAGCCACTAGTATTCTCCTTCAATGGTTAGCAATAATACATAGAATTAATACATCTAAATTACCAACCTACTTTAACACATAACTTTCATGGACCAAATGATAGGATGTCAAATAGTTTTTATTCTTGTGACAACTGATCAAATGTTAATGTCTGCTTGGAACACACCTTTTGAAAGCTGCATCTAAGATTAGTAAGAAGGAATCCCATAATGAATTTTTTACATCTGCTATAGTAAGGGGAAAGAAACACACAGGGGTAATAAATTAACTCATGTGAAATTTACATATTTATATAAACATAGAGTATATAGAGAGAGTCTGGTGGGCTCTAGTCCATGGGTTGCAAAGAATCAGACATGACTGAGCAACTAACACTTTCAATTTTCATCTCTTATATACAAGTTGTTAATACAAATATCTGACACATATTTAGAAGAATCCAGAGTCCTAGCTCCTTTTTGATGACAGCTATTTCAGTTATGCAATGATAGAAAATATTTTAAAAGGGAAGCAGAAAAATTATTTATAATCATTCATTCCACCTCTTTCTCATGTTTGCTGTATATTACTTATTGAGCTATGTTTAGAAAATTTCCATTCCCATTATTTTCACAAAGCTATACCTAAGCTCTCCTCTCCTCTATCTAGTCATTACTTCCATCTTGCCACATCCCTGTCTGGTCTCCCTCATATTCAGGCTATATTCTATCTAATCTGATAGAAATATGAGATCTCTTTTCTCTTTAATATTTTCCTCCTTATCAATCTCATTCTTGGTCTCTCTGTTATCTTTACTCTTAGCCTTGCTCATTTTCCCCTCTTAGGTCTGTGTTTCACAAATGTCATTTCTGCCTTATCTGATGTTTCTTATCAACAGCATCTTCTCCCACTCAGTCTAAAGATTTACTCATCAGTTAATCCTTTCTTTTGTTTCCCTTCTTTTTCTTTCAATATTCCCAGACCCAATTTTGTCTTAGTCCTCAACCAAAATTTTTTTTCTAGGTCATTTTCATCCATCTCTCTGAACTTCTTTGCTCATCACTCTAAGCCATTTGTGTCCCCAGTGTACAGGGTAAATTCACAGAATTGCAGACCTGAGACAACTCTTGAAATCATTTAGTTCCATCCTTTTACTTCACAGATAAGGAAACTGAGGACTACAGAGGACATGGAAGTGTTCAATGTCGTAAGATTGATGCTGGAGCTAATTCTTGAATCAGGGTTTCCTGATTAGCACATTTTATACTATGTTATTTTTAAAATGTTTTCCTGGCTTACCCTTCCTATGGCAATATGTCTACCTCACATGTGATATAGTTTCTCCACCCTTACTATAATTTCAAGATCCTTTTTTTTTTTAAGAAACAGAACAAAAACTCAATCTTTCTTAAGCTAAACAAATAAAAAAAATCAAATATTTAATGGGATTTATTGATTCATGTAATCATGAAGGAAAAGGATGAAGACAAACCTAATTAGGAACCAGGACAATGAACACAGTAAAGACTTGCTCTGTGTCTTATTTTTATCTACTTTTCCCTATGTGCTAGCTTGATTTCCCTGCTGAGAAGCAGTATCTGATGGGGGCTGAGTTTCCAGACTTTGAATCTACACTGCTTAAGTTAAAAGCCTACTTCTCCATTTTCCAGTCCTGTAATTATGAGCAAGTTCTCTATAGTTCAGTCCCCTCCCCCATGTACTGAATGGGGTTAGTGAGATAATACAGTAAAATTGTAAGTTAATAAAATGCTTTTAGAACAGTGCCTTACATGTAATACATGCTTAAGAACTGTTTCCTATTCTTTCTGTTGCAACAAGACAGTCTCTTTTTATAGAGAGTCATGTTTGGCAGCAGCTTTGGATTTTGAATCAAACAGAGCCATGAAAATCTAAAAGAGCATTTGGTTAGAAAAGTCACAAGGAAGGATTCAGATTCACCATGCTTGGTTCTCATAGCTTACCCTGGACCAGTTTTCCCTCGGGGATTACGTACCATGATTATTAGTAATAGCCTAGGTTACTGTTCCTATCTCCTCTAGGACAAAAGTCTTAACAGGAGCTAATGTGAGGGGGATGCTGGAAAAACACACTTGGAGTAGAATCAGTTCTTACAGTGCTGTGTCTCATCCAGTCCATCTGAGACATGGGCCTTGTAAATGTTACTCTTTCACAGCTAAATCCTGCTTTACATCTGACTGAACTTAACTGATTATTTTGATTTAGTTTCAGTTCTATCTCACAAAAGCACCTAATAAATCCATAATCCAATCAGTATTTTTAAAGTGGCATATTTCCCTTAGTTACAATTAATTTCTCTCCTCTCCTTAATAAGTCTAATTATAAACATTAGAAAATCAGAAGTGAATGTTTCATTCTTCTTATTCTTCTCTCAGTCGAGTCCTGAATTTTACTTTGTAAGTTTGAAAATTTCAAGTAGAGAAATACTACTTTTTCTAACACTTATGTGTCCTTGAAAAGATAATTAAATTGGATTTGATGAAAACTCTTTCTCAAAAAAAGGTAGAGATGAAAATGCTATTAGGTTTAATCCAGGATTAGCAAGAGACAGCCAGAGAAGCTGTTACTCTCATCCAGCCTGAAGGTTTAAAACTGAAGGATACACCCCACTGCAATACATACATCTGTACAAAAGAATAATTACATTTCAATTCCAACATGCTGCCACCAGTTGAAAACAGTCTTTCAGATAAAATGGTCAGGACTTTTCCCAAGGTATGCCTTGCACAAAAAACAGTTTATTTGAATATGGAGTGCTGATTTTACCTTCCAACACACATACAAACATACAACTATTGGGAGGAAAATGAGGAGGAAAAAAAAAAATATATATATATATACACACACGTGTGTGTGTATGTGTGTGTGTGTGTGTGTGTGTGCATGCATGCACGCTAAATCGCTTCAGTCATGTCCTAATTTGTGACCCCATGGATTGCAGCCTTCCAGGCTCCTCTGTCCATGGGATTTTTCCAGGCAAGAATACTGGAGTGAATTGCCATTTCCTACTCCAATATATATATAATTCTAGCAAACAAATGCAAATCCTATCAGCTTTCCACAATTTCACTGCTGCTACTGCTAAGTGACTTCAGTCATGTCCAACTCTGTGCGACCCTATGAACAGTAGCCCTCCAGACTCCTTTGTCCACAGGATTCTCCAGGCAAGAATACTGGAGTGGGTTGCCATTTCCAATTTCACTAAGGAGGAATATATATGCATCATACTCTGGGGTGTTCTATATTCTTTAAGTTAAAGAAAAGATCCAACCTATTGTATAATGCCATAGGATTTTCAGTTCTACCAAAATAAGTCAAAAGTGAAACACAATTATAGTACTACTACTTCTGCTTCATGATCCATATGACTGTACAGTTGTGTTTTATTTATTAGTTTCTTCAGTTTTAAGTGGAAGTAATTATTGAGATTTTTGTGAATAAACAAACTAGAAGTGCTGCTAAACTTTGATTTTTCTTTTGAAGCATTTTCAGAAATATTAAAAGCTAGACAAAAATAAAAACTAATTGAGTGGTCTCATTAAAAAAAAAAAGTTTGAAGTGTTCCAAATCTGAGATGCAAAAACTTGGATATGCATTGGAGGAAATTACTATTTCCAGTAGACTTAATTTCAAACAAGCTAGAGGGGAGACCATCATAAGGAAATGATGCAAATCTTTAATTAAAAAAATTAAAGCCTAATAGTGATTTAATTACAGATAAGATTAAATTTCATCATTTAAAATAAAATTCAACTGAATGTTAATGCTCTATTGGGAGTTTGCTAGATTTAAAAGCCTGGATTTTGGAATTTTGGAACTTGATTACTAAAAAAGACCTCATCCTTTATCGATACAGGCTTTACATTAAAGCAGGTGCATAATCTCAGTATGCTAAAGTTTTTAAGATGATAGAATGTTCACCCATTTCCTGTCACCCTACCTAAATACTAACAATATACAAAGTCAACACATAGTTTCACTTTTCCTGAAGGAATATCAACTTCAAGAACAAGGGAAAATACTGAGGATTAAATCACACTTGGGGCTTATAGGGTTGCACGCTCCAAGTGTTTGAAAACACTTTCAAGAGAAGGGAATGCAGAAAAAGATTTTTTTTTAATTTTTTAAATATAAATTTATTTATTTTAATTGGAGGTTAATTATTTTACAATATTTATTGGTTTTGCCATACATCAAAATGAATCCTCCACAGGTATACACGTGTTCCCCATCCTGAACTACCCTCCCTCCTCTCTCCCCGTTACCATCCTTCTGGGTCGTCTCAGTACACCAGCCCCAAGCATCCAGTATCATTCATTGAACCTGGACTGGTGATTCGTTTCATATATGATATTATACATGTTTCAATGCCATTCTCCCAAATCATCCCACCCTCGCCCTCTCCCACAGAGTCCAAAAGACTGTTCTATACATCTGTGCCAGAAAGAAAACTCCAATACAGTATACTGACACATATATTTGGAATTTAGAAAGATGGTAACAATAACCCTGTATGAGAGACAGAAAAGGATTTTAACTCTCAAGACTATTGTAATTTAAGCATATTGTGCTGCAAATTAATCCTGATGTGATTGTCATGGAAACTAGATGCTGTAAAGACCATTCTTTAGAGGGTAAATATAAACTGTCTATGCAAATAATAAAAACTTTTTGATTAAATGAGCTGAAGCTCGGCTGTCTCCTGAGTTTTAGAATGTTCTTCAGCAATTATGTCCCTCAGTTCAGTTCAGTTCAGTTGCTCAGTCATGTCCGACTTTTTGCAACCCCATGAATCACAGCACGCCAGGCCTCCCTATCCATCACCAACTCCCGGAGTTCACTCAACTCATGTCCATCGAGTTGGTGATCCCATCCAGCCATCTCATCGTCTGTTGTCCCTTTCTCCTCCTGCCCCCAATCCCTCCCAGCATCAGAGTCTTTTCCAATGAGTCAACTTTTCGCATGAGGTGGCCCAAGTACTGGAGTTTCAGTTTTAGCATCAGTCCTTCCAAAATTATGTTCCTAGTGAGATTTAATTATCTCATTAGATATTTATTTACTACTATATATTAAGTTCCAGTGCACCATTATAGTTCGTGGACTAACAAATACATAACTGCTACTAGATAGAAACAACTTACTCAAATAAGTTTTTCCAATTATTAATATTTCACAAATATTTAACAGTATCCCCAGAACAATCAGTTTGAAGTACATTAAGCAAGCTTGTGGATGGAATATAACATAGAGGAACAGAAGATTGTAGAGGGTCATTTACAGGTAAGTGACTTTTTAAATACATCCTGCTAGGGTTATTTTTTTTTTCTCTCAAAAGCTACCCTAGCTTGGCAAAAGAATGTGTAAGATGTTAAAAACTGAGCCACAAAGGACTAGAGATAAAGTTTTTGAATAACTATTTCCTTTTTGTAGTTCTTAGAGGAAAAAAAAAATTGATCTACTGACCTCAAACTAATCATAGTGGTCCTCCAGTAAATTAATGTTTATCTTATACCTCTTATTCAAAGAGTTTGGAAACATTATCAGGCTTTCAAAATAATCTCTATCATGATGACATTTCTGCAGCAATGAAGTGTAAGAAAGTCAGTGTTTCCCAAACTATTTTGATAATCTTCGGTTCTTTAAGATATTATGTATGTGTGTGTGTGAGGGGGAGAGGGGGCTGGGAAGGAAGATTTTCTGTGAGTCAAATAAATTCAGATTAAATAGACTGAAACACATTTTTTAACCCAAGGTTTTCAAAATCTGTAATATTGTTGTTTTTTCTCCAAAACAGCATAAATTAAATATTCAGTTCAGTTGCTGAGTCATGTCCGACTCTGTGACACCATGAATTGCAGCACACCAGGCCTCCCTGTCCATCACCAACTCCAGGAGTTCACTCAAACTCACGTCCATTGAGTTGGATGCCATTGATGCCATCCAGCCATCTCATCCTCTGTCATCCTCTTTTCCTCCTGCCCCCAATTCCTCCCAGCATCAGGGTCTTTTCCAATGAGTCAACTCTTCACATGAGGTGGCCAAAGTACTGGAGTTTCAGCTTTAGCATCATTCTTTCCAAAGAACACCTGGGACTGATCTCCTTTAGAATGGATTGGTTGGATCTCCTTGCGGTCCAAGGGACTCTCAAGAGTCTTCTCCAACACCACAGTTCAAAAGCATCAATTCTTTGGTGCTCAGCTTTCTTCACAGTCCAACTCTCACATCCATACATGACCACAGGAAAAACCATAGCCTTGACTAGACGGACCTTTGTTGGCAAAGTAATGTCTCTGCTTTTCAATATGCTATCTAGGTTGGTCATAACTTTCCTTCCAAGGAGTAAGCGTCTTTTAATTTCACGGCTGCAATCACCATCTGCAGTGATTTTGGAGCCCCCAAAAATAAAATCTGACACTGTTTCCACTGTTTCCCCATCTATTACCCATGAAGTAATGGAACCAGATGCCATTATCTTCGTTTTCTGAATGTTGAGCTTTAAGCAAACTTTTTCACTTTCTTCTTTCACTTTCATCAAGAGGCTTTTTAGTTCCTCTTCACTTTCTGCCATAAAGGTGGTGTCATCTGAATATCTGAGGTTACTTATATTTCTCCCAGCAATCTTGATTCCAGCTTGTGCTTCTTCCAGCCCAGCATTTCTCATGATGCACTCTGTATATAAGTTAAATAAACAGGGTAACAATATACAGCCTTGACGTACTCCTTTTCCTATTTGGAACTAAGTATTCAGAAGATAATATTCAGGGTTATGATGGGATAGAAAAGAAGGAAAATTAAAGTAGAAAGAATTACTAAGTCCATGATGTATTGATTTCTAAACCTAGTTCTGGAGCAGCAAGATCTCACGCCTGCTCTGTTTTGTACAAAGATACCTAAGAGGAGTAACAGAACAGACTAACTCTTTGGTGAATAAGCAACTGCATGTTACCTACCCAGTCATCCTTGTCCCTCTTAAGAGAGGTGAGATGGATATTTGTCAGGGATAAACTAAAAGAACTGAAGCTATTACTGGAACACAGCCACACTCATTGAATTTGTGTCATTTATTGCTGCTCTGGTTACAAATGTAGAGTTGAATAATTGTATGGACCCCTTACCACTAGCAAGACTGAAATATTAAGCATTTGGCTCTTTTTAAAGAAAAATCTTTATTTAATGCCAACGAACCTGGTAGGTTGCAGTCCATGGGGTCGCTAAGAGTTCGGCACGACTGAGCGACTTCACTTTCGCTTTTCACTTTCATGCATTGGAGAAGGAAATGGCAACCCACTCCAGTGTTCTTGCCCAGAGAATCCCAGAGACAGAGGAGCCTAGTGGGCTGCCGT
Source organism: Neotragus pygmaeus (assembly GCA_006410875.1). Lineage (NCBI taxonomy): Eukaryota > Metazoa > Chordata > Mammalia > Artiodactyla > Bovidae > Neotragus > Neotragus pygmaeus. Next base: position 1,005,877 of record SJYV01017773.1, read on the forward strand.
TTATGGGGTTGCACAGAGATGGACATGACTGAAGTGACTTAGCAGCAGCAGCAGCCAGCATTAGTAGTTAGGGGTACACANCTTTTCACTTTCATGCATTGGAGAAGGAAATGGCAACCCACTCCAGTGTTCTTGCCCAGAGAATCCCAGAGACAGAGGAGCCTAGTGGGCTGCCGTTTATGGGGTTGCACAGAGATGGACATGACTGAAGTGACTTAGCAGCAGCAGCAGCCAGCATTAGTAGTTAGGGGTACACATTCTGGAACAAGAATTCAAATTTCAAATCTTGGACTATTTCTGATTTAAGTAAGTTACTCAATCCTTCAGTGCCTCAGTTTCCTCATCCACAAAACATGGGTAATAATTTTACCTCTCCCATAGGATTTTTATATGAATGAAAGATGTTAATCTATGAAAGCACTTAGAATATGTGATGCATATCTGTGCCTGACACACACAAAGTATATATAAGTACTAAACTATTATTATTATTACTAATAAAATCCGGATATTATATTACCATTGCAGTTTGCTGAGCTACAAGTCAATATTACTCACCCTTTCTTGTGACTGAAGGTGTTTAATGAGATTTTGATAAAAATTATTGATATTGCTTCCAAGAAGTCTCTGTAAAAGCCATTGCCTCAGTTAGGCATTGTGTCTTTCATCATTCCTTCTCTTCCCTGCTATGATGATTGGAACTTTAGCAGTCATCTTGGACCATTCAATTCAGTTCAGTCACTCAGTCACATCTGACTCTGCAACCCCATGGACTACAGCATGCCAGGCTTCCCTGTCCATCACCAACTCCCAGAGTTTTCTGAAACTCACATCCAACGAGTTGGTGATGCCATCCAACCATCTCATCCTCTGTCAACCCCTTCTCCTCCTGCCTTCAATCTTTCAATCATCAAGGTCTTTTCCAATGACTCAGTTCTTCATCAGGTGGCCAAAGTATTGGAGTTTCAGCTTCAGCTCAGTCCTTCCAATGAATACTCAGGGCTGATTTCCTTTAGGATTGACTGGTTTGATCTCCTTGCAGTCCANCTCAGTTGTGTCCGACTCTTTGCAGATGTGTATAAGAGACAGCTTCATATCAGGTGGCCAAAGTATTGGAGCTTCAACTTCAACATCAGTCCTTCCAAAGAATATTCAGGATTGATTTCCTTTAGGATTGACTGGTTTGATCTCCTTGCAGTCCAAGGGACTCTCAAGAGTCTTCTCAACACCACATTTCAAAAGCATCAATTCTTTGGTGCTCTACTTTCTTTATGGTCCAACTGTCATATCCATACTGGAGAAAACATAGCTTTGACTAGACAGACATTTGTCGGCAAAGTAATGTCTCCGCTTTTTCATATGCTGTCTAGGTTGGTCATAACTTTTATTCCAAGGAGCAGGCGTATTTTAATTTCATAGCTGCATTCACCATCTGCAGTGATTTTGGAGCCCAAGAAAAAAACTCTGTTACTGTTTCCATTGTTTCCCCATCTCTTTGCCATGAAGTGATGGGACTGGATGCCATCTGAATGTTGAGTTTAAGCCAGCTTTTTCACACTCCTCTTTCACTTAGGCAACCTTTAAAAGGCAGCTGTATGTTAAAAATGGCAAAGCAAGAGATTGAAGAAGCATGAGTCCCTGCTGAATATGCAGCTTCTGTGGGACCCTGAACTGTCTACTTTCAGACTTCTTTCACCTGAGGAAAACTAAATCACTATCTTTTTTAGTTATCGTTACTTAGATTTTTCTCTCACATGCAACTATACATAACTCTGAACTGATAGAGCAGTGAATCAATTAAAATTATTATTTATTCCTTTTTTTGAGAAGAGTAGGAAAAGATAATAATGCCTTTTTTTTTTTTTTTAAGAAAAATAAGGAAAGAGTGTGAAAGGTTTTTGCTGAACCACAAAAGAAACTGGGATTCTTAGCCTCCGGAGAAGAATTCAATCTGGGCCCAGAGATGAGGCTTGATTGCTCAGAGCTTTTGTGCAATAAACTTTTATTAAAGTATAAAAAAGAGAAAGCTTCTGACATAGACATCAGAAGGAGGGCAGAAAGAGTGCCCCCTTGCTAGTGTTAGGAATGGAGTTACATACCTTTTAATTAGTTATTACAGCGAATCAAAAGAATGTCTGGAGGTTGTAAAGACCTTACTAGACCCACTCCCATAATTTACATTTTAAGATTACAGGATTAGCCAGAAGATTTTTTCCAGAAACTGTCCTCAAGCAGGATACATTATTGTTATATAATCCTAAGGAATGTAGAGGGGAAAAAAACATTTGTCCTTTCCTTCTCCTTGAGAATTTCAGACCCCTCTCTCCTTGGGGACCCCCAGTTCTTATCTGATAAGAACCCCAGGTTCTTATCAATCTGCCTAAGAATTGACTCTCTGTCAATTTTGTCAAGTGGTAGGGCTTTACACTTCAACATTAAACTACAACTTTGCAGGATGGTCTTATTTTAGACTGCTTAAAACAGGACTATTCAATTTAACTCTAATCTCTTCATGGAATGTATATATTATCATAGGAAAATCTCAGCTATCATTTAGCTTCCCGCACAGCATGATTTCTCATTACTAGCCTACAGTTATCAGAGGAGTTTCCTTTCAAGGTTGTAATCATTATGAAAATGAAGTGAAGTGAACTTAAGTGAAATGAAGTCGCTCAGTCATGTCCAACTCTTTTGGCCCTGTGCACTGTAGTGTACCAGGCTCCTCCGTCCATGGAATTTTCCAAGCAAGAGTATTGGAGTGGGTTACCATTTCTTTCTCCAGGGGATCTTACTCACCCAGGGATCGAACCCAGGTCTCCCGCATCGTAGGCAGACGCTTTACTGTCTGAGCCACTGCTAAGTCACTTCAGTTGTGTCCGACTTTCTTCGACCCCATAGATGGCAGCCCACCAGCCTCTGCCATCCCTGGGATTCTCCAGGCAAGAACACTGGAGTGGGTTGCCATTTCCTTCTCCAATGCATTAAAGTGAAAAGTGAAAGTGAAGTCACTCAGTCGTTTCCAACTCTTAGCAACCCCATGGACTGCAGTCTACCAGGCTCCTTCGTCCATGGGATTTTCCAGGCAAGAGTACTGGAGTGGGTTGCCATTGCCTTCTCCGGTCTGAGCCTCTAGAGAAGTCCATTATGAAAACGACAATGGACTATTTAGTCAAAAGATAGTGAAGTTCAAGTAAAACCTGATAGCAACATAAATCCTTCTTGTCTCATGAATGAAAGCTGTTTATATCAACATTTGACTACTCAGTTAAAAATGAGCACTAGATAAAGTTTAGCAAGAGTCATAATGGCAAACACATCAGGAAATGGCTATTTAACAAATACTTCAGTATCTTAAAAGGGGGTGTGATGATCAGGTATGTGTTTTTTTTCCTCTTGATAAAGCCATGCCATTTTACCCAAAGATGTCAGTAAGGTACAATTCTGTCCCAGTAACACAGGAAGCACATCATATGATACAATCACTTGCAAATGATACACAATTGGTTGGTAAAGTCACTTTGGGGTAAAAGTATTGCTTAGATGGACATTTCTGAATGTCTCCACACACATACAAGTAACTCTGTTACTTGAAATTAAGAGGAACGAACAGGAAAAGTATAATTATATGTACTAGCAGGTGAAGAAACTAGTTTTAACAAATGATTACAAGGAAAAATAATGAAGATCATTAGAGCTTAACACATAAGTATTTAAAAGTGACTGAAGGATTGATGCGATAGGTTCTCAAACAGATTACTGCCAACTGACAGCCAGGCAGATGCTTTCCTTTTCTGCAAATGGTCACCTTCCAAATTAAATGAAGACAACCACAGATATCTTTTATAAGCATCAGTATTTTCATGTGCAAATGATACAAACTTATAAAGCACCAAAATAGCTACATAAAAAAAATCCCCAAACTAGTCTTGCTAATACAATAAACATGTCTTATGGCCCTTTTCACCTCACCCAGCGTTAAAAAGTCCTTATAAGACTTTCAACATTAGGTACCCGGTTCCCTCTAAATTCATCTTCTATACTCTTGTCTTCATTCTTTCCCTTTGGCCACACTGTTCTTGGTTCTAGTCCTCAAGGATAGAAGATGTGTTGTTGCAAAAAACCCTTGCAATTGCTGTTCTTTCTGCTGCAGGTCTCTTTGCTGAGAAAATCCCCAAAGATACTGCCCATGCTTCCTCAGTGAGGCTTCTGCAGGCCAGCCTATCTAAAAATTCAGCAATCACCTCCTCCCACTCTTCCTCTGTTTAATTTTTCTTTTGACATACTGTCGTTTTTACTTATTTATCTGGCATCTTATCTGTCTCTCCAGATTTTATTTCCATAAAGGTCGTGATTTATGTCTGTGCTATTTATTAGTGTATTCCCAGTACCTGGAACAGTATATGGCATGTGGCAGCACTAAATAAATATCTGATAAAAGAATAGGTCAATGACTGGATAGGCAATAATGAAAAACTTTAAAATAGCATATTATAAAATTTGCCACTGGTATCAATATGGTGTGTATCCCTTCTAAAAATTTTCTAAGTATATGCCAATGTGTATATGCAGCCTAGGTATACATTCATACATGCATATGTATGTTTACATGTAGATATAGGCATGCTTTATACTTTATATAATTATATATTCTATATTAACTTACATTTATATATTAGCATTTAATATGTTACTTATTTTCAGCAAAAGACTTTTTTTTTTTTACATTTTGAGTAGTTCAATGACAGCTTCCTATGCGATACATGAATGTTTCTATTATTTTTTATAACAGTAACTTTTCCCAACCAGGTTCAACCTCCAATTTAATTCTAACTTTCTGTAATTCTTTTTACACATATTCTTTACACTATATTAATGTATCTATAGATAAACTCCTAGAACCAAAATTGCCAAGTCAAAGATGTGTGCTGTTTTAAACGTGTTATAGTAAATAAACATAAACCCCCAAGTACTTCCCAACCTCCACTATCATCAAGCATTGGCCAGTGTGTTCATCTATATCTCTATCTATCTCCTTCCTTCCCATTTTGTTTTGAAATAAATAATTTTTGTGATTTACTTTCCTTTTCATGAAGCAAATCATGCAATTATATCCATACATATATGTCTCTTTAAGAGATTACTGTTTCATTTAGACATAATTGTGATATCATTTACACGCCTTAAAATAAAAGAATAATTCTTTAAAAATTCTCAAATACCTAGTCAGTGTTTATATATTCGACTGCCAATTGTTTTACATGTTTTGGAATCGAGAATCAGTTAAGTCACTCACTGAGGCTGATTAGGTCTTTAAGCCATTTTTTTCCCCCTTGATTAAAAAAATAAATAAATTTTGTTTTTTGATTGTTTGCTTTGTTATTTGTTTGCAACAATCAAGGTTTTACTTGATGCATCACTATGATGTCTTTTGCTAGTTTCCTCCACTCTCTGCACTTCTACAGTGAGTGTTGGATCCAGAAGCTTGAGTAGATTCATGTATAGTGATTTAAGCAAGATTACTTCATAGGTGATGTTTCACTCCTTTCTTTCATCAGGAAGCAAATCATATCTGTTTGTCTCTCTATATATAGTATGAGTAGCCATTGATAATGACATCAATATTGATGTCAATATATGTGCAGTCATTTTCATTATCTGAGGCTTATTTCCCTAATGGATTTCTCAAGAAGGGGCATGGGCATGAGAACAGAGTTCATAGAAGATTTAAAAAGCTGAACTGTGACTTTTATAATAAAAAATTTGGCAAGAAAAATGGAGTCAAATTTGCTTTTCTTGAGTATCTGAAATATGATGAATACACTGAGTAGTATATTCAAAGACAAAGGAGTCTTGAAGGTCTTTGGGCATAAAATGCTGCTATTGAAAATTAGGTGACTATCAGGTCTTCTTTACTCATATGTAGCTTGGTCATTTTGACTTAATGTTCACAGGACTTTTTTTCTTAAAATTTCTATGATGTTTATTAAAATATGTCTTCAAGTGTGGACATTCTGGGTCAAGTTTTTCAGTATGCATTCCTTTTCAATATGGCTTGCATTTTCAGGTAATTTTTCTGAATTATAACTTTTGGCTTTTTTTTTTTTCATTTCTTGGAATTGATTTTTGTTGAAGACATCTATTATAGCTTACTTCTATTTCATTCCACTGTTTTCTTCTTCAGGGATTACTATTACAGATATATTGAAACTTATTTACCCGCATCTTTATCTGTGTTTTCCTTAATTTCTTACTGCTTTCTTCACTTTTTGTTTTTACAATTTTCATTTTTTCTTTGTATTTCTTTTAAGAAGTTATCTATTGAGTCTAGTAGCTCAGATATTCTTTATAATTATTTTTATTACTGAATATATTTTATTTCTATTTTTTTAAGTTCAATCACCTTGTCTGAACTTTTAAAATCCTAATATATATTGTTCTTTCACAACTTATCATTTTATTATTTATTCCACTTTATGTTAAAATTATAGGTTATAATTTTTATATTTTTGGAGCATATCTGTCCTGCTTTAATGTCTGTGGGAAGTTCTGCTCCACATTCTTTCCTTACTTCTAAAAGTTTTGTATGAGTTTCAAACCAATCCCTGTCTGTGTCCCATTTTTATCTGAAATTAGTTTTCCTAAACTTTTAGAAAGGAAAGTGGATCAGAATTTTTGTTTTAGCTTTGTAGTTTCAGGGGTCCATCTCATTGCCATAAAGTGTTATGAGAAATATGATTTTCTGAACTCTTCTGATCTGGCACCCTTCTATTTTTATTCAGACCTTCACTTTTCTTATCCTGTCCCTGTCTTGCTCACTTGGAATCTAGTCCCCAAACTTTCTTCTCACTGTGGGACTTTGTTCTAGATGGTAGCTTCACCTGGTTAGTTTTGAATGTTCACAGAAACCATACTGCTCCATCCTGTCAGAACTTGCCATGCAACTTGTGCACCCAAGAATTGGAATGTGCAAAAACTCCCCCATTTTTAGCTCCTGTGCTTTCTGGTAAAAATCTTTTGTAATTCTGGAGTTCTCCTCCTTTCAGATCATTCAGATTCCCATTTGCTTAATTTTTATCCCTTTAATGAATGCTATGAATTGTAGTTTAAAATTATTGGTCATCTACTCCTATCTGCTAGTATTTGGGAGTCCATGAAAATACCTTGTCAATTTTATTGTAGCTGTGAGGTTTGGGGTTTTACTATGCAGTTTCTGCGTCTCTTTTTATGATGGGATTTTGGAAGGTCCAACATTACACCACCTCAAACATCATTTCATAATATTCTAGCAAAGATGGTACGTGGATTTTTAATTTTGACAGGTGGGACAAATTTCCCTTAACAAAGTCTTAGTCCTTGTACTCTCACATATAGTTTATGAGAGTTTCTTTCCCCATCCCATGGCTAACATTAGATATTATTACTTTTCATCTTTGGCAGTCTATCAAGTGAACAGTTGTAGATCACTGTATTATGTTTCCTTTCATGAATGCAATTTATGAAGAAGGGGTATTTAGCTGTATTCATAGGTATACCGGACAATAATGTTTATTTCCTGTGAACTAATGTTTTACATATCATTTGAATGTATTTCTAACAGGGCTGCCTGGTCTTGTTTGTACTGGTTTATTAATTTAATATATCAATAAATTGGTTAAATCATTTAGAGAATTTTAATGTAGTAATTCACATTGTCTTAAGTGTTCCATGTCATTTGTTTTTCACAGATCATTTTGTTGTTTAAACCTTATTATCCAAATATTCTGTTTTCTTCCCTGGTTTGAAATTCCACATATATTATTTTCAAATTGTAGAACTGTATTTGGATTAATTAACCATTTGTATTAATTAACAAGCATTTAATTCTGATTCACTGACATTCCTGCTTACTCTTTTTTCTATTAAAATCCAATTAATAAATTGTAAAATTATTACAACATATAAGGTATAATGTAAAATTATCTGTACAACATATTTTAATCTATAAGGACTATGTTCCTCTAAACATTTTTTCCTTAATGTTTCTTTCCATTATGTGAAACTTAACTGTAATTTTTGCTTTCTAAGGAAGTAACTGGCTTGCCTGAGGATACATATCTCAGGGTAGGCAGAGGCAGCATTTGAAATAAAATCTGCCTGGCTCCAAAATTTATACTCCATATACATAGATCTTGTTTTTAAAAAAGTTCAATTCACTCAGTAAGAAAAACAACTGTGGTGTGTCCTATGTGCCAGATTCTATGTTAACTGCTAATGCTACAAAGATAAATTATTTTGTTTTTGAGCTTGACAGCTTGTTGCCTAATATCCTATTATAATCCTTTTTTATTGCCAATTTCCCTCCAGAAAAATTATATATAAATCTTTATAAAATCTTTTAAAACCAAAGAAGTAGTCATTTTAAATATCATAAATACATCAGTCGGGCACAGAGACAGTTTCTAAAATAATTTTTGTTTGGAATCATTTTGATGGGAGCAGAACACTTAAAAAAGCAGAAGCAAGCTTTATATTTTAAAAATAACAGAGTAAGTATAATCTCTCCTACAAAACAGCAGCTTTAGAGTTTATACTTAAAGATCCTAATTCATGTTTCCTAATTTTCCTTTAAAGATTGTCTAAGCTATTGGAAAACATGGCTCAAAAACCTCAAAAGATTTCAAATCCTTCCTCCTTATATTAGTTATTTATAGCTGCATAAAATATTACCCTGAGATTGCCTTAAGACAACAATGTTTATTATCTCACGGTTTCAGTAGGTCAAGAATCCAAGTGAGGCTAGGCTGAGTATTCTATTTCAGGTTGCAATCAGTCAAGATGTCAGTCAGAAGAGCAGTCATTGTCAGGTTCGACTGACAAAGGGTCCACTTCCAAGCTCACTCACCAAATTGTTGGTAGGATTAGGGCCTCAGTTTTTCACTGGCTGTTGGTCAGTGGCTGCTTTCAATTCCTTGCCACTTCGACCTCTCTATGCTGCTGCTGCTGCTAAGTCGTTTCAGTCATGTCTGACTCTGTGCGACCCCATAGACGGCAGCCCACCAGGCTCCCCCGTCCCTGGGATTCTCCAGGCAAGAACACTGGAGTGGGTTGCCATTTCCTTCTCCAATGCATGAAAATGCAACTCAAAACAGGGCACCTTGCTTCATCAGAACTATCAAGCAAGAAGACAAGAAAAAGGTGTGTCAGCAAATTGCAGACAGATTTGAATCTAGTCTTGGTAGTACCATCCCATGGCCTTTGCTGGGTTCAAATCATTAGAAGCAGATTACTAGGTTCACCCCACATACAAGTAAAAGGGATCATAAAATGATATAAATAACAGGAGGCAGGCATTACTACAGATCATTTAGGAGTCTGCTTACAACTATTCTCTCTGTACTGATTCTGCTACCCTGACTTGTCTGTGTAACAGAGTCATAGAAGAAAAGAAATAATTTACAAATGATTATCAATAAAATTAAATCTAGATATTCTTAGAATAAAGTTTTGTCAATATATTCTTTAGTTTTTCTCTTACTGATAAAAGTTAACAGCTATTTAATGAGTTACTGCATGACCAGTGGCGAACTAAATTTTGTACAAGTTTATCTCTTTTAGTATTCACATAAGGTTACTAATAGTCATAAGAGTTAGGTGATCACTATTCCCCCATATTATATTTGACAAAACCAGGACACAGAGAATCTAAGTAACTTGGCTCAAATCATACAACCAGTAAAAACAACTATCTCCAACTCCACAACTTCCATCACTGCATTATAAACAGAAAAATGTGTTTATTTTTAAACTCTTTCTAAATATTGTGAGCTGGAAACTCTCTACTACATTTCTGGTGACTAATTTTGAGACCAAAATCATCATCTAGGTAGAACTTAGGGTAACTGTTTGAAAAAAATAAATAAGTAAAAGCCAGCTATGAGTTAAAGTTCAGATATATATCCTATTGTAAGACTTTGCTGCACAGAAATTTTATAAGCCTACAGCAGCTATTAGCCTGACCTGTGAAAAAATCTGAACAGACACAAACCATTTGCAGATAATTGTGCTGTCATTCCCACTTCATTACTTTTAATAGAATTGAATTTGTGGTGCTCATGCCCAGATTCATGAGTGCACCTTCAGGACGAAAACACATCAGGTGTCTTTATTCCTAGGTGAATGGAATGCTTTTGGGAGGAAGTCAGTGTGCATCACAAAAGACACATTCATTTAACTAAGGGACCATCTTCATTAAAATAAAATAATTTTTTAAATGGCTTCAGATGACCCTGTATATCTAGCCTGACTCTAGGTACAAGAGATGTGATGATAGAAAACAATTATACAATGGAGCTCTCAGGGCAAATTTGTTATCTGTTCCAATAAACCCTTCTCCTCCCACCTTCAATCATTCCCAGCATCAGGGTCTTTTCAAAGAGTCAGTTCTTCATCAGGTGGCCAAAGTAATGGAGTTTCAGCTTCACAATCAGTGCTTCCAATGAATATAGAAGACTGATTTCCTTTAAGATGGACTGGTTGGATCTCCTTGCAATTCAAGAGACTCTAAAGAGTCTCCTCCAACACCACAGTTCAAAAAAGAATCAATTCTTCAGCACTCAGCTTTCTTTGTACTCCAACATCCATACATAACCACTGGAAAAACCATAGCCTTGACTAGATGGACCTTTGTTGGCAAAGTAATATCTCTGCTTTTTAATATGCTATCTAGGTTCGTCATAACTTTTCTTCCAAGGAGTAAGCGTCTTTTAATTTTATGGCTGCAAGCACCATCTGCAGTGATTTTGGAGCCCAGAAAAGTAAAGTCAGCCAGTGTTTTCACTGTTTCCCCATCTATTTCCCATGAAGTGAT
>SJYV01017773.1:1016742-1052057 GCA_006410875.1 Neotragus pygmaeus
AAAAAAAAAAAAAAAAAAGAATGGACTGGTTGGATCTCCTTGCAGACCAAGAGACTCTCAAGAGTCTTCTCCAACACCACAGTTCAAAAGCATCAATTCTTCGGTGCTCAGCTTTCTTCACAGTCCAACTCTCACATCCACACATGACTTAGAGGTAAATCTTACATTATTTGATGCTTGTTAGAATGTGAATGTTATGGTGAAATGAGAGAGAGGAGTTCCTGGTACCTGTCATATATAGATTCTTGATTGTGAGGTTACTTGTCAGACTTTAGGATTCTTTCTCAATTTGTCTAAGGAGACCCTTCATTTTTGCCTGAAAAGAATTGACAAGCTGGAGATCATGGTGCACTCACAGATTTTGCCCTTCAATTAGGCCCCTGTTGCACATCTGTTTTTTTTTTTTTTTTGTTTGTTTAATGTTCCTTATTGTTTAACCATTGCATGGGGTTCATTTCTCCAACCCTCCCATAGAATTAGATGAAACTGATCCTCACAAGTCTCACAAATCAAGAATAAGATAGGAAACATATGACTACAAATTAGTCAGAAAAGCTGGTTATTTAGGAGACCAGGGTGTTTTGGTGAAGGCCCTGGGAATCTTTCAGCTGAGATACCTTGACAGTTTCCTTCTGCCCTTCAGGAGGTATCAGAGGCAATGGTCTTGTTAGACACACTGAGGCAGAATTTTCCTACTCAGCTCCTGTCTATTTTCAGGGTCATTTCCTGATGTAATGCCAGAATGTTTTAAGGTGCTGACTTATTAGTAAATTCAAACAAAAAGGTAGAGTAAAAGATTTCATAACTAGGACATGAGAGAAAAGTCTTTATCCAATGGATTATTTCTTCTCTCTCCTGAGGAATGATCTTAGACTGTCAGATCATATCCAACATGACCACAATACACACTACTTAACCATTAGGAATTCACCTTCTGTTATGACGGGAATTGGTAAGATCTGTGGTTGCAAAATTCTATAGATGGCTATCCTTTGCAAACAGGGAAGAAGCATGACTCATGGGTTTCTCAAATGTGACGGAATTCTTTAATTTTTCATTAAAGGATGCGAACAGTTTACACAGTTGTCTGAATTTTCTAACAGATAAAACCAAGCAGACAAATTTCAGAAAAATATGAAGTACTCTTTTGGCATGCCAGTGTATTTTTCTTTGTATGCCCTATGGAGAACCATGAACAAATACTATAATAAGAAATATAAAACAAAATGAAAGCAAAACAATAAATAATACAAATATAAATGTGCAGATAATTTTTTGATTGTATTACATGGAAGACTTTTAAAAGCACAAAACACATGGAAGAAATCACAAGAGATGGTTAATTTATATCCCTTAGAAAAATTTCTGTATGCAAATGTTCATCAAATCAAATGTAATGACAAACTAGAAAGAAAAAATATGAATAAGAAATTTGACAGAAATATAGTCTAGAATCTTAAGATCATATTCTTTAAAAAACAAATCCACAAGAAAATTTTAATACTTCAGGACATAATTTGGAAATAACTCACAGAGAAATACCAATAGCCTTTAAGTATATTGTGACTACCATTTGTTTTTCCTTGAACCCTCTAGCAGTTCTTTCTTCTCTTCTGACATCACTCCATGAAGTTCATTTGAGGACTCTCCTCAGCACCCCTGACCCCACTGGTGAACCACATAGTCTAAGTTCAAACCAGTCAATAGTTCAGGGCTGGGCATATGTCCTAAGATGATCCATTCAATTCCTAGACTGTTTCTGGGGTCTGCCTGTAAACAGGCTTTCCCACTGAATTTGAACCCAAGAATATATGATGTTTCAGTTACTGCAGTTATCTTGCCACTCTGAGAATAAAGTGTACATATAGAAGAAAGAAGAGCATGGGAAGTAAACAAATAAAAAGAGACTAGGAAATGATGACATTGTTTGGAATCTAGAAATTATATTACTTTTATAAATTGGAAAATATATTATTAATTATATTAATGCTAATTAATATGATCATATGAGCAACATGACAATATAGATGAATTTAGTTAGACTTAAAAAACATTTATTCTCATAGATATGGTAAAATTATACAAGTTATCCATATTGTGAAGTTTGAGGATACATACTTCTGGACTGCCCAATTCTGCCCAAGACTTTTGACATCAACTGCAGGTTTTGGAGGTTACCATAATCAGTCTAAATTTGAGCAATTAGCTAGAAGAACTCACAGCACTTGCTGAAAGCCAGTATACTCATGATTTCAGATGACTACAGAGAAAGACAATATATGAAAATAATAGCCAAGGGAAGAGATGCATAGGGCAGAGTCTGGGAGGGTTCCAAATACGAAACTTCTATTGACTTCTGGAAGATCTACTCTCCAGGCACTGATGGTGACAGTACACCTGAAGTATTGTCAAACAGAGTTCACCTGAGTTTTAGTGTCCAGAGTTTTTACTGAGGCTTTGTTACATGGGTATATAATTGATTGATTGATTGCCCATGTGGTCAACTCAGCCACCAGGTAGATTATTCTGCTTGGACTGCCATAACAAAATACCACAGAAGGGATAACTTAAACAACAGAAATTTATTTATTCTAGTTCTGGAGGCTGGGATGTCCAATATTAATGTCTTGGTAAGTTAGATATTATTTTGAGGCTTCTTCTCCCAACTTTTAATCACCATCTTGCTCTGGGCTCACAGAGAAAGAGCTACCTGATGTCTCTTATAAGAGCACCAGTCTCATTAGACCAGGGCCCCACCCTCATGAACTCATCTAACCAAAATTACTTCCCCAAAGCCCCATCTCTAGATACCATCAAGTTGCGGTTTAGGGCTTCAATATATTAAATTTGAAAGAATAAAAACATTTCACCAATAATGCCAGGTCAACTGATACCATGAAATTCCAAAGCTCCCACCTATCATTCCAGTTTTAGTATATGTGCTGTTGAAGCAAACACAAAACCCCTACTCTAAATCACATGGTTGGTTTTCTAGCCAGGACCAGCACCACAGTAAGGTCTAATGTGGTCAAAGACCCCATCTTTGAACAAAGACATAGAACAACAGGCACAAGCTTAGGACAAAGGCCAACTTCTTTGGGGGCAAGGTCAAATTTTTTACCACATAGAAGAGCTAGTTTTATAAAACTAGTTTAGCTTAGTAAAGTACAATAAAAGGACAGCTTTGTTCTTTCCCCTTTTCTGTGTTTTAATATAGGCTCATCTTTCCTGACCTGATGGCAATGTCTGTGGCAGATCGTGTGACTATATAGTCACTGTCAACTATAAAAATAGTCTTGTTTAATATTAAACATTTTTTCAAGTTTTTCCTCTCCCTTCCTCACACCAAATCTGTGGACTATTTCTTCAGTTTTTTTTTTTTTTGCTTTTTTTAGGTGTCTAAGGGTTTCTATCTTCTTTGTGAATTTTACTTTTTATCATTAAAAACATTCATCTTTGTTTCATTAAAATAAATTCTAACAAACCTAAGAATTGACTCTCTCATTGCCAATGAACGGTTCAGATGTAACAGAGAAATAGAGTAGATATTTTCATTGGTTGGATACTGGTATAAACTGACTCTCAATACACTCTGACATATCAGGCCTGCATAGGTCTATGTAGACTCTTAGACAATAGAAAATTGTTTTGTGCTGGTCTCTTTCACCCTTTTATTAGTTCTGTCCCCCAGTCATTCTGTCCCTTAGTCCACAATTCCAGATCAAGCCTCTTGCCCACAGTGGTATCCTTATGGTCCAAGGGAACTTACACCTTCTAGCTTATAAAATGCCAAGTTTAGTTAAATTTTTCAAGTTGATAGGAAGTACCCTATTCAGCATCCCATCAAATGTCCCATAACATATGGCATATGTTACTATGCTCACTTACTGCCCAGAAGAACTAAGGCATATGGCTGCCTACTTACTGTACCATTCTCTCCCTTCCCCTTGTCACTAAGTGTTACCAAGGCTGGCATCATCCTCTTCTCTGAATTTCCCAAAAGAGGTACATATAGTCTTTCTCTTCACATTACCCACACATCCAGAAGACTCACATCAGTTTTTCTTAAGAATTCTTTCTTGCTTTATGTCATTAGATCTGTAATTTCACAAGCATAAGATATAAATAACAAGAGAGATGCTGTAGAAAATTCTTATTTATATGAATAATTTTGGGTATTGCCTCTCTTTACTTGGTGGTGGTGGGACAGTAGATGCACTCTTTCCTTTCCACAGAGTGAGGCACAGGCTTCCCTACTCTTATGAATTTCCTTTAAGTAATTTCCTTGTGAATCTTCCAATCATTTTTAACAAAGACTGAAAGTGTGTGGTGGGAGTTGTTAGTCAAAGAACCAATTTAATCACATGTTATTAGGTTCTGTGGGAATATGTAGCTCTCTGAGTGAGGGTGTTATATATCACCTACTATCTACAGCTTTAGGGATTTCACCAATTTTTTAAAGTTGAATCCCATTCAGCATCTTAAAGCATGTGACAGACATTACTGTGCTTATTTGCTGCCCCCCAAAACTAAAGCCTATTGAACTAACATAGACTTTGGGAAAATATTACTTCTGATTGATTGTCTTATTCTAATCTAGAACTTCTTAATGCTGCTTTAGAGAAGGACTCTTCTAATGGAGTGATTCTCAGGCTCCTGACATAATAAGATTCTGAGATATGATCTGTACCTAACCACCCCAAAATTCAGTGGATTGAAATAACACATTTAATCTTGTGTATCTGTTTGTCTTTTGGGGCTTGGCTGATCTCAATTGAATCTGACTAGATGATGCTCTGCAGACAGTGGTACCTCAGATCCTGCTTATAATTAAAGGTGAAAGGCAGAGTGGGCATATTCAGTGTCTCTTATTTTCCTTGTGTCAGAGATGTCCCTTCCTCTTATAGCATTGGCATAGGGGTGAAAGAGAATAAGCACAACACATATCCTGCTAAGATGCAGTCTTGGCACTGCCATATTACCTCTGCCCATAGACCCGTAGTAAAAGGAAGTCATATGGCCAAGCCAAAGTCAAAGGGTGGTGAAACATACTCATGATGAGGCCATGGGAAAGTATGGATGATTGAGGGGAGAAGAATCAGGGCAGTAATTCAATTCAATCTAAAACAGCATTGTTTGACAAATATTTTACAAACTTTGGGCTTCCCTGTGGCTCAGCTGGTAAAGAATTTGCTTGCAATGTGGGAGATCTGGATTCAATCCCTGGGTTGGGAAGATCCCCCAGAGAAGGGAAAGGCTACCCACTCCAATATTCTGGCCTGGAGAATTCCACGGACTGTACAGCCCATGGGATCGCAAAGAGTCAGACAGACTGAGTGACTTTCAATTTCTCTTTTAGTCATGAATGACTCTTTTTGACCCCATGGACTATAGCCTACCAGACTCCTCTGTCCATGGAATTCTAAAGCTGACCACCAAAGAATTGATGCTTTTGAATTGCAATGCTAGAGAAGAGGCATATTTTGGGGTAGCATATTCTTATAACCTTCACATTACTTATTACAATGACAAGGTTATATTTATTTGTGTGATTGTTTAATTAAACAATGTTTCTGTTACTAACTTGAATATGGGCTCCAAGAAAACAGGAAACATGCTGTATTTAGTTACTGTGATATCACTAATGTCTTGTGCAAACCACCTCCCCCAAATTTAGGAAATACATTTATTTGATTATTTTATAGTGTAGGATAAAAATAGTTTATAATATCTGAGGTTATATTATTGTAGTATGATTTAAAAAAAAGGAGGTATCTTGTATAGATATTCATATATTGTCATGGAATTATTCCAACTTTCCCCCTTAGTCTTGTTTCCTTTTTAAGTCAAGTTTTCTCCTAAATTAAACCTCACCAAAAAGGTTCCATCTTTATAACTTCTCTGTCTTCCTTCTTTCACATCATTCTGTTCTTTTATCTTTAAAACTATCTTCTAATACTGAACCATAAACTAACCTGATTCCAAACCCTAAAAGCCTGAAATTTGGTAAATCTCAAGGGCTTCCCCATCAAGCTAAAGAAAAACACTGATTTGCATGAGTGGATAAAGTTTTACCATCTCAAATTCCTGTTATAATTAGTTTCAGAACAGTAGATCCATGTTATGTCTATTTCTATTCCTTTCCTCATCTGTGGCAAGGGAATGAGTCATTAGAATTTTAATGTTTGCATTACATGCCAGCAGTGGTCTGTTATACTTTTACTTAAATATTCTGAATTCTGACTAGTTAATCCATTCTACCTTTTATTGTAAGAAAACTGGAATGGGCTGCTAACTCAAACAAGAGAGCCTGGAAAAGGTCAAATGAGTGCAAAATCGGCTGTCAATCATTAAATGGTGACAGAATTAGAAGGCTTGCTTTTGTGACTAAGATTGAAATTGAAACATAGAATGTCACCACATGAATTCTCTAAGATTCACAATGAATGTGGTTAGAGTAATAACAGGGAAGAACTAACAATTTTTAAAGGATTATGTTGCCTTTGATTCTAAATTCCAAAAGGACACATTCTTTAACCATAGGAAATGGCTCAAATGATAATGGGGTGGTGATAGTGTGCTGTTCTGAACTTAACCAAATGCAGATTTTTGAAAATAATTTGACTTTTTTGATTTTTATTATCTTTGGCTGTGCTGGGTCTTCGTTGTTTTCTCCAGGACTTTTTCTCCAGTTGCTGCAAGTGGGGGCTGCTCTCTAGTTGAGGAGCACTGGCTTCTCATAGTGGTAGCTTCTCTTGTTGCTAAGCATGGGCTCTAGAGCATGCAGGCTTCAGTAGTCATAGCTCCCAGGCTCTAGATGCTGGTTCAATAGTTGTGGTGCATGGGTTTAGCCACTCCATGTCAGGTGGGATTTTCCTGGGATCAGGGATTGAACCTATGTCTCCTGAATTGGCAGGTGGACTCTTCACCACTGAGCCACCAAGGAAGCCTCAAATGCAAAATATTTTTGATAAAAAACCTAAAAAGAAGCCAAAGCCTATTCTTGAAGCAATTCATAAATTTCACTACTAAGATAGTATGCCTTTTCAATTTGGTCTAGTGCTTATATTTTTTAAATTTAAAATAATTGTTCTGATTTGTAAATTATAGGTGCTATTTTTAGAAATGGATTTTCTTTAATTTCATTTACTTTTTGGCTACATTTTAATCTTCAGACTCACTTCTTTTTTTGCAGAAAGGCTGACAAATAATACTCCTTTAGGTTTCTAATTTACCATGTATTTAAATAGACTTTCAAAAAATAATTGTACAAGTCCTTTCTTTTGCTGTGGATTAGTTCAAATTTGCTCTTATTTTTCATTGCTTTTAAAAGTCACAAAAATAGATCTCTGCCATCATTTGAGCTGTAGCAATGTAGCAGTCACAAATTTAGTGTTTTTTTTTTTTTAACACTCATGTTATCTGTGGACTATTCAGAATAATTGTTTTTCCCTCCACTCTCTTCTGCAAATTTCCTTTTTTTGCCATGCTACATTTCCGAACCTTCATTGTAGGAAAGGAAGTTTCAGTCTAATGATTGGATGGAATTTGTAGTGTTACCTGTATGGTTTGTTCTCCTACTCCCTCTATCTCCCTAAGTCTTTGGCAATTAAATTTATTTAATTCTTTGCCAGGTGTTGAGACTTTACCAAACTCAGGTTTGGCTGCTTGTCCCTCAAAAGATGATACTCTAGAGGCAAGTGTTGGTAGAAAGGAAAGGTTGCTTTAATCAGAAGGCTGATAATCTGGGTGGACTCCTGTATCCAAAACCATTTCTGAAAATTCTAGTTCATGGAGAGTTTTTAAAGGGCAAAAGGAGAAAGAGTCTCAGTGAACTGTTGAGGCAGGAGGTTAGATTTTGTATCAGTCTCCATTACATGCAGACTGACTCCTCATTATCTTTCTTCAGATTTTGTCTAGACTGCATGATCTGCCCGTGGGATTGCTGAGGAGATTTTGAGGGGTGGAGAACTAGTCATTCTTTAACTACTTAATCCTTCATTTCCACTTCTTTTAATCTAGGAAAATAGTCTACAGGTTTGGTAAGGCATGGTGTGCACTCAGTAGAGCATAAATCAGCGATTAGGCTAAGTTGCCTAGTGATCTAATTTCTATAGTTAGGTTCTTCTAAGGTTGAAGGGGAATGAATAGGAAAGGGCCAACGGCAAAGGGGCAAAAGAGCTGCTTTCAAGATTTTCAAGGTCATCTGAAAGGATCTTTTCATATACAGATAACAACTCATAGCACTTGACTGTCATATCATAATATCTTTGGCTTAGCAATTGCTTTGTTATTCAGCAGGCTCAGAGAAAAATTTTTTGATCATTGGTGTTGTCCACAGACATGCAATCTGTAACAGCAATAGAAATATTGGAAATTGAAAAGCAGCTGTAAATAGAAGTACAAGATACATTATTGTTACTCTCATAACAAAAGTAAAGAGCTAAATTAGCTTATCCAGGAGAAAATCAGAACTTCGTGCTTAAGGATATAATTTTGTATTTCATGGAAGTTGAGAGGTAAACAACAAAACCTTATGTGCCAACTAATAGAAAGATAGAGAAGGCCCAGAAAATAGAACTTACTATCAAAGTGTGTGATTTATAGATCTGCCAGAGGGGACTCTAAAAGAGTCTCGATTTCAGTGAAATTATTTGAAAAATCTATTCAGAGAAGTGCTATGTCGAGGGCCAGGGAAGAGTGGAATAAAATAGAATCCTTCATCTTCACATGCTCAACATATGACTTAAAGGCTCAATAAAAGAACAGTTGGCAGTATTTTAAGTTCATGGTATATAAAGGAAGCTATGTTACTGTTATGAGTCTTCATTAAAACTGACTAAAATTCACAGTCAGATTAGGCAAGTTCAGTTTGTTCAGTGTGTATGCATATTGATTATAGTGCTCTTTTTGACATTGCAGAGGGAAAAATAATCAAACTTGTAGAATGCCATGGACCTTGGACTTTATAGATCCAATTTTCTTTTCATTATACCCCCTTTACATTGTTTTAGTCTTGATCCCTAAGATGAATGGTTCAAATAAAGGAATGCTTTGTGGGTATGGATTACCAAAAGTTAACAAAAAAAAGGAAGATGAAAAGCATAATTTGATAAGGCATGAACAATATATGTGCTGTGGTAATAGAGTGTGGCTCACTGACAACAGATGTTTGATAATTACAAATACCTAATTTAATGTACTGTTTCAGCCTTGCTGAGTCTGAAACATGCATAAGAGTATCTTACATCACTGGCCATGGTTGGAGGAGTCTAGGTCACTTTGTCAGTTGTAGCTCTTTAATGATAATAAATCCATTATTTCACTAAGACTGAAGTAAGAATCAGAAGTAATCACAAAAATATACTATTTCTATGGTCCTCAAATTTTTAAAGGGCTCTTAGAGGTAGCTGACAGAGAAGGCAATGGCAACCCACTCCAGTACTCTTGCCTGGAAAATCCCCTGGATGGAGGAGCCTGGTAGGCTGTAGTCCATGTGGTCGCTAAGAGTTGGGCATGACTGAGCGACTTCACTTTCATGAATTGGAGAAGAAGATGGCAACCCACTCCAGTGCTCTTGCCTAGAGAATCCCAGGGACAGAGGAACCTAGTAGGCTGCCATCTATGGGGTCGCACAGAGTCGGACACGACTAAAGCAACTTAGCAGCAGCAGTAGAGGTAGCTGAAGAAGCAATCTGTCAAAAGTATTGAGTACCTATTAAGCTAGGGGCATTGCATCAGGTGCATAAACGGACTACAAACAAACCATAAAACCCAGTCAAGACTCTGAAACAACAGACTATCTTGCCTGAGAAATAAAATCTGAAGAAAGAGTAAAGAACAATTCAAATCTCTGAGATCCAGCCTATCAGTGCCTAGAATATACTTACCATCATTAAATGTTGAGTAAGATTCACTCTTTAATTCATTCGAGGACTGAAAACACCACTGGAGTGGGCATAAAAGTACATACTTCTCTACAGGGAGGAGGTTGCATAGGAGTTGGCAAGAATGACCTTTCAATAATCTCTATTTAACTCAATTGCACTTGGAAATTAGTGTTAAAAATAAAGAATATAGATGTAGAAGAGGAAAGATAATGTTTCCTCTGAGTTCTTGACTAAGACCCTGTAATAAAAGAATAACAAAAGAAAAAGTTTATTTGTGTGTACAACTCATATGTTGGAGTAGGAAATGGCAACCCACTTCAGTATTCTTGCCTAGAAAATTTCATGGACAGAAGAGCCTGGTAGACTATAGTCCATGTGATTGCAAAGAGTCAGATACAACTGACGGGGAGCAATAACTACTTGTGTATACCTAAAAGATCCAGGAAAAACTGACTAATGCTCTGGAGTGGTTTAGAACTCAACCTTGAGTATCATTTTAAGCCAAAGATAAAAGAAAGAAAGGTATGTATTTGAGGGAGGCCAGTTATGGAGAGGCTACTAGGAAAAGCTTGATAAATAAGGATAAGGTTTGTTAGGAAGACTTAAGCAGGTGCTTTCTCTATTGATAAGATTCTCTTGTGACTTTAGAATCATCCTCTTTCTGGTATAGAGAGGGCGATGCCTTTACACATGAAAATTTGATTTATGAAGATTTTATCTATACATATAAAATTCTCTTTCAAAAGGATACTTTCTTGAGAAATACTTTGTTATTTCTCAAAATAATGCATTATGCCAAAGAGGTATATTTTGGGGTAGAATATTCTTAAATCCTTTATAGAAGAATATTATTCTTCCCTGGTGACTCAAACATAAAGAATCTGCCTACAATGCAGGAGACTTGGGTTCACTCCCTGGACTGAGAAGATCCTCTGGATAAGGGAATGGCTACCCACTCCAGTATTCTTACCTGGAGAATCCCATGGACAGAAGGAGCCTGGTGGGCTACAATCCATGGGGTTGCAAAGAGCTTGACATGACTGAGCTTAATTAAATTAAACTTACTTATATAAGTCATTATAATCTAGTTGAAAATTTAAATTGCACTTATATGTGTTGATTTAATTAACATTGTATTTTTTTTTGAATTTGCAGGAAAAGTGTACAAATGTGTTAAGCAGTTAATGAACACAAATATCCCCCCCTCCTTGCCATTTTTATGTTTGTGCCACAATCCATTTTTTGAAAGATGTTAGTTTGTTTTTCTTTAGTTGTTGTTTAGTCACTAAGTCATGTTCAACTTTTGGGGACCTCATGGACTACAGCACGCCAGGCTTCCTACTCCTTCACTATCTCCGGTGTGTGTGTGTTAGTTGCTCAGTCTTGTCTGAGTCCTTGCAACCCCATGGACTGTAGCCTACTAGGCTTCTCTGTCCATGGGATTTTCCAGGCAAGAATTCTGCAATGGGTTGCCATTTCCTTCTCCAGGGGATCTTCCTGACCCAGGGATCAAACCCAGGCCTCCAGCATTGCAGGCAGACTCTTTACCATCTGAGCCACCAGGGAAGCCTCATGGTTTGCTCAAACTCATGTATTGAGTCAGTAATGCTACCTAATCATCTCATCCTCTTCCGCCCTCTTCTCCTCTTGCCTTCAATCTTTCCCAGCATCAGAGTATTTTTCAGTGAGTCAGCTCTTCACATCAAGTGGCCAAAGTTTTGGAGCTTCAGCATCAGTATCAGTCCTTCTAATGACTATTCAGAGTTGATTTCCTTTAGGATTGATTAGTTTGTTCTCCTTTTCTTCAGTAGAGTCCCCCAAATTATATGAGCATTAGACCTCATAAAATTTACTCATCCCTTATTATTTAACAATAATAATTTAAAAATACATCTGGTTAAAAAACATGAACTCTTAGTTAACCAGATATAAATTAAGTTTTTGGTATAGTTTTCTATTAAGCTTGTGATAACAAACCTATAATATTGACCCAGAAATTACAGAAGTGCCACTGTAGGTAACAGGGAAGTTAGTTATTAGGGTCATTAGATAAATAGGAAAAAGATCATAAAAATAGAAGTGTTATGAGTATCACTGGATAATCATGTATATAAAACTTGTCACATATTGCATGAAAAGTCTCAGTATAGGTAAACCTGTATTGATATTTATTATTATTATTTTATTTTTATTTATTTATTTTTTGATTTTTTTATTACTTAAAAAATTTTTTTTAAAGTATAATTATTTGAACTCCTCAACATCATCCTATTTTTAAAAACTAACTTTTATAATTTTTTATCATCAAGGCTCATCAAAACTCAAAGGTCAGTGCCTTTGAAATAACTTAGGAGATTTGACAGAAATTCCTTCATAATAATTTTCTAAAAACAAAAAGTTTCCAAAAGAATTGGTCTATAATCATATTTTCCTAGACTGTGTATGGTATGATGTATACATTTTTTTATAGTGGTAAACACATCAGGCTCTAACATGAGGCTGATACTTATCTTTTTTATATCATTATTTTGAATTTGTATCGCTGTGATTTTTTATTATTGCAATGTTTGGAAAAATAATCTGCATTTACAGAAATGATTCTTTCATCCAACCATGTCTCCCTACAATTGTTCTATTCTTCAAATTCCGCTTCTCAAAGACTTCCCCACTGACCCTCTTTAACTCTCTCTCTCTTCTGAAATCTTATTTTACTCATTGCTTTACAAATACTCTTTATAAATTATTCCTCACTACTGTCTAAATCTTTCATTTTTCAAGTCTAATCTCCTCAATTAGCTTTTTCTAAAATATATAAATTTATTTATTTTAATTGGAGGCTAATTACAATATGCATCAACATGAATCTGCCACAGGTATACACGTGTTCCCCATCCTGAACCCCCCTCCTTCCTCCCTCCCTGTACCATCCCTCTGGGTCATCTCATTGCACCAGCCCCTCTATCAAGACGTGGCCTGTGTCTTTTGACTTCTTGGTACTGCTCACAGTAATATGTAAGCAATTAGGATTGGATGTATACCTGTGGTGGATTCATGCCGATGTATGGCAAAGCCAATAGACTATTGTAAAGTAAAATAAAGTAAAAAAAAAAAAAAGATTGAATGTGATTTAATTTAATTTAATTTGATGTAGATTCCAATGGGTTTTTTTTTCCAGTTAGATGGTTTGAGATTTTTAACTATTAAAAATATGTAACTATTACTAATTTCAGCCTGTTAAGTATAAACTTATCCAAAAGATGAGCCAAGACTTGTTATATTTTGCAGTCTTGAGATACACTTCACAGGCTCTTCATCTAATCACTCTTCTATTCATTTTATACAAATCCCAGCCATAAAGTATAACATGCCATTGGCTCAGCTTGGATTTATTATAAATCCTTGTTCTACAATAAACCATGTATTTATATATTCATGAAAAACATATCATTAACTATAGAAGAAAGGACATATTGATAAAAATTTTAATATATTATTCAAGAGAAGAGATAATAAGTGTATCAGGCCAGACTTTAGTACTGAAAAGAGGGGATAACTTCTTGATTGGGATGAATCTGATTACTCGGTGTCTGCCCATCTCACGATTTGACTACTTTCTTCAAACATTAAAAAAAAAAAGATATATATTTAAAGCCATTTAAGGTTTATATAACCAGTTTGTTGAGCTGTATAAGTNACATATTTTAAGCAACTATCTTTCTATTATGAGGACTGATTTATTCAGCAAATATTAATTAATGGCACTTGATGCTGTTTGACTAGGTTTTTTTCACTCCTGGTCCATCAAACAGAAAAATTTTAGGGAGGACAGATATCATTTTGTCACGTCTGAAGTTTCTAAAACTTTAAAGAAATGAAGTACAGAATTTCAAACGCATACTCACAGGACACCTCCTAGGTTCTTAGAAGGGATGTGGTACAGTGTGGATCCCAAATTTTAAGCTCTATTAGCCTCATAGTTAACCTTACCTTGGTCTCCTGTAATCTGACAGAAAGCACGATTCTCCTGTTCTGTGAATTGGTAACAAATGGCAGCAACCTGAAAAACAAACAAACAAACAAACCCAGAAAAAAATACACTCTCCTTTGTTTTTCAGTACAGTGCTGAAAAAGTCAACTTTCCAGCATCAAATTGTTATAAGTATGCCTTTCCCTACTTCTTTAGTAGTATTACCACAGGGACATGTTGTTTGGGGGGTATGTGTGCTCGGTTGCTTCAGTTACATCTAACTTTTTGTGACCCCATGGACTATAGCCTGCCAGGCTATTCCATCCACAGGATTCTCCAGGCAAAAATACTGGAATGAGTTGCTATGCCATTTTCCAGGGGACCTTCCTGACCCAGGGATCAGACCTGCATCTGAATTGATGGCAGATTCTTTATCACTGAGTCACCAAGGAAGGACAATTGAGCTAACTAACAGGTAGTAGGAGGCGAATCCCACAGCATCAGAAAGTGCATTATGGAGATATAGTCTAATGCAAGCAACTTTAGTTCAGTTCAGTCACTTGGTCATGTCCGACTCTTTTGTGACCCCATGAACCACAGCAAGCCAGGCCTCCCTGTCCATCACCAACTCTCAGAGTTCACCCAAACCCATGTCTATTGAGTTGGTGATGCCATCCAACCATCTTATCCTCTGTCGTCCCCTTCTCCTCCTGCCCTCAATCTTTCCCAGCATCAGGGTCTTATTCAATGAGTCAGCTCTTTGCATCAAGTGGCCAAAGTATTGGAGTTTCAGCTTCAACATCATTCCTTCTAATGAACAGCCAAGACTGATCTCCTTTAGTATGGACTGGTTGGATCTCCTTGCAGTCCAAGGGACTCTCAAGAGTCTTCTCCAACACCACAGTTCAAAAGCATCAATTCTTCAGCACTCAGCTTTCTTTATAGTTCAATTTTCACATCCATACTTGACTATTGGAAAAACCATAGCCTTGACTAGATGGACCTTTGCCGACAAAGTAATGTCTCTGCTCTTTAATATGATGTCCAGGTTGGTCATAACTTTCCTTCTAAGGAGTAAGCGTCTTTTAATTTCATGGCTACAATCACCATCTGCAGTGATTTTTGGAGCCCCCAAAAATAAAGTCTGACACTGTTTCCCCATCTTTTTTCCATGAAGTAATGGGACCAGATGACATGATCTTCGTTTTCTGAATGTTGAACTTTAAGCCAACTTTTTTACTCTCCTCTTTCACTTTCATCAAGAGACTCTTTAGTTCTTCTTCACTTTCTTCCATAAGGCTGGTGTCATCTGCATATCTGAGGTTATTGTTATTTGTCCCGGCAATCTCAGTGGCAGCTTGTGCTTTTTCCAGCCCAGCGTTTCTCATGATGTTCTCTGCGTATAAGTTAAATAAGCAGGGTGACAATATACAGCCTTGACGTACTCCTTTTCCTATTTGGAACCAGTCTGTTGTTCCATGTCCAGTTCTAACTGTTGCTTCCTGACCTGCATACAGGTTTCTCAAGAGGCAGGTCAGATAGTCTTGTATTCCCATCAACTTAAGACCCTGTAAATATTAAGAAATAGTGTGGAGCCCAAACCAGGAGTGAACCTAGGGTGTTAGAGCAGGGATTCAGGCTAGGGAAAATGAAATCATGACAATTATTCACTTACTCACTGAAACTGGGTTTTGATAGTACATTTATGGAGCAACTATTGAGCTTCCTTGGTGGCTCAGAGGATAAAGTGTCTGCTTACAATGCAGGAGACCCAGGTTCAATCCCTGGGTTGGGAAGATCCCCTGGAGAAGGGAATGGCAACCCACTCCAGTACTCTTGCTTGGAAAATCCCATGACTGAGAAGCTTAGTAGGCTACAGTCCATGGGGTCGCAAGGAGTCGGACATGGCTGAGTGACTTCACTTTCACTTTCTATTTATTGGCTGTATGTTATGCTAGGCCCTAAAGATATACATATAACTAAAACTGACTATCAGGGAATTATAAATCTTGTGCGAGTAGTACCTTATCCAACATGTAGCATAATTGATTTATAAATTATAAAAATCTATATAAATCATGAAGTGCCTTGAGTGGTTATAATTTGTTTACTTAATTCAGAAATCACTCCACTCCTCCACTCTACCTGCAGCCTTGATTCAGGAGGCACATCTTTGATTACCTCCACTGCCATTTCATCCAATGTCTATGCCATTTCAGTTTTTCACAGATGCTGGAACTTGGTTAGCTCTTACAAGGTACACCTGGAGCAGGACTTGCTTTGCATGGTAAAGTTAGTGGTACCACATTTGGATGTGAGAAAAGAATAGAGAGATGGATCATTTTATTGGCATGCTTCCTTCACTATAAAAATGATGGGATATCTGTCTTTATGATGTCAGGAAAGAGGAGGTTCCTGGTTTCCTTCACATGAGACTACCCTTCCCTAGAAAGTCACCCCATAGTCTCTGGAGAGATGATGTCATGCTTTGCACTTCTTGCAGCTTTGGACAACACCAATGACTTTAGTTAAATGCTGACTTCATCCATCAGCATTGTAAGGAAAGAAGTGTTCCTCAGTCCTCTTACAGTTCCTTGGCTGGTTTGAAAATTAAGCTAACAAAAAGCAATTAACAGTAGAAAAGTACACAAACTATGTGACACAGGAGCTTTCATTAAGGAAATGAAGACCCTAAGACATATACCTGAGTATTTTATTGCTAGGTTTGATGAAGAATGCACTGTTTTGCAGATACACAGTAGGTCAGAGTATGAGATAAGTATAGCTCACAGGGGAAACAGCAAGGACTGTTTGTTCAGATTCTTCTTGGTGTCCCATTATCTTTGGAGATAAGGATGCTCCTTTCCTCTGGGTATAGGGAGGACACTTCTCACATAGGTATTTCATGGTCTGTTTCAAGGAAAAAGGGCAAGGTTGAGGTTGGAGTATCTTCCTGCTTTTGCCATTTTTTGAGACTCTTTCAGCTTAAAATATTTAATATGCTGAGGTTACGTGTTTTAGCTTAGCAAGTCCTGAGCCCCTTCAGCAGCATTGCAAACATTTGATCACACCCTTCTCCTTGATACATTTTCTTTTCCTTACTTCTGGGACAAAGTTTTCTCCTGGTTCTACTCTACTTCATGAAGTTGTTCCTCCTGGGTCTACTCTGTTAGCTTCATTCTTCTCAATGTCTACAAGTTGGAGTGTTTGAGACTCATTCTTGAAGCAACCTATCCTGTCCTATTGAGACACTTCCAGTGATCTCATCAGATTACATACATGGCTTCAAATAACACTGATACTGTGAGGACTCCAGTATCAGAGTATGTATCTCCAGCTCGAACCACTTCCACGGAATCCAGAAATGTATGTCAAACTTCCATAGACACTTCCACCTGCTGCTGCTGCTGCTGCTAAGTCACTTCAGTCATGTCCGACTCTGTGCGACCTCATAGAAGGCAGCCCACCAGGCTCCCCCATCCCTGGGATTCTCCAGGCAAGAACACTGGAGTGGTTTGCCATTTCCTTCTTCAATGCATGAAAGTGAAAAGTGAAAGTGAAGTTGCTCAGTCATGTCCGACTCTTAGCGACCCCATGGACTGCAGCCTACCAGGTTCCTCCATCCATGGGATTTTCCAGGCAAGAGTACTGGAGTGGGGTGCCATTGCCTTCTCCTCACCTCCACCTAGATTTATCAAATTAATGTATCAAAAATTGTGTTCCTGATTTTCCTTCTTAAACTAATTTTTATCACCTATAATCCTACCTTCTAGTCAGTCAATTCCATTATTCTGACTGCCCAGACAAAAACTTAGAAGTTATCATTGATTTCTCTCTACCCTACATCCAAACCAACAGTAAATTCAATTGTCTCTATTTTTGCAATCCAATATACATATTAATTTTTACCACCTCCATTGCTAACATCCACATCCAAAACAACATCATTTCTTGCCTGGACTTTTACAATAGCCTCATAATTGGTCTCTGTTGTCACTTTTCTTTTACTACAGATTAGTCTCTTCACACAGTCAGGGTGATTATTTCTGACATGTCAGATTACATCACCCCCTACAAAGCCCTACAGTGGTTACCCATCTCCATAAGGCTAAAATCTAAAGTCCCAGTTATGAGTGTCATCACATTTTTATGCTCTCAACTCCTCTTATTCTCCTTGCTTGCTTAGGTCCAGATATGCTGTCCAACTTGCAGCTTTTTGAACATGTAAAACATGTTTCAACCTTAGGACTTTTGCATTTGTTCTTATTGTGTTCTTCACCAAGATATTTACATATATCCTCCCTCACTTGATTCTTAACTATCCTCAGACAGAGAAGAGACAACACCTACCACCTGGAATTCCCTATTCATCTTACCTGATTTATTTCTCTTTGTACAAGTTGTTATCATTTAGCATATCACATATATTGTTTCAAGTTTTATTGACATATGACTTTGTGTAAGTTTATGGTATACTGTGTAAGATTTGATATGCTCATTTTCCAAAATAACTACCATAGTAGGGTTACTTGACATCTCCATCACCTCATATATTTACCATTTCTTTCTTTGTGGTGAGAACATTTGAGATCTACTCTCTTAGCAATTTTCAAGTGTATAACACAGTTATTACTAACTATAGTCACTATGCTGTACATTAGATCTCCAAAACTTTTCATCTTATAAATGGGAGTTTGTATCCTCTGACAGACATTTCTTCATTTCTTCCACCCTCAGCCCCTGGGAACTATCATTCTACTTTTTCTATGAATGTGATTTTCTAGATTCCACACAATAGTGATATATACAGTATTGGTCTTCCTCTTTCTGAGTTATTTCTCTTAGCATAATGTCCTCAAGGTCCATCTATGTTGTCACAAATGATAAGATTCCCTTCTTTCTCTTGGCTGAATAATATTCCATCGTACATATGTACCTTATCTTCTTCATCTGCTCATCCATTGATGAACACTTAGGTTGTTTCATATCTTGGCTACTATGAATACTGTTGCAATGAACATGATAGTGCAGGTATCTTTTGGGGATCTTGATTTTATTTCTTTTGGATTTATACCCAGAAGTAGGATTGCTGGATCACATGTTAGTTCTAGTTTTACCTTTGTGAAGAAACTCTGTACTGTCTTCCATAGTGGCTGAGCCAGTATACATTCCCATCAACAGTACACCAGGGACCCCTTTTCTTCTCATCCTCGCCAACATTTCTATGTTTTGTCTTTTCAATAACAGCCATTCTAGCATGAATAAGATGTTATCTCATTGTGACTTTGATTTGCATTCCTCTGATTATTAATAGCAGAGAAGACAATGGCACCCCACTCCAGTACGCTTGCTTGGAGAATCCCATGGATGGAGGAGCTGGTAGGCTGCAGTCCATGGGGCTGCTAAGAGTCAGACATGACTGAGTGACTTCACTTTCACTTTTCACCTTCATGCATTGGAGAAGGAAATGGCAACCCACTCCAGTGTTCTTGCCTGGAGAATCCCAGGGATGGGGGAGCCTGGTGGGTTGCCATCTATGGGGTCGTACAGAGTTGGACACGACTGAAGCAACTTAGCAGCAGCAGCAGCAGCAGTAGCAGCAGATGATTAGTAGTGTTGAACATGTTTTCATTTACATGTTGGCCATTTAGATGTCTTTATTGGAGAGATGCCTATATGAGATCCTCTGGATGGAAGATGATCCTCTGTCTATTTTAACATCAGATTTTTTTTTTTTTTTGCTATTGAGCTGTATGAGTTTCATATATATTCTAGATGGTAATCCCTTATCAAATAATTGATTTGCAATTATTTTCTTCCATTATATAAGTTACTTTTTATTTTGTTGATTGCTTCCTTGGTGTGCAGAGGTTTTTTTGTTTGTTTTTAGTTTATTGTAATCTCATTAGTTTTTGCTTTTGTTTCTTGTGCTTTTAGTGCCAGTTTCAAAAACTCATCACCAAGACCAATGTAAGAGAGTTTTCCCCCATGTTTTCTTCTAGAAGTTTTATAGTTTCTGGTCTTATGTTTAAGTTTTTAATCAGTTTTTGTTAATTTTTTGCATGGTATAAGGTAAGGGTTTTATTTCGTTTCATGTGATTATCCAGTTTTATTGAAGACACTACCTTTTCAACATTTATTATTCTTGGTTCTCTTGTTAAAAATTAGTTGACCACATCAGTAAAGAATCCACCTGCAATGCAGGAGACTACAATTCGATTCCTGGGTTGGGAAGATCCCCTGGAGAAGGGATAGGCTACCCACTCCAGTATTCTTGGGCTTCCCTGGTGCGTCAGATGGGAAAGAATCCACTTGCAATATGGGAGACCTGGGTTTGATCCCTGCATTGGAAAGATCCCCAGGAGGAGGGCATGGCAACCTCCTCCAATATTTTTGCCTGGAGAATCCCCATGGACAGAGGACCTGGTGGGCTAGAGTCCGCGGGATTGCAAAGAGTCAGACATGACTGAGCGACAAAGCACACAGCACACATATAACTGAAGGTCTACTTCTGGGCTCTTGAATCTGTACCATTGTCTATATATCTATTATTATGCAAATTCCAACTGTTTTGATTACTGTAATTTTTTAATACAGTTTTGAAATCAAGAGGGCTTCCCTTGTGGCTCAGCTGGTTAAGAATCTGCCTGTAATGCGGGAGACCTGAGTTCAATCCCTAGGTTGGGAAGATCTCCTTGAGAAGGGAAAGGCTACCCACTCCAGTATTCTGGCCTGGAGAATTCCATGGACAATAGTCCATGGGGTCACAAAGAGTCAAACCCGACTGAGCAACTTTCACTTTCACTTGAAATCAAGAAGTGTGATACTTCCATTTTTTTGCTTTCTCATGATTACTTTGGCTATTTGGAGTATTTTATGATTCCATATAAATATTAGAATTCTTTTTTCTATTACTGTGAAAAATGCCATTGGAATTTTGATAGGGATTGCATTGAATCTATAAATGCCTTTGAGTAGTATGACCATTTAAACTATATTAATGGTATTTGTTAACAATATATAGACTTAGCCATAATATTTGCTATAGGTCTTAAAGGATGCTCAGAAAGATTTGGTAAAAAATAATTCTAATATCCTATTGTTAACAAAAAAAGAGTCTTAATGTATTTTTAGGAAAAGAGTTCTAAAAGAATATGCTTTATATGAAAGGGGCTATTTTCTGGACAGTGTAAATAATGAAATGTAGAATAACTTCTTAGCCATCTGGCTTTTCCATCTTCTACAGCATGCATGAAGAAGACCTATGTCAATTTGGTCAGTCACTGTGTTACTGATGGTGCATTTCCTTTATAACTTTAGCAGATTTTATTTGAATAGATGGCATACAAACATATTTCTATGATGAGCTGGATTTGATCACTTGGTTAACAAACACCCAGGGATGTTAGGTTTAGAAGCTGCGAAGACATTCAACACCCATGAGGCTCTTTTTGCTCTGTGTCATATTTACTTCTCAGGTGGGGTTAATGATGATTCTTTCAAGAACTTGACAGTTGTATTTTCAGTATGCAAAGAATGTTTCTAACTGCTTTTAGTGATAGGCTTAATCTAAAAGTAAGAAAAATACTCATTTTTCTTTCCCTGGGGCCCTTCAACACTTCAACATGTGGAACCAAGAAACTGTTTTTCTTTTTTTAAAGAAGTGACAGAAATTGCAAGTATCTTTAGCAATTTTGGGGAAATATCATCTGTGAAAATAGTTTCATTATTCAACACTTCTGAAATGTGAAAATGAAATACACGAAACAACCAAAAGCACCATGGGACTGAAGAGTTTGTAAAATAAAATATAATATAATATAGATGAACAGAAAATAAAGCCTGCATATTATTTATTAGTGGCTTCATATTCTTAACATGGGGCCAATACAGAAGAGCATAAGCAGATGTCTTCATGATAATATACCAGGAATATAAACCTATAAATACAGATTTTTTTTCTGTACCTACTTAATGTGCAGAATATGTCAAATATCTTAAGCTTATATTTGTCAGAAATATCTGTAGAACAGTTATTTGGCTTCCTTAAATTTTAACTTAATGTTAGATACATTTTTACTTGTTATGATGGGGTTGAAGGGTAATTCCATTATGCTTTATAATTATAAAATATTTTTGTAAAACAAAATATTAAAATTTCAGAAAGATTGAAAGATGTAAAAAATCTTGAAAGGNGCCTTCTTCACAGTCCAACTTCCTCTCACATCCATACATGACCACAGGAAAAACCATAGCCTTCTCCTATTGTAATATAACTCATGCAAATGGCTACTGTGGTGCCTGCCGAGGGTGTGTGGTTTGTCAGTGTTTCCCCTAACAGATTAACTTGCCCTATTTATTTTTAAAAAGCCTTCAGTCAGAATGATCAATTTATTGGTGTTATGACTGGTGGTGTCAGTGGAAGAGGAAGCAGACAGATCTATAACATAATCTGGGAAAATAAAAGGAAAAGAAAGGGTTAGTCAGAGATTACAGTAGATAAAACATTAATTGCTAGAATTTTTTTTCTCCAGCCTCTTATAGATTTTGCCTTAGTTATCCACATTGGCTTAAAAAATATACACAGCCTAAAAATTGAGTTATGGTTTATTTGGTGGAAGTTTTTAGGACTTCAAGCCTGGGAAGCAGCATCTCAAGGCAACCTGAGAGAACTGCTCTAAGGAGGTGAGGTGGGACGTGCCAAGTTATATAGAAGTTTTGTAACAAAAGGCAGGTAGTCTGGATGTCAAAAAAATGATTGTAAGTTAAAGAAAATGAGATATGTTAAGGAATTTAGCACTTTTTTAGTATGAGAAGATGGAAGAGTCTGGGCTCACTGAAATCCTTTCTTTGATATGCACCTCAGCTATCTGGGGCCAGTATCCTGTGTTTTCACATCCTGGGTTTCCTCAAAGTTCACCATAGGGAGTGACTGCAGTTTAATGGCTGTTGGGTGGCCACATTCTTTCCTTCCTGAGTTTCCTCAGGGCTCACTGGCTCATATTGGAGGGCTGCGTGGGTGCAATTGTTGATGACTGAGACAGCCTTTGTTTACTGATATGTAGGAAATATTCCTTTTCTCATCCATNGAGTGACTGCAGTTTAATGGCTGTTGGGTGGCCACATTCTTTCCTTCCTGAGTTTCCTCAGGGCTCACTGGCTCATATTGGAGGGCTGCGTGGGTGCAATTGTTGATGACTGAGACAGCCTTTGTTTACTGATATGTAGGAAATATTCCTTTTCTCATCCATCACCACCTAGTCTGCTGTTGTGGTATGATTTGTTGTAGGTAGATGTTCTTTAGAATGAGTAGCATGTAAAGACATTATTTCAATTAACCATTAGCATTTAAGTCATCATATTCGTTTTTAGCATCAGGACTAGTAAAAGGAGACAACTTTGGGGACTATTGTGGGAATCCAAAGTTGGGAGGGTCCGTGGTAAGTAGATAAATGAATGAGAATTATAGACACATTGGTGGGCAACAGGATTGGTATGAAGAGAAGGGGCATGGAGGGAAGAGAAACTTGCTAATGCACAAGTTCTCTGAAAATTACCTTTGAATTTTAATTATCTGTGAAAGCTGGCCCCAGAGTTCTGAAGGAAACTGGGCTAATTCAAAATGTAGATGCTCTAGTCTGAGATGTTTTGAATTTGTTTATTCAGCTCAAGGCGTTTGCTCTCTACATATGTTAGTTTAGCATTATGATGCCAGATGTTTCTTATGGAAGATGCTGGCAATGAAATTCTTCACATATTTACCTTTTGATTTTTATCTAGGAGGCTTTGACTGAATGCCGCATGATCAGAATTAAAATAAATACACAATCAAATTTTTTAACTTAAGAGTTAGTAACTCTTCTCACAGAGATATTCTTGTTAAACTTAATGTCATTTATAGTAGGCAATTCTCTAAGTTTCGTTGGTTTTATCTTATCTGCAATTATATGCTGTGAAATAAAATTAAAAATATATAATTACAGTCCTCTTGGTAGGCTGTTGACTATTTTGAGTTAAAAAGCATTCTGTGCTGGCAGCAGAAACACAGCAGCAGTGGTCTAATTTCCTCTAATCCACTAGGTGCCTGCTTAATTACAACCTTCCATTTACTAGCTCTTTGGCTGTATTCCATCTTTGCTTGTATATTTTTTTCATTCAGTTTATTGTCCATTTCTATTTCATCGAGTAATGTATAATACAGACTTTGCCTGTTTTGCTCCCTCAGTTGCACACGTTGTTGAGTCATTTCTATATTTTGCTATGTAATTCATTTTAACTTTTATTTTTTATTGGGAAAAGAAACACATTCATAATAAAGTTTAGGATTTAAAGTTGTGTTTTTTTTTTTTTTAAGTTTGAACATTATGGAAAGTATCAGAGGAGTTTAAAAGTCATTTCATCTGTCAGATTGATGAGTTAGGTGGTAGATACTGGAAAAAACAAAACAAAACAATGGATATTGGTGAAGGAGTTTTGTTGTCATATAATATAATTTGATAATTGGTTTAATGAAAGACTCAGAACTACTTTTCAAATCTTATGTATGTATAATGATTATATAATTCTTAAAACCAAAAAAAATTAATTAAAAAAATTAATTGAAATGTAGTTGATTTACAATGTTGTGTTACAAATCAACCAAATATTGAATTAATTAAATAAATGAAAAGCATACGTTTTTTTATTCTTTAATGTACAGTGATTATGTAAGTATTATTGATTATGGGCTTTTAATTATATACATGTTAAATATATGGAGTTTCTATCTGCTGAAATAGTTTTGTGGTTTTTGTGGTGTTAGATTTGTACGGGATGTGTTAGAGTCAATAGAATTAATGGTATAGGATTTGTTTTACAGTAAATTTATTCAACTTAGCTTGTAATCCACATAAGGGTGGGGATCTTGTCAAACTTTAGCATCGCAGTCTGAGACTAGTGCTAAATATAATACCTGGCAAATAGTATGAGGATTTAAGTAAATCTTTCCTTTACAGGCATAAGACCTGCACTTATAGATTTAACAGCAATACACAGCCAGATATACACAATGAAGTTTGGCCAAATACAGAATAAGTTTAACCTTGTGAAGTCTGTTGTCAGCAGTTAGAAGACAAAATCAGGAAGGTAGAGAGAAGCAATGACAAAAATTCTGTCTAGAAGCTAATGGTAAAATGTTAGCTTTTATAGGAACTTCCCAGGTGGTAAACATAATTCTGCCTGCTAATGCAGGCGATGCAAGACACAGATTCAATTCCTGAGTTGGGAAGATCCTCTGGAGAAGGAAATGACAACCCATTCCAGCATTTTTAAATTAAAAAAGTTTAAAACACAAATGTTAACTTTTCTCAGATTAAAATAAATGATAGCTAGGAGTTAAGGAGGTATCAAATAGAAAAGGGAACAAAAAATTATTTTAAAGTGATGAACATGTTTTGTATCTAGATTGTGATGGTGGTTACATATATATGCAACATTTCCAGAACTTAGAACTATTCACTTGAAATGGGTACTTTTTACTGTTTGTAGGTTATATTTCTCAGTATGGTTGATTTAAAGAATGTTCTTAGAGAGATGGATAGATAGGTGATGCCTGATAATCTGCTTTGTAAAAAACTTTAGCCTAAGAAACATTTTACAACCTGACTGGGAGCCTAACCTGGAAATAATTTGTTGACTAGAAAATCAATGACTGTTAATTTCATTTTATTTTTTCACTTTCCCTGGCTATTAGTCACTGTGGAAGCAATGCATAGAAAATAGTAAGACTCAAAAGGACCAAGAAATCTCCTTAAGCTCTTTAATTACTATTAAGAGTGAGTTAGAAAATAAGATCACTTGATATAACTCATTGCAATTCTGAACAGACATTTTTGTGATGACATAAAAAATTATCATTTTTTCCTTTGAAGAGAGTTATTTTATCTCTAGTTTTGCTGTAATTGCTCACTTTTCTTTAGTCAGAACAGACCTGTCTCATTTTCTGGTACTGTACTATGAGAGTCTGGTCATAAAGTCCTGTCTGAATTCAAATTATGTGCTTCTTTAAGCTTTCCCACTAGAATGCAAGCTCACTCTTCTAACTTTAGTGGAAATGAAGTCATCATGTCATATGCTGCAAATAAATAATGTGGAAAAGTTAATTACTCTCTTCAGCAGAATTTTTTTAACTTCCAGTGAGATAATCTAGATCTGACAAGCTGGGGTTTTGTTTTGCTTGCTTCTATATTCTCCAAAACTATATAATAAATTCTCATTTGAATTTTAGTCTCCATTATCTTAAATTAGATGCCAATTCCAATTGAATCTACGATCTCTGGGTATGTCATAATAACCATTTTTCATGCTCAATAATTGTCCACACATTTTGAAAACTCCTTTTCATCTTAGGGGAATATTCTTCTTTATAAGCCTTGTATTCTTTTTTCTAAATTAATTAATTAGTTAATTTTAATTGGAGGCTAATTACTTTACAATATTGTAGTGGTTTTTGCCATATAAAGTCTTATCTTCTTAATAGATTACCAGGAATTTATTTTTTTAGCCTCCCTTGAAAATAAGCCATGAAATTAGAGGTCTCTGCCAATTAGAAGCATCCATTCAAAAGTCTGATTTGTAAAAGGAGCCAGCATTACATGTTGGACATTACCTGGAGTGCCAAGCTTCCACCATCATATGAGTTTATTCCATTAATTTATACCTATAATTTCATAAGAAAGTCCCAATGAGTAACTGACAGAGGAAGAAAAAAAAAACTGAGTTTGGTTTGGTTTATAGACCATCCTGCATGGTATATCAGAAATGTGGACCTCTGCAATGTTAGAATAGTACTCAGGAATGTTCCTAAATAAGAATGGCAATGAATTAATATCTCAATGGGGAGAATTTGGAGATACACGTCCAACTGTCATTTGTCTTAAAAGGAAAAAAGACATTAGACACCTTTCACACCCATTCATAGATACTGAATAACAGTAAGGTTGTATCAGTTCAGTTCAGTTCAATCACTCAGTTGTGTCTGACTCTTTGTGACCCTATGGACTGCAGCATGCCAAGCCTCCCTGTCAATCGCCAACTCCCGGAGTTTGCTCAGACTCATGTCCATTGAGTCGGTGATGCCATCAACCATCTCATCCTCTATTGTCCCCTTCTTCTCCTGCCTTCAATCTTTCCCAGCATCAGGTTCTTTTCAAATTACTCAGTTTTTTGCATTAGGTGGCCAAAGTATTGGAGTTTTAACTTCAGTATATGTCCTTCCAGTGAATATTCATGACTGATTTCCTTTAGGATGGACTGGTTGGATCTCCTTGGAGTCCAAGGGACTCTCAAGAGTCTTCTGCAATACCACAGTACAAAAGCATCAATTCTTTGGTGCTCAGCTTTCTTTATAGTCCAACTATCATATCCATCCATGACTATGGGAAAAACTATACCTTTGACTAGACGGGCCTTTGTTGGCAAAGTAATGTTTCTGCTTTTAATATGCTGTCTAGGTGGGTCATAACTTTTCTTCCAAGGAGCAAGTGTCTTTTAATTTCATGGCTGTAATCACCATCTGCAGTGATTTTGGAGCCCCCCTAAAATAAAGTCAGTCACTGTTTCCCCATCTATTTGCCATGAAGTGATGGGACCAGATGCCATGATCTTAGTTTTTTGAATGTTGAGTTTTAAGTCAACTTTTTTCTCTCTTCTCTTTCATTTTCATCAAGAGGATTTTTAGTTCTTCTTCACTTTCTGCCATAAGTGTGGTATCATCTGTATATATGAGGTTATTGATATTTCTCCGAGCAATCTTGATTCCAGCTTGTGCTTCATCTAGTCCAGCATTTCTCATGATGTACTCTGCATATAAGTTAAATAAGCAGGGTGACAATATACAGCCTTGATATACTCCTTTCCCAATTTGGAACCAATCTGTTGTATAGGTTGTATAGGCAGGGGCTTTTGAAGGAAAAATAATGGATTGTTGGCAAGGCATTTTAAGGAGGGGCTGTTTAGATAGGAAATAAAATTTACCTAGAGTGTGAAATTATTTGTTTCCCATTAAAATGATGAAACTAAGCATGCTTTCTGTGAAGGAGTTTATTAATACTCAGATAGAGAGGATGACCCAGCTAATACAAATATGAATAGCCATGCCAATACAAATGAGTTCAGTTCTTGTTTTCAATAGGAAAGATATGCACTGAGTCAACAAGTCTTCCTGTTAATACAATCTGACTAGTTTCTGACTATGTTAGATTTCTGGTTCAGCAACCTTGTAGGGTAAATCCCTTATCCCCTACATACAGATAGCATCCATACTTGAGGGTAGAGTCCAAACTAGCCAAGAAGGGATAGATGACTTACCATGAACTGTACAACTTGGCCTTACTAGATTTGGCCTTACTGGAATAAATTACTCTTTGAAATCTGTATTTGCCTTCTCGCTTTTCCATAATTAATATATGTGGCTAATTGAGTGCCTAGTCTTCCACTATGATATCCATGTACCAGTGCTTCTGATCTTGGAACTGATTTTATAGGAACAGAATTAAGACACAGATATGTGCTCACTGGATTTGTAGGTCTAGGTATGTACTGTGACAACCAAAAATTGCTGATCTTGCTGTGTGCAAGATTATTGAAGACACATTATGGCATCAATCTTATGAGGCCATTCTGCCATCTTGCAGAATATGGCATCTGTTATATACCACATGGTAATATAAGGTGTTTTTTCTTAGAATCTGGGAGCAAAGAAATTGGGAGCCAGAATATAAGCTCTCACTTTTATACCTTATGATCTATTGACAAAAATTATAGTTCATGATCCATGATTTTTGGCTTTGTTGATTCAGAAGTCTTAGTAGTCAAGAAAAGATTATTTCCACCCTGGGACACAACTGTGTGTGTGTGCTGAGTCACTCAGTCATGTCTGATTCTTTGTGTCCCCATGGACTGCAGCATGCCAGGCTTCCCTATCCTTCACTATCTCCTAGAGTTTGCTCAAAGTCATTTCCATTGAGTCAGTTATGCCATCTAATCATCTTATCCTCTGTCTCCCCTTCTCCTTCTCCCATCAGTCTTTCCCAGTATAAGGATCTTTTCCAGTGAGTCAGCTCTTTGCATCAGATGACCAAAGCATTAGAGCTTCAGCTTCAACATAAGTCCTTCTGATGAGTATTCAGGGTTGATAGGGGAAAAAGTGGAAGCAGTGACAGATTTTATTTTCTTGTACTCCAAAATCACCATGGATGGGGATTGTAGCCATGGAATTAAAAGATGCTTGCTCTTGGAAAAAAACCATTAGAAACCTAGGCAGCATATTAAAATGCAGAGACATCACTTTGTTGACAAACGTCCGTATAGTCAAAGTTATGATTTTCCCAGTAGTCATGTACAGATGTGACAGTGGGATCACAAAGAAGGCTGAGTGCTGAAGAACTGAGGCTTTCAAACTGTAGTGCTGGAGAAGACTTAAGATACCCTTGGCGAGCAAGGAGATCAAACCAGTCAATCCTAAATGAAATCAACCATGAATATTAATTGGAAGAACTGATGCTAAACCTGAAGATCTAATACTCTGGCCACCTGATGTGAAGAGCTGACTCATTGGAAAAGATCTTGATGCTTGGAAAGATTGAAGACAGGAAGAGAAGGGAATTGCAGAGGATGAGATGGTTAGATAGCATCACCAACTGAAAGGACATGAATTTGAGCAAACTCCAGGAGATAGTGGAGGACAGAAGAACCTGGCGTGCTGCAGTCCACAGGCTTGCAAAGAATTGGACACAGCTTAGCGACTGAACAACAGCAAAACACTTACTAATATTTTTTTAGTATTGCAATCATGCGTACATAATTTATGAAAATAAATTTATGTAAAACTTACTCTAGTAAATGTTTGCTATGATTTCTTCTTATTGCTCATCAAGCCCCCTTACTCGGTAACTGAATTGTACAGATTTTGAGTGAATTAAGGAACATCTAAAACAGTAAGTTATTAACCATTTAAGCAAATGCGTGTGTGTTCAGTTGTTTCAGTTATGTCTCACCCTTTGTGAACCTGTGGACTGTAGCCTACCAGCCTCTGTCCATGGGATTCTCCAGGAAATAATACTGGAGTGGTTTGCTATCCCTTATCCAGGGGATCTTTCTGACCCAGGGATCCAGCCCATATCTCCTGTGTCTCTGCCTTGCAAGTGGATTCTTTATCACTGAGCTACTGGGAAAGCCCATTTTAGCAATTAGATCAGTCAAGGCAACCTTTTCATTTGTTCCATCCAAGCTAATAAACTGCTCATGTTCCAGTGTGGTGCTTGTCTCTGAATGGCCAGGTTCTCACACAGGATGCTCTTCTTCATCAGCCTTTACTAGGCTCTCACACCTCAGTTAGAAATCTGAGAGGCACAATCTGTGCAGGTTTATATGCCTAAGGGATGGTAGTGTTTCTTCTGCAGTTTAGAGTGGAAACTATTTACAAAAAGGGGGAAAAAAAAAAACAGAAACAAAACAAACAACATAGATTCTTTCATAATGTCTACTTTCAGGCCTCTCACCACTTACATATGTCTTTTTCTGGGTGTTCTGCCTTTGTTTGCTCTGTTTTCTAGTGCTTCCTTTTATTCAAGCATTTAAAGACAAAGTACTTACATAGACCAAAGGAATCCTGTTCTAGGTGGATAGATTCAAGACCTCAGTTCTGTTGTCTTCAGAGCACAAGAGCAAAACAACAACTGAGCCTAAAAAGGTTTTGGGAAAGTACAAGGAGCCTGGAAATAATCCAGCTCTTCTCATCAGGGTTTGCATGTGAAGTCTCTACTTTGCTCACTGGCTGTTCAACAGGCACAGCATTAAATCTCCTCATCTCTTCTATTTGTGAATTTTAATTGATGGGGCTGGTACACAGCATAAAGCCATTTTGGCAAAAATGACATGTGTGGGCATTTAAACAAGAATGGCAATTTAAATTTTATTTTCATTCCAAATTAGAAAGGCAAAAAAGAAAAAAAAAAGAAGAAGAAAGAAAATCTTTCTTTGTCAAACAAAAGGGGGTGGTTTTTGTTTTTTTTCATTTGGGTTCCAGGAATAAAGAAAAAAAATACTTAAAATAAAACTTGTCTATGTCCTTTTAAAGCAGTTGGTTAATAAGCTCTGGCTTACAATTTCAATGTGGAATTTCCCTAGACTACTCTATTTATGATAGAGGCTGGATTTTATAGTGGCATTTTATGTGCTTGGTTTACATTTTAAAGCCCATCCCTGTTGTTTAGGACCAGAAGTGGACACAATTTAATTCTGTTTATTATAGAAATCAAGTGCTTTTGGAGAGAGACTTGTGAGCAGCTGTTTAATATTGTCTTTCAGCTAATATAGAGGTTCATTTCTTTCCCTCCAAGGAAATAACAATTCATGATATTCCTGGA
Organism: Neotragus pygmaeus; assembly: GCA_006410875.1. NCBI lineage: Eukaryota > Metazoa > Chordata > Mammalia > Artiodactyla > Bovidae > Neotragus > Neotragus pygmaeus. The sequence continues at coordinate 1,048,005 of SJYV01017773.1, forward strand.
GGTTCTTTTCTACAGAAATGTAGGTCTGTTGCCAGGAGTTAGGAGGGAAAAAGATATGCTGTTAATTGGTGGGGCTGGCTGTCTCTGATAGGTGTCAATTTAAGACCTGTATTGCAGTAGGATTTCAGAGGATTCTGCAAAGAAGATAATAATCAAAATAGAAAAGGAAAACATATTTTTATTATATAATTTCTCAGCTATTTTTAAACTTCTTGTAGCTAAATTTAATAGAAAGGATGTTTTTGAAACAAAGATGGGCAAGAATTATCTACATTCCTTGAGACTATGTTCAATAGTTAAGGAAAATAATTTTCTTTTGAAAGCAGTATGGTTAAAATAATTGAGCAAGTTTAAAGGTGAGATGATTGAACAATGATATTTATGGTGGTAAATAACTGAAACAGTCTCTTGAAACAGAGCCTTGAATATAACATTACAGTGATGTAGAGGAGACTATTAGACTTGGAAAATTAAATGGCATTTGGTTCTTCATTTGGTGTGTATATATGAGTAAAAATGTTACCTCCAGGAGGAGACATTCTCATATTCTCTTTAAGGGCCAGTTCTGGCTCTAGATTCACTATCTTAAATCTTAGGGTCCATTCTGTTAGTGTTAAGAGAGAGACAACCAATGACTAAGAATTTCAGTGATGCTCAGAGTCAAAGAATAACAGTCTCCAGATAATTGCCTTATTCTTCAGTGAATTGTATGAATATAAACTAAATGTGAACTACTTTGACAGTTGGAATAATACTGAGGAATTATTAAATGGAGTAGGATTTGTACTACATATAAAGTTTGGGCCAAATGCCCATTTAAGATAGGTCCTGAAAGCATCCATCGGTAGATTTCTACAAGAATGTGGGTGGTCTTGTAGGTGCTTGTGCTTGCTGCATTAAGACTACGTGGAGTGAGGTTATTTTTTTGTGTGTTCCATAATTACTTAAAAAAAATCATACATGATTTTGGATGAACTAGTTTGGGTTTCTTCTCTCATGTTCTTTCTTTCCATTAAAAAAAAGTTACTAAATTTAAAATCGATTGCATAAACATCACATTTTGACTGAGTTGTGTAAAATGATTCAGAAGTCAAAGTAGTGTTTGTCACCTGTCTGCCTGAGAAGCTGATGTATCAGAATACAGATTTTCTCTCTTACTGTGGGAAGCACCTTGTGAAAATACATTCCAAGAGTCTGCTTTCTGTTTCCAAATCAAAGAAGAAGTATTACTGAATTAGGTGGTAATCAAAATATATAGGATGTTTATCTTGAAAACTTGGCTTGCAAAGAAAGCTTTTTGAAATAAAAGATAATAGATATATGTTATTTTATGGAAAAGAAAAATTTAGTAAGAAATTTTGGTTCATGAGGATTTTTTGATTTCAAGGAAGCATGAAATCTCAAGCTCTCAGAAGCAAGGATGTTGGAATAAAAGGGAGGAGAAACTTGGGAACTTGATGATGTGTTGCTGCGATCTCCATCTTGGACTATCTGTTAGAATTGCAATATTTTGTTGTTGTTGTTAAGCCCTATAAGCTCTGTTTCATTGTGTTGTTATATAGAGGTGAACACAATACCAAGTGAAACATTTGTCCAAGTAAATTGGAATGGGCAAACTGCATGAATCTGTCTCTCTGTCTTTCTCTCTCACTTTCCCTCCCATCTCCTCTCCTTTGGGGTTGGAAAGTGAGGTGTCATAGTCATATACATACCAAAATACACTTCAAATAAAATAAAATAAAGCTTAATTTTAAGTTTTAGTCTCTGAATACACATGTAACAATTCTTGCTTTTCTATATGTGAAGAAACTGGGTGTTTAAGTTGGCTGTTTTAACAACTTAGGAGAAAGCTATCACCTGAACTGTTCACTTTTCACTCCCTTGAACTGCCACATGAGAATACATTGATAACAACTTGAACTTTGATATGAGCATGATCTGCCTTTAGTCTTGTCCTGTATTTCAAAAACATGTGGGCAATTTTCATTGATTACTTTTACATATGTTTCTAGTCCTCTGTTATGGCTATATCAAGAAGCAAAACTTGTGGATATAGTACCAGGCAGTGATCCTGTTTTAATAAGATTTTTAATCTAATTATATGTGTTATAAAGCTCAAATAACATTTGGATCAAGTGCTAAATTTTAGGGGTGCTTAGCTGAATTGAATTTCTGAACTTAGGAACAAGTTCACTTTTCAATGCTTAAAAAGACTCTTCTCGTGAAAGCAAATCCTTTGCTCTGGTCAGAATATATATATATATATATATAGATAGATAGATAGATATTTAAAGTCTAGCCTGCTACATTTGACATATATATTAATATATTTATACATAGTCTATTTATCTTACTACTAAGGAAGTAGAACCATTAATTTTAGAAAATGCCAGGTATTTATTTTTCTAAGATGGTGAATATGTATTTTGAATAGTGTCCTATTATGTTCAGATAGGGAAAGAAAATATTTCCTTTTTTATGTTTGTAATTTAAATTAAGCTGATGGCCAGATGATGTCATCTCTGACTATAAAAGATAATGTTTTCCAATTATGGATAACAAACAAGCTCTATATGGATTTTATATGCCCTCCCCATTTGTTTTAATACAGATGTGATGCTAACATCTCCCTGTAAAATTTCTTATTAATCATGTTTTACAGGAAATATAGGAGTATTAGAGGTATAATGACTGACTGAGCATCTGAGTTAGTTGTTGAGTTGAGGTATCTGACTCTTGGTCCATTTTTCATTCCACTGTCCCACAATTACCTCATGTGATTAGTCTTTTTCAAGAAACAGAAGAAAACACAATGAGTAATATGGAAACAGGTAAAAAATTTTTGTGAGGTACCAAGTGGCAAGTTTAAGTAAAGCTGGACTCTGAGCTAGCTAAGCCATACACAAATCAAAATTATGGGGGAGAGGAAGTTCTGATTGACAGGAAGTGCCTCCAACAAGACAGAGGAGGTGGCCCTACTTTTCTATTTTCTAACTCCAGTCTGTGTACCACCTGAACCACGAGATTCTTCTCTATAATTTTTTTTAAAAGAAAATAAAAAGAATAGCAACATAAGGTTCTGATGTTCTTCAGTAAGTAATAGATTCAAAAGGCATTTAAATTTTATTTCAATTTTTAGAAGGTTGAAAAATAGCTCTCTTTCCAACATCTCCTCCCAAAGAATAATTTAAAATTCTAAAGTATTTAAATGATTTAAACTAAATATAGAAAACCAGTCATTCAAATGCTGTCATAGATCCAGTTAATATATTATTATGAATTATTGCAATTGCTTGAAAAATATTTCTCTGGCTGAATTCAACCATTTAAAGGTATCTCTATTTTTGTGTATGGTGTTAGAAAGTGTTCTAGTTTCATTCTTTTACAAGTGGTTGACCAGTTTTCCCAGCACCACTTGTTAAAGAGATTGTCTTTAATCCATTGTACATTCTTGCCTCCTTTGTCAAAGATAAAGTGTCCGTAGGTGCATGGATTTATCTCTGGGCTTTCTAGTTTGTTTCATTGATTTATATTTCTGTCTTTATGCCAGTATCATACTGTCTTGATGACTGTGGCTTTGTAGTAGAGCTTGAAGTCAGGCAGGTTGATTCCTCCAGTTCCATTCTTCTTTCAAGATTGCTTTGGCTATTCAAGGTTTCTTATATTTCCATACGAATTGTGAAATTATTTGTTCTAGCTTTGTGAAAAATATCATTGGTAGCTTGATAGGGTTTGCATTGAATCTATAGATTGCTTTGGGTAGTATATTCATTTTCATTGTATTGATTCTCCTGATCCATGAACATGGTATATTTATCCATCTATTAGTGTCCTCTTTGATTTCTTTCACCAGTGTTTTATAGTTTTCTATATATAGGTCTTTAGTTTCTTTAGGTAGATATATTCCTAAGTATTTTAGTCTTTTCATTGCAATGCTGAATGGAAATATTTCCTTAATTTCTCTTTCTATTTTCCAAATTTAATAAAGATCTAAATGTAAGACCAGAAACTATAAAACTCCTAGAGAACATAGGCAAAACACTCTCTGACATA
>SJYV01017774.1:7751-37461 GCA_006410875.1 Neotragus pygmaeus
AAAAAAAAAAAAAAAAAAAAAGGCCAGCAGAGGCAAATATTCTGTTGGACAAATTGTTTCAGCAGATGTTCATTGTCCTAGGGAGAAAACAGCCCCTACTTTGCAGCTTAGCATTTGCAAATTTAGAAACTTAAAATATTTTTAACTTGAAATGGTCCATGTGGTATGCTGCTGCTGCTATGTCACTTCAGTTGTGTCCGACTCTGTGTGACCCCATAGACGACTCCCCCATCTCTGGGATTCTCCAGGCAAGAACCCTGGAGTGGGTTGCCATTTCCTTCTCCAATATGTGAAAGTGAAAAGTCAAAGTGAAGTTGTTCAGTCTTGTCCGACCCTCAGCACCCCCATGGACTGGAGCCTACCAGGCTCCTCTGTCCATGGGATTTTCCAGGCAAAAGTACTGGAGTGGGGTGTCATTGCCTTCTCCCGATGTGGTATGAGTGAGATGTAAATATTAAAATCATTTATGTGGCTACATTAGGTATATCTGATACAGTGATGCAACAATTGCCATCTATCTGTGCTTTCAAGTTTCTATAGATTGTTTTTTTTTCTTCTCAATCATTTATAGTTTTTCACCTGGAAGAATATTAATAATGTAATAACATTTTGAGAATACTTACGATGTACTAAGTACTAGTAATTATCCTATGACGTAAGTGTTGTAAGGATGGCTGTTTTAAAATGTGGAAACCAAGGCTCACAAAGATTAAATAACTTATCTAAATCACAGAGCCAAGGAGTGAAAATGGAATTTGAATGTAGGCAGCTGGACTCTAAGACAGGGATAATCTAACTTTTTTCTGTAAAGGGCCAGATAATAAATATTGGATGCTTTTTAAACCACACTTATGTTGCAAATATTTGACTCTGTCTTTGCAGATGCAGAACAATAGCAGCCTAAGACAATATGTAAATGAGTGAGCATGGGTTGTTCCAAGGAAACTTTATTTATGGACCCTGAAATTTGAATTTCATTTAATTTTCATATGTCAGAAAGTATTATCTTTCTTTGAATTTTTTTTTCAACTGTTTAAAAATGTAAAAACAATTCTTACTGCATGGGCTGCACAAAACCACAAGACAGGCTGAAATTTGGCCCATGGACTAGCCTGTCAGTCCTGGCTCAAAGTTCTTAAGGACTGAATTATTTTTTTAGTAGTGTCTTTTTATAATTATTTTAAAAAGAAGTTTATAAAACTATATTGACATTCTAGCATTTTTAAGTCAGACTTTATCATAGAAACTGTATTTTGGGAAAAAAGATTTGCTTTTAATATTATGTGTGTTAGGTTGGAACATATGAAATCTGCCAATATTGGACTGCTTGACCTATAAAAGTGACAATGTTTCAATATTAATATTTATAAATATCTGTTGTCTTAGAAGGTAACTCTTATTTTATTAGAGTAATAAAACATAGGCTAGTGACCAGGGAAACAAAAACAATTTAAGAATCAGATGTGTAACAAACTAGATGATCATTAAGTTCCCTTTACAATCTTTTCTATGAAATGAATTATGATAGTCTAGGAGTTATAAAGAAGGGGGAACATCATATTACCACTTAATTTCTCTTTGATAAGTACTAAACTGTAATATCTCATTTAGTTTCCATAATGATGCTATGCTGCGGCTCTGCTGCTACGTCGCATCCGTCGTGTCCGACTCTGTGCGACCCCATAGATGGCAGCCCACAAGGCTCCCCCGTCCCTGGGATTCTCCACGCAAGAACCTTGGAGTGGGTTGCCATTTCCTTCTCCAATGCATGAAAGTGAAAAGTGAAAGTGAAGTCACTCAGTCGTTTCTGACTCTTAGCGACCCCACGGACTGCAGCCCACCAGGCTCCTGCGTCCATGGGATTTTCCAGGAAAGAGTACTGGAGTGGGGTGCCATAGCCTTCTCTGAATGACACTATGAGATGTGTTTTTATTGAGTTTATATTGAGACAGTCTAGATTCTTGCCCAATTCAGTGCCTTAATCTATGACAAAGTTGGGTCCTGAACAAAGATGAAAAGATTTCTCCTTTTTTCGCTCATTTCACTGTAATCTGTCAGTATCACTAAGACTTTTAATGTAAAAATTTTAAAAATTTATTCTTTTCAAATTCATTGCTAGAAAACCCATTGTAAAGGCATGGTATTAGAATTGGAGAAGGCGATGGCACCCCACTCCAGTGCTCTTGCCTGGAAAATCCCAGGGATGGAGGAGCCTGGTGGGCTGCAGTCCATGGGGTGGGTCGCTGAGGGTCAGACATGACTGAAGCAACTTAGCAGCAGCAGCAGTAGCAGCAGTATTAGAATTGCTTTCATTTTCAGTAAACTCTAGAAAACATACTCACATAATTGTTAAACATTTTTGTAGCCACATTAATATTGTTTCTTTGGAATTTTTACACTAAATAACCTCTGACTTGGATATGATCTTAATTTATTTTTAAATGGAAGAGTGGAAGAAAATGAGAATCACAGCTTTTGGTAAACAGAAACTTCATAAGGTAAATGATTACTTGAAACTGATAGGTTTAAAAAGTGAGATTTTAGAGTATCAAATATCTTTTTTCACTTATTAATATATTAGCAGAACTTTTAACTCCTATATGTACTAAGAAAACAATTATGCATACACTGAGGAAAAAAAGCATTTGAAAAGGAAAGAAACTACAAAGTAAAATCAAAAGAAATATCTAGATTAGATCATTAAAATTATTAATACCTTTCTTCATTTATACTTCTCATTCACTCTCTAAAGAAGAAACCAATAATTTCATCAGTGGCTACTGAGGAATACACTATGACATTGGTAAGAGATTCTGAACAATTTCTCAGGGATAAAAATATCCTCACAAGGAAATGAATTACTCTGAGATACTGTTACCCTTCTTCTTTTCTTTTCTATTTCTCTTTTATCGTGGCATAGTGAATAAAATAAATTTCAGGCACAATTGGCTTCTTTCCACTCACAATTTCCCAGCTTTACTTTTATGTCTTTTTTTCCTAAATGCCATATTGACTTCTCTTACTAACATTATTTCAACTCATCAAAATATATTTTCCTTCATTCAAAATTTACTTCACAAGTCAGTCTTCTCTAGGATGCACATCAAGCAAGTTGGAAATAGAGACATCTGCCAGAAAGTGAAATTCAAAAATTAGTAAAAAGGTTCTTGGCAATTCCAAAGAGACAGAGGGTTTACATGAAAAAAATGTATGAACAGACTTTTGCAACATGGTTGAAGAAAGGGAGATTTTCGATCTTCTGATTTCCACTAGAATGTAATCACAGCAAAAATATGATTTTTATCTTATTTACTACCAAATTTTCAACAAAAACTGTTTCTGGAACATGATAGGTGCTCAGTAAATATCTACAGAATGAATAAATGACTATTGAAAAGTAATTTCGGACATGAAATCAGGAGCACAACAGTTAAGCAGATGATATTATATTATTGTCTTGCTTTAATGAGCCTTCTTTATTCTTCTTTATTCTTCTTTATTCTTTATTCCCTCATTCACAAATGTTGTACAAGTCACTTGGCCACAGCACTATTTAGTAATATGACATGACATGTTTAAAGATAATGTGACCATTGTCACATTAGCAGATTATAAGCAGATTCCAAAAACTTCAATTAAAAATTAGTTATGATCCTAGAGGCCAATATTATAAATAAAAGAAATGAAGGCACATGAGATTTCAGATTTTAGAAAACAACTCTAACCCATAGTCATATATTTAGTCAGGATAAGATTTGTGAAGTCTGATAAGCCATGTTTCTCAGTCTCAACATTATTGACATTTGGAATCTGATACTTCTTTGTAGTAGGGATTGTCTGTACGTAATGAAATGTTTAGCAGCTTCTCTGATCTCTATCCCCTAAATGTAAGGAATACCACACCTCCTTTCTTGGGAAAACAAAAAATATCTTCAGATATTGCCAAATTGAGAACAACTGCTCAGAAGTAAAGAAGAGAGACAATATTCTCAGGTTTTAGAAATACTTATAAGCAAACATGGGAAAAGGAATTTATAAGAGTGATTCAAAAATCACATCACTGCAGCTGAGAAATTTAAAATCCCAGTTTAAAAAACTATATTAAGAATAAAAGAAAGGAAAATCTCCTGTGGCTTATCATAGCAAGATAAACTTTGGTGCTCATTGTGTATAGATAAACAATAGGACCGTTAACATTATGAAAATATTTTGCATAATCTTCTCCATTTAGACAAATAATCTTCTAATATTACAGACCATTTTTAGGGAAGAGAGAAAGAAAGTACTTTATTCCTCTATACATTCTTCTGTTTCATAAAATTTGGTAAATTTCATATCACAAGAGTAGGGGAAATTATCAAAGGCACAATAATGTTTTTAGAAATATTTGAAATTGTTTTAAAAGTTGTACCATAAAGTAAAAAATCCAGATTTCTATAAAAATAATTTAAAATAGGTGGTATTAAAAAATTGCTAAGCTACTTAGTAAGGATCCCTGAAATGATTCTAGAACAATCAAAGACATACTGAGTGCCTGTAATAGAACTGACTGTCAAAAACATTGATTGCTCTGTATATGTCAAATTACTTTCCTGCTTGACTGGGTTTCTTGAATTGTAAATCAGTGTGATACTAAAAATATAGTGAATTTTGTTTTCCACAAAGGGTTTGTGAAATATTCTTAGGCTATCTATGTTCTTGCATACAGACTTGAAAAGCATGGGCAGATTGAGAGTTCAGTTTGTTTTCCCTACACCACCAGATAACTACCTATTCCCCCCACCTTCAGAAGGCTCCTTGTTATAATGCTTTTTGGGAATCTCTAGGACTCCTCAGAATGATTGTTCAAAGTCATTAGACTCAATAATCAATAAGTGGCCTTCAAAGTCTATCATCTTATGGTATTTCAACCACTGCAATCTACAAACTGTCAGTGCCATTCAGTCTCTTTTTAATTAAGGTTGAACAAAACTTTTATAGATTTATTCCCATCCCATCTTAGGTGGACATCATACTTTTTGTAAAATTCTCAATCCACAAAGAAGCAAATCAGTATCAGTTAGTATTTGTTTAGTTAAAAAAAATAACACTCAAATAAAAACAGGATTTATTGTTACACTATTAAGTATATTTAAGTTTACTAATGTCACAATCATTTGGTTATACTGACAGTGAAGAAATGGTGTGCTAGATGAGAAAAAAGAAATCTGCCTATCAGATATTGTATCAGTCTGACTTCTGCTCTACTCTACCCATTCCACATGTTCACCTGTCACCTTGCTCCAATAGATACAAAATGACTAGGCAGAAACTTTACTAGCATAGATATTTTAAGCACCATGTGCTTAGCTGCTTCAGTCGTGTTCAACTCTTTGTGATCCCATGTACTGTAGACCACAAAGCTCCTCTGTCCATGGGATTTTTCAGGCAAGAATAGTGGAGTGGGTTGCCATGCCTTCCTCCAGGGGATCTTCTTGACCCAGGGATCAAACCTTGTCTCCTGCATTGCAGGCAGGTTCTTCACTGCAGAGCCACTGAGGAAGTACATAGCTTAAAGTACTATGGTACTTTAAGCACCATAGTACTAATAATATCAAAAGTATATTTTCAGGCCAAAGAGAACATTTTAACAAGATGAAAAAAGGAATGTAAGTTAGAATGAAAAATTTAAATTTACATCTTACCTGGGAAGAAGTGCACTGTTTCAAAAATGGTAATAAGTCACACTGAGTGTACATAACTATAACCATGCAGTTATCTAAATGGGCTGCTTAATTTTACAACTACATAATTTGTGATAACTGATAATACTGTGATTTATTATTTTACTTAAAAAAGTATAGAAATTCTAGAAAGATTCCAATTTGACAAGTTAAAAATAAGTGGATGGCTTGCATTTCATATTCAATCATCACTTCATGGTAATGATTCATATTATTTCACATAATAGTTTCCTAACCAGAGTATTGGTTCACTGCTGGAAAACCCAAATCATATTATCAGGTAAAGGCATGCTGCATTGCTTTCTTTCCAGCATCAGTGAGGGTCCTTATTGCACAGGTCATCTTTATACTCAGGTGTCTTCAAACTCTGAACAAATGGAAACTTACTTAATGAGACAACAAACATTTGACCTGACTTGTATCCATGATGATGATCTTCCTTGTAAAAAAAGAAATATATTCTTGGGAAACCCAGAGCCATGGAGAAGAGGAGGCAAAGCATAACTTTGAAAGAGAGAATAAATAACAGCACTCAACTAGGATCCTCCACAAATTTGACAAAGCTTGTTTTCAACATTTAGTCTATGTAAACTGTGTGATGTTGTAAGTTTAAGTTCACAGGGTTGCAGAGTTCAACCTTCAGGCTTGTGAAAGTGTGAATTCTTTAAAGAGTGAGAAGGTAATTTGGCCTAACAAACTCAATACAGAGTCCTTGTCAGGCACTTACCCCATATGATTACCCATGGTAAGCGTTACATTGCCTGGGAGCAACTAACTTTAAATCAAGAAATGCTATTTTCCTTCCTGAGAAATAAGAGTGAATTTTTTGTTTGTATCACATTTGGTCCATGTACTCACAATGAGTACAAGGACCCCTATTTTGTCTTCATCTTTAAGAAACAATCATAAGGAAAATAGCCAACAGAAAACAGATAAGATAGAGATTTTGTTTCAAAAGAGAGCCAAGTAACCAAGTTACTTGTTATGTACTTGATACATAAGATCAACAAGTCTTCCTTTTGAAGTTCACAAATATAAAGTCCATGTCTCAGGTGGAAACAGTCATATTTGAAATTTTTCTCCAAATAGAAATAATGATATTTGCTTTCATAACAATGATTTTAGAAATTTCAACCCTAAACACACTCACTTCTCTGTTTACATGTATCCACTATTTAGAAATCAATGAGAAATGAATCTAGAGCCTGTCTCACAGACCTCCATTATTAGGACTACCTCTTTGAAAAAATCTTTTTCCTCAGAACCTTCATCTGGAAGAAAAAAATCATTTTAGCATGCTTTTACTTGAAAATGATCCCAAGTAAAATCATCGTTTCATATTCACTCATTCACTCATAAAAGCATTAAAGTGATTTAGGAAAAGTTAAGCATGAGGAAGAGGATAGCACTTTCAAATAAATCCAAATCTTACCTGGTAAATTGAAATGGAACAACACCCTGAAATCCTTCTTGACTTGCCTCCTCTCCTCAAGGGACGACTAAATCACAGCAGCCAATATTCTTAAACCCTGAAAGAAAAATCAGGAAGCTTGATCTGTGCACATAATGGCCTGCACAATGTAAGAAAGCGCTGTTTCTTGGCAACTAGGAAACAATCCTTTTCAATTAACTCAGAGCAATTGGCCCACGTTTGTTGTTAAACAGAGTAAAGAAAATGCTCTAAGAACTCAAAAGAACCTTGGTAATAGCTCACCAAGAAAATCAGGGCAGTTTGTTCATTTTGAAAAGCATTTTTAATTAATTGACCGCCCATTCCACTCGCCTAACCCTTTCCTAAGAACTTCTATTGACCTACCTATTTCACTTCCCTGTTGCATATTATTTACTTAAAACCTCAGTCCTGAAGAGTTGGATTCGTTGTTGCAAAAACACAGTGAAAAGGTGAAAGATAATTCTAGCAAATCACAGGTGTGTAATGTTATCCTGCATACTATTTGCACACTGTATTTTTGCTTTCTAAAACATCAGCTGGCCCTGAGTGCTCACATAATTCAAATTCAAAACAGTTGTATCTTCTGTTCTTTTTATTGTTAAAGACCACCTCCAGCAGGCACTAATTTCAGGTGATATGTAGGAAGTGTAGCTGGGCTAGGTTGATTTGTGTGGATTTAACTATTTGGGGGAGATATGAATCATATATGAATACATAATTATCCTTGGGGAGATTGGTTTCAGCTCCCTACCCCCCACCGAGAGTAACAAACTCCATGGATGCTTAAACACTCTATTGAAAATGGCATAGTATTTACATATAACCTGTGCGCATCTTCTCCTATACTTTAAATTTTCTCTAGATTACTTCTAATACCTAATACACTATAAATACTATGGAAATAGTTGCCAGGCAGGTAACAAAATCAAGTTTGCCTTTTTGGAACTTTCTAAAATTTTTTCTTCAAATATTTTTGATCCATGGTTGGTTACATCTATGAATGTAGAACCTACAGATATGGAGAACCAATTGTACTTATGAGAATTTGATGAACTCTTTGGATGATCTTCTTAGGGTGCTTTGCATTCTCCCATACAGATTTGAAATTTAATGTATTAATTGGGGTCCATATGTGGGACCTTTACTTAAGAATTTCTATTCCAAAAGGCAAGTGGTGAGGAAAATACATTATTTATAGATAATTTTTGTTGCTAATCAAATTTTACCATTGCAAATGGTAAAGCTTTAACTATCAAGTATGTTTGTATCTCCAAAGTGAGAAAACATTTTACGATAGATAATCTCCATATTCAACCAATGTCAAATTGGATAAATTTTGTCTTCACCCCACCCCCTCCCATTTTGCCAAGGTTGACCAAGAGTATATGTTATGGTGTTTACTGTCAACAGCTCTTTTGTTTTCTTTTTTCCTTTTATCATCCAGCTCTCTCTAAAATGTGTGTCATTCTTGCCATGCTATCATTAACGGGCAATTCTTCTTAGGTAACATTTTTTTAAAATATAACCTTTTGGAGGGATTGTCTTCACACAAAGCACTTTCTCTGTTGGTGGGNTAAAAAATCCAGATTTCTATAAAAATAATTTAAAATAGGTGGTATTAAAAAATTGCTAAGCTACTTAGTAAGGATCCCTGAAATGATTCTAGAACAATCAAAGACATACTGAGTGCCTGTAATAGAACTGACTGTCAAAAACATTGATTGCTCTGTATATGTCAAATTACTTTCCTGCTTGACTGGGTTTCTTGAATTGTAAATCAGTGTGATACTAAAAATATAGTGAATTTTGTTTTCCACAAAGGGTTTGTGAAATATTCTTAGGCTATCTATGTTCTTGCATACAGACTTGAAAAGCATGGGCAGATTGAGAGTTCAGTTTGTTTTCCCTACACCACCAGATAACTACCTATTCCCCCCACCTTCAGAAGGCTCCTTGTTATAATGCTTTTTGGGAATCTCTAGGACTCCTCAGAATGATTGTTCAAAGTCATTAGACTCAATAATCAATAAGTGGCCTTCAAAGTCTATCATCTTATGGTATTTCAACCACTGCAATCTACAAACTGTCAGTGCCATTCAGTCTCTTTTTAATTAAGGTTGAACAAAACTTTTATAGATTTATTCCCATCCCATCTTAGGTGGACATCATACTTTTTGTAAAATTCTCAATCCACAAAGAAGCAAATCAGTATCAGTTAGTATTTGTTTAGTTAAAAAAAATAACACTCAAATAAAAACAGGATTTATTGTTACACTATTAAGTATATTTAAGTTTACTAATGTCACAATCATTTGGTTATACTGACAGTGAAGAAATGGTGTGCTAGATGAGAAAAAAGAAATCTGCCTATCAGATATTGTATCAGTCTGACTTCTGCTCTACTCCACCCATTCCACATGTTCACCTGTCACCTTGCTCCAATAGATACAAAATGACTAGGCAGAAACTTTACTAGCATAGATATTTTAAGCACCATGTGCTTAGCTGCTTCAGTCGTGTTCAACTCTTTGTGATCCCATGTACTGTAGACCACAAAGCTCCTCTGTCCATGGGATTTTTCAGGCAAGAATAGTGGAGTGGGTTGCCATGCCTTCCTCCAGGGGATCTTCTTGACCCAGGGATCAAACCTTGTCTCCTGCATTGCAGGCAGGTTCTTCACTGCAGAGCCACTGAGGAAGTACATAGCTTAAAGTACTATGGTACTTTAAGCACCATAGTACTAATAATATCAAAAGTATATTTTCAGGCCAAAGAGAACATTTTAACAAGATGAAAAAAGGAATGTAAGTTAGAATGAAAAATTTAAATTTACATCTTACCTGGGAAGAAGTGCACTGTTTCAAAAATGGTAATAAGTCACACTGAGTGTACATAACTATAACCATGCAGTTATCTAAATGGGCTGCTTAATTTTACAACTACATAATTTGTGATAACTGATAATACTGTGATTTATTATTTTACTTAAAAAAGTATAGAAATTCTAGAAAGATTCCAATTTGACAAGTTAAAAATAAGTGGATGGCTTGCATTTCATATTCAATCATCACTTCATGGTAATGATTCATATTATTTCACATAATAGTTTCCTAACCAGAGTATTGGTTCACTGCTGGAAAACCCAAATCATATTATCAGGTAAAGGCATGCTGCATTGCTTTCTTTCCAGCATCAGTGAGGGTCCTTATTGCACAGGTCATCTTTATACTCAGGTGTCTTCAAACTCTGAACAAATGGAAACTTACTTAATGAGACAACAAACATTTGACCTGACTTGTATCCATGATGATGATCTTCCTTGTAAAAAAAGAAATATATTCTTGGGAAACCCAGAGCCATGGAGAAGAGGAGGCAAAGCATAACTTTGAAAGAGAGAATAAATAACAGCACTCAACTAGGATCCTCCACAAATTTGACAAAGCTTGTTTTCAACATTTAGTCTATGTAAACTGTGTGATGTTGTAAGTTTAAGTTCACAGGGTTGCAGAGTTCAACCTTCAGGCTTGTGAAAGTGTGAATTCTTTAAAGAGTGAGAAGGTAATTTGGCCTAACAAACTCAATACAGAGTCCTTGTCAGGCACTTACCCCATATGATTACCCATGGTAAGCGTTACATTGCCTGGGAGCAACTAACTTTAAATCAAGAAATGCTATTTTCCTTCCTGAGAAATAAGAGTGAATTTTTTGTTTGTATCACATTTGGTCCATGTACTCACAATGAGTACAAGGACCCCTATTTTGTCTTCATCTTTAAGAAACAATCATAAGGAAAATAGCCAACAGAAAACAGATAAGATAGAGATTTTGTTTCAAAAGAGAGCCAAGTAACCAAGTTACTTGTTATGTACTTGATACATAAGATCAACAAGTCTTCCTTTTGAAGTTCACAAATATAAAGTCCATGTCTCAGGTGGAAACAGTCATATTTGAAATTTTTCTCCAAATAGAAATAATGATATTTGCTTTCATAACAATGATTTTAGAAATTTCAACCCTAAACACACTCACTTCTCTGTTTACATGTATCCACTATTTAGAAATCAATGAGAAATGAATCTAGAGCCTGTCTCACAGACCTCCATTATTAGGACTACCTCTTTGAAAAAATCTTTTTCCTCAGAACCTTCATCTGGAAGAAAAAAATCATTTTAGCATGCTTTTACTTGAAAATGATCCCAAGTAAAATCATCGTTTCATATTCACTCATTCACTCATAAAAGCATTAAAGTGATTTAGGAAAAGTTAAGCATGAGGAAGAGGATAGCACTTTCAAATAAATCCAAATCTTACCTGGTAAATTGAAATGGAACAACACCCTGAAATCCTTCTTGACTTGCCTCCTCTCCTCAAGGGACGACTAAATCACAGCAGCCAATATTCTTAAACCCTGAAAGAAAAATCAGGAAGCTTGATCTGTGCACATAATGGCCTGCACAATGTAAGAAAGCGCTGTTTCTTGGCAACTAGGAAACAATCCTTTTCAATTAACTCAGAGCAATTGGCCCACGTTTGTTGTTAAACAGAGTAAAGAAAATGCTCTAAGAACTCAAAAGAACCTTGGTAATAGCTCACCAAGAAAATCAGGGCAGTTTGTTCATTTTGAAAAGCATTTTTAATTAATTGACCGCCCATTCCACTCGCCTAACCCTTTCCTAAGAACTTCTATTGACCTACCTATTTCACTTCCCTGTTGCATATTATTTACTTAAAACCTCAGTCCTGAAGAGTTGGATTCGTTGTTGCAAAAACACAGTGAAAAGGTGAAAGATAATTCTAGCAAATCACAGGTGTGTAATGTTATCCTGCATACTATTTGCACACTGTATTTTTGCTTTCTAAAACATCAGCTGGCCCTGAGTGCTCACATAATTCAAATTCAAAACAGTTGTATCTTCTGTTCTTTTTATTGTTAAAGACCACCTCCAGCAGGCACTAATTTCAGGTGATATGTAGGAAGTGTAGCTGGGCTAGGTTGATTTGTGTGGATTTAACTATTTGGGGGAGATATGAATCATATATGAATACATAATTATCCTTGGGGAGATTGGTTTCAGCTCCCTACCCCCCACCGAGAGTAACAAACTCCATGGATGCTTAAACACTCTATTGAAAATGGCATAGTATTTACATATAACCTGTGCGCATCTTCTCCTATACTTTAAATTTTCTCTAGATTACTTCTAATACCTAATACACTATAAATACTATGGAAATAGTTGCCAGGCAGGTAACAAAATCAAGTTTGCCTTTTTGGAACTTTCTAAAATTTTTTCTTCAAATATTTTTGATCCATGGTTGGTTACATCTATGAATGTAGAACCTACAGATATGGAGAACCAATTGTACTTATGAGAATTTGATGAACTCTTTGGATGATCTTCTTAGGGTGCTTTGCATTCTCCCATACAGATTTGAAATTTAATGTATTAATTGGGGTCCATATGTGGGACCTTTACTTAAGAATTTCTATTCCAAAAGGCAAGTGGTGAGGAAAATACATTATTTATAGATAATTTTTGTTGCTAATCAAATTTTACCATTGCAAATGGTAAAGCTTTAACTATCAAGTATGTTTGTATCTCCAAAGTGAGAAAACATTTTACGATAGATAATCTCCATATTCAACCAATGTCAAATTGGATAAATTTTGTCTTCACCCCACCCCCTCCCATTTTGCCAAGGTTGACCAAGAGTATATGTTATGGTGTTTACTGTCAACAGCTCTTTTGTTTTCTTTTTTCCTTTTATCATCCAGCTCTCCCTAAAATGTGTGTCATTCTTGCCATGCTATCATTAACGGGCAATTCTTCTTAGGTAACATTTTTTTAAAATATAACCTTTTGGAGGGATTGTCTTCACACAAAGCACTTTCTCTGTTGGTGGGAATTTGAGGCAGTGTTGCAAACTGTTAAAGGTGATGTATTTAGGCAGACTTCCTGGCACCTTCAAATCACATTCTCAACAGCTGTATACACTTTCCATGGATAGAACTGGCTGGGATAATTTTATAAGTGTTTCTTCAACCTTTGTACTAACTCTTGCACTTGTTTGCTCCATGAACTTAGGTAGATTTGTTAAACATTTTGTGTCTCAGTTTCCTTATGTGTCAAATGAAGTTAATAATATTTACATCATAGGGTTATTTTGAGGATTGAGTAAGATTGTATATGTAAAGCTTAAAACAGGGCCCAGCAAATGGTATGTGCTCAAAAGTTAGCTATATTGTTAACATTGTTGTGGTTGTTTGCATTTCTGAATTGAGTAACTTTCAAGGTCCTTTTCAGATTCCCAAAATCCTATATAATCCTGAAATAAAAATCTAAAGTTATATAAACAAAGGCTTTTGAGATATATAAAATGACTCTTCTTCCTTTTTTTAATAGATAAATCCTCATTCATCATCTAATATATCTAACATTTAGAGCTTTTATATGCCCTTTCACTAACAAAAATGACAATTGTTTTGAAAAGTGAAAAATGTCTTTTTCTTTCTGAAAAATGCATTCTTGTTAAACAGATTCACTTCATTTAACCAAATGCAGAGAGAAGTGGAAATTCTTCAAGAATCTTTTCTCACAAGACATTTTATCACATGCAATACAATTATTTGAAAAATTATTAGCTTTTCTTCTTCTTTTCTTAAAACGTATGGACCTTACTTCAGTTTTTGGCATCCATTTAGACGTATTTTTAACCAGCAGCTGCAGATCCTAATATTTGAGAGGTAATGCATGCTTGTGAGTATTTGCTGAAAAACAGTCCAGACAGAGTAGGCCATAAAGACTCCATCTGATCCTCTCCAGCTTAAAAGGCAGGTTTAACCCTAGGTCTTGGCTAAATGCATTGTGCAGCTTCCTCAATCAAATACAATACCATCTCTCTGCTAGGAGAAAATTAAAAATTATTTTGAGAGACCAAATAAACCAGCCTTCTTGGAAAGATTGGATTCAGCTACTCAAGTAGATATTAATTATCATATACTTGGTACATAACAGTGCCTCCCTTGTTCTTTACTTCTAGAAGTCTTATCTGCCTCAGTATCTTGAAATAACAAATTCTGGAACAGGGGAAATTACCTATGAAATGTGCAAAAAAACCGAAAGGACAATATTTGCTTAAAAGTACTGAACTCTGGAGATTTTAACAGAAATACTCTGGAAAATTTCAATCTGATGTCTCTCTTTACAGAAGATTGGGTGTAATGTGAAAACAGTGCTGCATAAGCTACTGGGAAATGTGAATTCCTCATTAGAAATTCTGTAATAGCTTAAGTCTCAGCGTTATTTCCCTCCTATACTCTGGGAGGAGTTCTCCCAAGTCTGAGGTCAGGGGTGGTGGCCGAGGGGAGCTACCCCACAGCCGAGGTCAGTGGTGGTGGCCTAGAGGAGCGACCCTATGTCCAAGGATCAGCGGCTACATGGGCACAAGGGGGCTGAGAGGAGCTATTCCACATCCAAGGTCAGGAGGGGTGACCTCATCCAAGGTAAGGAGCAATGGCTGCACTTTGCTGGAGTGGCCATGAAGAGATACTCCACGTCCAAAGTAAGAGAAACCCAAGTAAGACGGTAGGTGTTGTGAGAGGGCATCAGAGGGTAGACACACTGAAACCATAATCACAGAAAACTAGCAATCTGATCACATGGACCNTGACGTACTCCTTTTCCTATTTGGAACCAGTCTGTTGTTCCACGCCCAGTTCTAACTGTTGCTTCCTGATCTGCTTACAGGTTTCTCAAGAGGCCTCTCAGGTGGTCTGGTATTCCTATCTCTTTCAGAATTTTCCAGTTTATTGTGATCCACACAATCAAAAGCTTTGCCATAGTCAATAAAGCAGAAATAGACGTTTTTCTGGAGCTCTCTTGCTTTTTCAATGATTCAGCAGATATTGCCAATTTAATCCCTGGTTCGTCTGCCTTTCCTAAAACCTTGAACATCTGGAAGTTCATGGTTCACATACTGTTGAAGCCTGGCTTGGAGAATTTTGAGCATTTCTTTACTGGCATGTGAGATGAGTGCAATTGTGTGGTAGTTTGAGCATTTTTTGGCACTGCTTTTCTTTGGGATTGGAATGAAAACTGACCTTTTCCAGTACTGTAGCCACTGCTGAGCTTTCCAAATTTGCTGCATATTGAGTGCGTCACTTTCACAGCATCATTTTTTAGGATTTGAAATAGCTCAACTGGTGTTCCATCATCTCCACTAACTTTGTTCATAGTGATGCTTCCTAAGGCCCACTTAACTTCACATTCAGGATGTCTAGTTTAGGTGAGTGATCAGACCATTGTGATTATCTGGGTCATAAAGATCTTTTTTGTACAGTTCTTCTGTGTATTTTTGCCACCTCTTCTGAATATCTTCTGCTTTGTTAGGTCCATACCATTTCTGTCCTTTACTGAGCCCATCTTTGCATGAAATGTTCCCTGCCCTGACTGGTAACGCTGAAGAAACTGAAGTTAAATGGTTCTATGAAGACCTACAAGAACTTTTAGAACTAACATCCCCAAAAGATGTCCTTTTCACTATAGGGGACTGGAATGTAAAAGTAGGAAATCAAGAAACACCTGGAGTAACAAGCAAATTTGGCCTTGGAATACAAAATTAAGCAGGGCAAAGGTTCATAGAGTTTTGCCAAGAGAACACACTGGTCATAGCAAACACCCTCTTCCAGCAACACAAGAGAAGATTCTACACATGGACATCACCAGATCGTCAACACCAAAATGAGATTGATTATATTCTTTGCAGCCAATGATGGAGAAGCTCTATACAGTCAGCAAAAACAAGACCAGGAGCTGACTCTGGCCCTGATAATGAACAACTTATTGCCAAATTCAGACTTATTGAAGAAAGTAGGGAAAACCACTAGACCATGCAGGTATGACCTAAATAAAATCCCTTATGATTATACAGTGGAAGTGAGAAATAGATTTAAGGGACTAGAGCTGATCAAATGCTTGATGAACTATGGTCGGAGGTTCTTGACATTGTACAGGAGACAGGGATTAAGACCATCTCCCAGAAAGAGAACTGCAAAAAAGGCAAAATGTCTGTCTGAAGAGGCCTTCCAAATAGCTGTGAAAAGAAGAGAAGCAAAAAGCAAAGGAGAAAACGAAAGATAAGCATCTGAATGCAGAGTTCCTAAGAGTAGGAAGGAGAGATAAGAAAGCCTTCATCAGTGATCAGTGCAAAGAAACAGAGGAAAACAATAACATAGGAAAGACTAGAGATCTATCTCTTCAAGAAAATTAGAGATACCAAGGGAACATTTCATGCAAAGATGGGTTCAATAAAGGACAGAAGTTTCAAGCTCAAAGGCTAAAATACATTTTGTGGAACTTCACAGTGATTTGAAAAATATTACCAAATGGCAATGGTGTTAGGTGATTTCAAGAGGTATTTAAACACTGCTCTTAGAAATGCTACCACAGATGATAATTATTAAGCAAATGCACTTTATCTCTATTTATGTCTCTATTCCTATTATTATTAAAAAAATTTTTCATAATCTTGTTGAGCAGAGACCCATGTAGATAGTCTCACCACAAATTAGTAGATTAGATAATGTGTGCTACACCTTTCTAAATCAAATGACATTAAAATTAATTAAAAGCTTAGGTAATGAATGACCTATCAAAAACTAAAGTAAATTTTAATGAGTTGATGATAGAATGGTTATTGGTAGTGTTTGTTCAATTACTTTAAAGAAGAAGAATGAGACTAAATATAATATCTGATTACAAACATTCTAAGAGCATTATTAATTAGATATATGGACTTAAAAACACCTTTTCATAAATGTAGTTTATGGTTTGAAATGAAAAAATAAGTGATACAAACTTTATCATTATATAATTTTTGGTTATTAGTGTTGCTAATTTTCCTTAGCTTATATTCTTGGCATTATCATATAATCAAAACATGAAATGATTTATCCCAAGAGATTGTGTAGTATCTTCTTAAATGTATGCAGTAGCTAGGACTTTCTTTTCTTCTTAGTATTATTATTTTATGCCTTCATTTTCATAATAAGGTCTTTCATCATTATGATTAAACTTCAACTGTTATTCTCCTTTCAGTTCAGTTTAGTTTAGTCGCTCAGTTGTGTCTGACTCTTTGCAACCCCATGAATCGCAGCACGCCAGGCCTCCCTATTCATCAGCATCTCCCGGAGCCCACTCAGACTCACGTTCATAGAGTCCATGATGCCATCCAGCCATCTCCTCCTTGGTCGTCCCCTTCTCCTCCTGCCCCCAATCCCTCCCAGCATCAGAGTCTTTTCCAATGAGTCAACTCTTCTCATGAAAATTCTTATATCATATGTAAATCTAAGTAGCAATTCAATATCATCCTCCTTTAAGTACTTGGGATAATGGTCATCTAAGAATTTCATACTTGTTTTTAATTAAAATAATTTTATGTTCATAACATACTAAAGCTATAAGTTAAGTATTCATTCCTTTAAACACATTGCATTTAATAAAACAGCTTTTTGGAATTTATTATTCTAATATAGCTTTCTTGGATATATCAATCTAAAAGTAACAAATATCTTTTTAAAGATATTGAGAAAAAATTTAAATATTGAGAGATTACTAGCTTAATTTCCACATAGTAACATATTTCACTGTAACAAGTCTACATGTAAAACATTTTTATGATAACTTTTAAAAGCTAAATTGTATTATATTCACATTACATGGTGAAAAAATATAGAATAATTACTCCTGTTATATAATATTGTACTAATGTTGGTGTATCTTCAACATTTAGAAAATGTCATGTTCTTTTCTCTATTATTCCATGTACTAGTAATTCACATAAAATTTAATTTCACCATGGTCATTATTTCCATGTATAAGTACGGCCTTGTGAGAGCTCTCAAAGAAATTGTTAGTACCAAAAATATCATCTCTGAGATAACCTTTATTGATGCTAAAACAATATCCTTTTATTGGGAAAATTCAGGTTCTAGCCATGTACTCCATGGACAGATGGCACCTACACCCTGCAATCTTTGATCTTTTTGACCTATCTCCCATAAAATATATACAGTGGTAACATACAAGAAAACAATCTGCTGATAGGCACATTATCCACCAGCTCTTCCTGAAATTTCTCTGTCTCAATTAATGAGAACTCCATTCAGTCAGCTGCCTGGTAGAAAAAACTTAAGATGAACTTTGATACCAGTCCATCAGCAAACTTTATTAGCTATA
Organism: Neotragus pygmaeus; assembly: GCA_006410875.1. NCBI lineage: Eukaryota > Metazoa > Chordata > Mammalia > Artiodactyla > Bovidae > Neotragus > Neotragus pygmaeus. The sequence goes on from SJYV01017774.1 coordinate 26,165, forward strand.
CCTTCAAAGTACACTTCAGTTAAGTTCAGTTTAGTTCAGTAGACCAGTCATGTGTGACTCTTTGTGACTCCATGAAACGCAGCACACCAGGTCTCCCTGTCCATCCACCAACTCCCGGAGTTCACTCAAACTCACGTCCACCGAGTTGGTGATGCCATCCAGCCATCTTATCCTCTGTTGTCCCCTTCTCCTCCTGCCCCCAATCCCTCTCAGCATCAGGGTCTTTTCCAATGAGTCAACTCTTCACATGAGGAGGCCAATGTATTGGAGTTTCAGCTTTAGCATCAGTCCTTTCAAAGAATACCTAGGACTGATGATCTTTAGAATGGACTGGTTTGATCTCCTTGCAGTCCAGGGGACTCTCAAGAGTTTTCTTCAACACCATAGTTCAAAAGCATCAATTCTTCGGTGCTCAGCTTTCTTCACATTCCAACTCTGACATCCATACATGACCACTGGACAAACTATAGCCTTGACTAGATGGACCTTTGTTGGCAAAGTAATGACTTTGGTTTTTAATATGCTATCTAAGTTAGTCATAACTTTTCTTCCAAGGAGTAAGTGTCTTTTAATTTCATGGCTGCAATCACCATCTGCAGTTATTTTGGAGCCCCCCAAAATAAAGTCTAACACTGTTTCCACTGTTTCCCCATCTATTTCCCATGAAGTGATGGGATCAGATGCCATGATCTTAGTTTTCTGAATATTGAGCTTTAAGCCAACTTTTCCACTCTCCTCTTTCACTTTCATTAAGAGGCATTTTAGTTCTTCACTTTCTGCCATAAGCGTGGTGTCATCTGCATATCTGAGGTTATTGATATTTCTCCCAGCAATCTTGATTCCAGCTTGTGTTTCTTCCAGTCCACCGTTTCTCATGATATACTCTGTATATAAGTTAAATAAGCAGGGTGACAATATACAGTCTTGACATACTCCTTTTCCTATTTGGAACCAGTCTGTTGTTCCATGTCTAGTTCTAACTGTTGCTTCCTGACCTACATACAGATTTCTCAAGAGGCAGGTCAGGTGGTCTGGTATTCCCATCTCTGTCAGAATTTTAGTTACATGAAAAAAAACAGATATTCAATTTGGAGAAAATAACCTCCTATTGGAAGAAGATGGTATTTAGGATTTTCACAGAGAGGAGAAGTCAATGCTTGGCTTCAATACTTCAAACGACAGGTTAACTCTTGTTAGGGATTAGTGTAGCTAGTGACTTTAGGTTGAAATCAGTGCTCACTTACCATCCTGAAAATTCTAGAGCTCTTAAGAATTACACTAAACACACTCTGCCAGTACTCTATAAATGGAACAACAAAGCCGGATGACAGCATATCTGTTTATAACATGGCTTATTGAATAGCTTAATACCACTGCTGAGATTACTGCTCAGAAAAAAAAATCCTTTCAAAATATTACTACTTGCTGACAATGTTCTTGGACACTCAATAGTACTGATGGAAATATACAATGACATTAATGATGCTTTCATGCCTGACAACACAACATCTAATCTGCAGCCCATGGATCAAGGAGTAATTTTGATTTTCAAATATTATATAAGAAATGAAAATTTTAAGGCTATAAGGGCTATATGATTTCTCCGATTAATCTGGCAAAGTAAATTGATAAACTTCTGGAAAGGCCTCACTCTTCTAGATTCCATTAAGAACTTATGTGATTCATGAGAAGGGGCCAAATGTCAACATTAAAAGGAGTTTGGAAGCAGTTAATTCCAATCCTCATGGCTGATTTTTAGGGGCTCAAAACTTCAGTGGAGGAAATACCTTTCGGATATGGTAGAAATAGCAAGCAAAATAAAATCAAGAGTGGAGCCTCAAGATGTAACTAAATTGCAGCAATCTCATGATAAAACATTTACTGTTGTCTCATGGATGAGCAAGAAAGTGGCTTCTTGAGATGGAATTTACTTTGAGAGAAGATGGTGTGAAGATTGTTGAAATGATAACAAAGGATTTAGATTATTACAAGAACTTAGTTGATAAAGCAGTTGCAGAGTGTGAGTTCAATTTTGAAAGAAGTTCTAGTGTGAGTAAAATGCTATCAACGGGCATTGCATGTTACAGATGAATCATCGGTGAAAGGAAGAGTCAATCGATACAGCAGACTTCAATTGTTTTCTTATTTTAGGAAATTTCCACAACCACCGAAACCTTTAGCAACCATTCCCCTGATCAGTCATGCATGCTTAGTTACTCAGTCATGTCTGATACTTTGAGGCCCACGGACTGTAGTCTGCCAGGCTCCTTGGAGTCCGTAGGTTCCACAGGTTCTTAAAAGAGTCTGACAAAACTTAGCAACTAAATAACAACAACAAATGTACAATTTTTAGACATAATGCTTTTGCATACTTCATAGACTACAATTAGTATAAACATAACACTTTTATGCTCTTAGAAACCTCCAAATTAATGTGACTCTATTGCAATATGCACGTTATTGGGCTGGTTTGAAACTAAACCACGATTTCCCTGAGGTATGCTTGTAATTCCATTGTCAATATAATGTTAATAACACTCAGTTTGAAGTAGAATATTTTTTGAAAAGTTTGTTATCAGGTAATATGTTTTTTGTTTTACTAAATTACGTTAGATTTTCATATTCAGAAGTGCAATCCATTTCCAATAGGGCTGATTATACAGGATACCATTTGATTACCATATTTATCCTATGTATTTTCAAAAACAGGAGAGAAGCACATGTATTTATAAACACTTAAAATCTAATTTTCTGGTCAAATACAGTCAGATTTGCAAAGCAGATGGTCACAATTGAAGGCAAATGTCATCTGTATTGATTTGGCAGACTATGTGATATTTAGGGAAAGCCTTAATAGCAGACCCAATGTATTTGAGCATGCTAATTTTTTGCTATGTTGCAGTTTTTATGATATATTTTAAATGTATTCAATGTTTTTATTTCAGATTGAGTTCAGTTCAGTTCAGTCGCTCAGTCGTGTCTGACTTTTTGTGATGCCATTAATTGCAGCACGTCAGGCCTTCCTGTTCATCACTATCTCCTGGAGTTTACTCAGACTCATGTCCATCGAGTCTGTGATGCCATCCAGCCATCTCATCCTTGGTCGTCCCCTTGTCCTCCTGCCCCCAATCCCTCCCAGCATCAGAATCTTTTCCAATGAGTCAACTCTTCGCATGAGGTGGCCAAAGTACTGGAGTTTCAGCTTTAGCATCATTCCTTCCAAAGAAATCCCAGGGNGGAGAAGGGGATGACAGAGGACGAGATGGTTGGATGGCATCACCAACTCAATGGACATGAGTTTGAGCAAGTCCCAGAAGATGGGGGAGGACAGGAAAACCTAGCATGCAGCAGTCCATGGGGTCCCAAAGAGTCAGACATGACTGAGCAACTAAACAACGTCAGCAAATCTGGAAGACCCAGCAGTAGCCACAGGACTAGAAAAGGTCAGTTCTCATCCCAATTCCCAAGAAGGGTGGTACAAAAAATGTGCTAACCATCGGACAATTGTGCTGATCTCCCATACTAATAAGGCCATGCTTAAAATCCTGCATGTTAGGCTTCAGCATTATGTGAACCAAGATCTTCCAGATGTCCAAACTGGGTTTAGAAAAGGAAGAGGAACTGAAGATCAAATTGCTAACCTTAACTGGATTATAGACAAAGTAAGGGAATTTCAGAAAAACATCTGTTTCATCAACTACATCAAAGTCTTTGACTGTATGGATCATGACAAACTGTGGAAAGCTCTTAGATGGGAATATCAGACCATCTTACCTGTCTCCTGAGAAACCTGAATGTGGGTCAAAAAGCAACAGTTGGAATCCTATATGGAACAACTGATTGGTTTAAGATCAAGAAAGGAGTACGACAGGGCTGTCTGCTGTCACCCTGTTTGTTTAACCTACATGCTGAGCACATCATGAGAAATGCCAGGCTGGATGAGTGAGAAGCTGCAATCAAGATAGGTGGGAGAAACATCAACAATCTCAGATATGCAGATGATACCACTCTAATGGCAGAAAGTAAAGAGGAACTAAAGATCCTCTTGATGAGGGTGAAGGAGAGTGAAAGCCAGCTTAAGACTAAATATTAAGAAACCTAAGATCATAGCACCTGCCCATTACTGCACAGCAAATAGAAGGGGAAATGGTGGAAACATTGACAGATTTTCTCTTCTTGGGCTCCAAAATCACTGCAGATGGTGACTGCAGCCATGAAATCAGAGGACAATTGCTTCTTGACAGTTAAGCGATGACAAACTTAGACAGTGTGTTGAAAAGCAGAGACATTACTCTGCTGACAAAGGTCCGTATAGTCAAGGCTATGGTCTTCCCAGTGGTCAGGTACAGTTGTTGAGAGCTGGACTGTCAAGAGGGCAGGACGCCAAAGAACTGATGCCTTCAAACTGTGACGCTAGAGAGGACTCCTCCAAGTCCCTTGGACGGGAGATCAATCCAATCTTAAGGAAGATCAACGCTGAATATTCTCTGGAAGGACTGATGCTGAAGCTCCAGTATTTTGGTCATCTGATGTGAATAGATGACTCACTGCAAAAGTCCCTGATACTGGGAAAGATTGAGGGCAGAAGAGGAAGTCAGAGGATGAGCTGGCTGGACAGCATCACTGATGCAATGAACATGAATTTGTGCAAACTCAGGGAGATGGTGAGGGACAGGGAGGCCTGGCATGCTGCAGTCCATGGGCATAAAGTCAGACATGACTAGGTGACTGAACAACAACCTTTTTATTTTGTACTGGGGTGGTGGTGGTTTAGTTGCTAAGACGTGTCCTACTCTTTTGTGATACCATGGATTGTGTAGCCTGCCAGGCTCCTCTGTTCATAGATTTCCCAGACAGTACTAGAGTGGGTTGCCATTTGCTTCTCCAGGGGATCTTCCCAATTCAGGGGTCAAACCCTTATCTCCTGCATTTGCAGGTGGATTCTTTACAGCTGAGCTGCCAGGGAAACCTGGTGTAGTGGGTATAGTGGATTAACAACGTTGTGATAGTTTCAGGTGAACAGCAAAGGGACTCTGCCATATGTATACATGTATTCATTCTCCCCCAAACTCCGCTTCCATTCAGGCTGCCACATAACATTGAGCAGAATTCCATGTGTGATACAGTAGGGTTTTGTTGGTTATCCATTTTAAATACAGCAGTGTGTACTTGTCCATCCCAGACTCCCTATCTATCTATTCTCCCTGGCAAACTGGTAAGTTCCTTCTCTAAGCTTGTGAGTCTGTTTCTAAGTAAGTTCATTTGTATCATTTCTTTTTAGAGTCCACATATAAGGGATGTCATGTAATATTTCTCCTTCTGTCTGACTTACTTCACTCAGTATGACAATCTCTAGGTCCACCCATGTTGTTGCAAATGGCATTACTTCATTTTTTAATAACTGAGTAATATTCCATTGTGTATGTACCAAGGTTGTTTTTTTTTTTTTGAGATGCCAGTCTGTCATCTTTTCAGTCTGCTAGCTTTGCAGTTAAAGTAGTTATTCCTTGCTCCAACAACTGTTTTCGCGATTTACTGGCCTGCTGTGCAGAGAGCAAAATGAACTTCAGCTTGGTAACACAATCTTAAATTTTAAATAGACGTCATCACTAAATACATGATGACAGATTTAAAAGAATTTAGAGCATAGGCTAGTTAAGAGAGCATGCTCTAAATTCAATCTACTTGGGTTTTTTCCTCTTGACTGCCTCTATCTTCTACTTGTGTGATTCTGGACAGAGCTTAATCCTAGTTTTGTCATCTATAAAATAAATGAGTACCTACCTCACAGGGTAGCAGCTGGGAGAATTAAAATGGCAATCTATGTAAAGCACTTTGAACAGTGCCTGGCACATAGTAAGTGCTCAACAGTGTTATTATTATTCATTCTAATCTCATCCTTCAGGCTCAAACAACCATAGTCAAGAACTATCAATGCTTTTTTTCCAAAGGTACAGAACTATTCAACCTGTAAGCAATACTCTCCAATATCAAAGCTCTCACAACTATAAAGTTATTTCTATTATTTCGTATAAAACTTCAAAATAACTCCATTCCCCACTATACTAATGAAACACTGCTCCTATTAAATAGGATTTGAAAGAAAAAATAAAGGTAATGATGTGTAAAAGGAACATCAGGGACCTTTAATGTGATAGGCAGCCTTGAAGACGGCTTCTAAAACTCCAAAATTCCAGTATTCTCATTGGATAACCCTCTGCCGCTGAGTATGGGCTGGACATACTGACTCACTTCCAAGAATAAAACAGGGCAGTGGTCTGCCACTGCCAAAACCGGGTTACAAAATGACAGACCTGTAGGCAGTGGTGCCATCTCTCTCTCTCTGTGAAACCCCCACATCAAAGAGCTGGATGAGGTTTATAATTTAATCCTTGTTAGGTTGAACCTTTGAGTTGACTGCACCACAGCCCACACCAGGACAACAAACTTGTTCTGGATAAGAGCACCCACTTAAACTGCGCCCAGATTCCTGATCAACAGAACACGTGAGAGAATAACCGTTTGTTGTTTTAAGCCACTCAATTTGGGGGTATTCTGTTATGCAGCAACTAAGGTGTTCAGTTTTTTTTCAGTCTATAGATTCATTACCCCAAGTTTCAGCACCATTCTGACAAAATTACTGATCACCATTAGGCAGTATTAGATGATCAGCTTGACAACAAAACAAAACCTGCATCTGCCTCTCATCCCAAATACGCAACGATTATTCATGTTATTTAAATAGCCCCCAAGTCACGCTTTTCAACAGAAGCAGCTTCAAGCCGCAACTGGTTTCCACTATTTTAAAAATGTGTTCTCCCGCAAATAGTCTGCAAGGCTGGTTGCTTTTCAACGTTCAGATTTCAACTAAGATATCACCTTCTTAGAGGCCCTTCCGGACTAGCCATCCGGATAGAGCCACTGTCTACCCCACCATCAATCACATTTTCCTCTTACTGTCTCCAATAACTTCTCCTCCCAATACGCTGTGTTTATTCAATAGTTTGTGTATTGTCTCTGCCCGCACTACAACACTCTCCATGAAACTTGTTCGCGGCTCGGGTCAGCCCTTTTGCCTGGCACACGACAAAGACTCTGTAAGTAACACTGGTATCTGTGGACGAAAAAGGAATGGAAAGGTAGGAAGATGATCTGGAGAAGTGGAGCGGTCAGTTAAGTCCCATCAGGCGAAACCAAGCAGCCCTGTCTCGAAAGGCTGAAAACTACAAGAGACCAGAACTACAGGAAAATTACAGAAATGAAAACACACAAACTGGTTGTGAAATGCAAAACCCTGAGGGGGGCCCCGGCGGGAGGATGGAGTGGGCGAACTGACCAGACCTCGTGGGAACGGTGAGGATCAGGGAGGGGGCAGGAGGGACGACCTTGAGAGTACATTACCCGAGTCGCCCCCCGGCAGCGAGGGGGGCAGCGTGAGGGTGAACACGGCGGCCACAGCGGCGAACACGGCGACGCCGCCGCAGAGGCCCCCGGCGCGCCGCGCCCCCGCTCGGGCTGCCTGCCCCCCCAGCCGGGCCCCCGCCGTCGCCATGGAGACCCATGGGCCAGAGGGGACCAAGGAAGGAGGACGCGGCGGGCCCCAGAAGTCGGGGCTTCAGGAGCCCACACGGCGAGAGGCGAGCTCCGCAAGAGGCGGCCGCGGCAGCTTCCGGGTCGGGTCGGGCCGGACCGCACCTTTCTGCGCCGGCGCGGGGGTAGAAAATGCCGGGTCTCGCGGGAGCGAGCCCGGGCCGCCGTCAGAGTGCCCGGGGTTTACAGAATTAGAGTGTGCTTTCCACTAGCGCATCACAAGGGACAGCCTTCTTTTAACAGAGGAAGCCTGGGCCGCCGTCGCTATGGCCTCCCCCACTTCCTGGCCACTTGGTCGGGTCTGACAGAGACGGGAGCCGGGTCGCCAAGCGGGCCGAAGGAAGGGAAGCGACTTCCCCCTGAGGTGTGGGGTGGAACTGCACGAGGGCCCCCAGCCCACCAGCCCGCTGGGTGCGCCTAGTAAGTCAACATACACCCAGATCACATGTTTACTGCGAGTAATTATATGCCCGTGTGCTAATTGTTAAATCGCCGAGTTATTTTCTGAGAGATGAAAGAAAGCTAATTGGTCTTTTTTTTTTCTTATAGCATGAGGAAAACCTGGGAGATGAGTTGAAAAACTTGTTTCTGAGGTAGTACAAATAATTTATATCATGATAAAATTGTCTCCTACATTGATGAGGAGGAGTGTTTCTGTGAAGCTTTGACCACGCAGTGGAAAATGAAATGAAGTCACTGCATTTTCCAGTTGGCTGCAATACCAAAAAGAATGGGGACTCTTGCACCAGCACAGAGAATGGTTCTTGGTAAGGTCTTTAAGGTTACTTTATATAGTATTGTAGCAACTATTCTGGAGTGGGAGGGGAGGTGGGATATCTCCCTGGAACGCATCTCAAAAGACACTGAAGATCAGTGATGGTCTAAAACGTGTTATAAGCAAGCTGACAGGAACATAGAGTCTCAAACATAGAGTGACTTAACGCACCTGGGTAGACTGGCAGCCATGGCGCCACCATTGCCTTGGTCTTTCTCAGGTACTCCAGAAGGCTTTCTCTGCAGGATTGCAAGTCCCTGGAGAACAGATAGGAAGCCTCTAAAATGCTCCCCATAATCTGACTCCCTGTATTCACTCCCTAATGTGAGTGTGGGCAGAACCTAGTGACTCACTTCTAGCAATAGAATAAGACAAAAGTGATGGAGGTCACTTTGGAGATGAGGTTATAAAAGAGTGACTTTTCATCTTTCTTGCACTCCCCACCATGGGCACTACCTTGCTGCCCTCCCACTCGTTCACTCTGATGAAGCCACTTAACTAGGTTATGAGCTGTCTTATGGAGCCATCCACATGGCAGGGAACTGAGCGTCACCCCCGGCCAGACAGCCCACACAGAGCTCAGGCCCTCAGTCCAACAACCTGTGAGGAACTGAATCCTGCTAATCCCTCCTGAGGGAGCTAGGAAGCCCATCCTGCCCCATGGGATCCTTGAAGTAATGACTTGCCTCCATCAAGGCCTTGATTGCAGCCTGCGAGAGACCCAGCTAAGTCTCACACAGATTGCTGTCCTGCAAAAACTGTGAGATAATAAATGCTGTTGTCCACTAAATTTGGGGATGCTTTGTTGCTCAGCAATAGGTTACTAAGACAGCCTTCCTTCCATTTCTTTTTTTTTTTTTTCCTTTCTTTATTTTTCTGCACTGCATCTTTGTTGCTGCACAGGTTTTTTTTAGTGGCCAGGAGCGGGGGGCTACTGTTTTGTTTTGGAGCTCGGGCTTCTCCTTGCAGTGGCTTCTCTTGTGGAGCATAAGCTCTGGGGCTCCCTGGCTTCCCTAGTTGCAGCTCAAGTGCTCAGTAGTTGCAGTTGACGGGCCCTAGAACCTGGGCTCAGAAGTTGTGGTGTGTGGGGTTTTAGTTGCTCCAAGGCATGTGGAATCTTCACAGACCAGGGATGTCCCCTGCATTGCAAGGCAGATTCTTTATACCAGAGAAGTACTGTTCCATTTCTTTTCTGAAAGAACAAGCTAGTGAGTAATACTGACTGAGCCAAGCATGTGCTTCTTTCCCTTTTTATTCATTGCATCTTTTGCTCATGAGCTTTATAAAAGGATAACTTTTTATCACAGCAAATTCCACAAGAGCATGAGTATTTGCCCATGTTTGAGAGGTAGAGCTCAGTGTTGGAATTTAAATTTGGGAATTGTCACATAAGAATGAGATGAATGAATAAGTTCACAGAGGAATAATGTTAGGTTGAGGTCAAATATTAGTCACCATCTTCATTTAGGACATGGCAGGAGAAGAAAAGAGAACAGCAGAAGAGAGGAATGCACCACAGGGAACTAAGGAAGAAATGACATCAGTGATGTTTACCTGGGCAAATTGTTAGAGAGAGGAGAAGGTTGGTGAAGAGAACCACATCTAGGTTTATGGGGCTTAAGTTTATCAAGTTGGAGAATCCTGTAAGCAAAAGGATACAAAATTGCAGATACAAAATTAACTATGGGCATTGGAAGGAGCTTATGCTAGTGACAGGCTGTGAAGCTTTTTTTAAATTAAAGTATGGTTTATTTTCAATGTTGTGTTAGTTTTAGGCATATAGCAGTTTTTCAGATAAATATATTAGTGTGTATTCTTTTTCAGATTCTTTTCTGTTATATATTATTACAAGATACTGAGTAGAGTTCCCTGTGCTATACAGTAGATCCTTGTTGTTTATTTATTTTATATATAGTAGTATGTTGTGTTAATCCCAAACTCCTAGTTTATTCCTCCCTTCCCCTTCCCTTTCAGTAACCATAAGATTCGGGCTGTGAAATATAAGCTTTGTTAGCGTCATGGCTAATCTCTTTTGAGGATGGAGAACAACCAGTTCTCTGTGTATCTGTGTCTGACTGCCTCTCAGTAAGCATGCTGACTCCTCTCCACCCTGGAACTGTTTCTCCTTCAGGTATCAGTGAAAGCACAATTCTTTGACTTTCCTTTTACCCCTGACCTCTCTGCCCTGGATCACTTCTATCAAACCTCCACCTACTGAGAGTGCACCAGGCCTTGGTTGTAGACTTTTCATTCTCTTTCTGCCTTCTTTCCCAAGATAATCTTATTGAGACTTTAAATAGTAACTCTAGGTTGATAAAGGGCTTCCCCGGTGGCTCAGCAGTTAAAGAATCCATCTGCAATGCAGGAGACATGAGTTGATCCCTTGGTGGGGAAGATCCCCTGGAAAAAGAAATGTCAACTAACTCCAGTATTCTTGTCTGGGAAATCCCATGGACGGAGGATCCTGGTGGGTTCCAGTCCATGGGGTCACAAAAGAGTCAGACATGACTTAGCGATTGAATATCAGTAATCAGGTCCTAACTGTGGTCCTAACTGGTTGACTTGCTTCTTGAGAAACCTATATGCAGGTCAGGAATCAAAGTTAGAACTGGACATGGAACAACAGACTGGTTCCAAATAGGAAAAAGAGTACGTCAAGGCTGTATATTGTAACCCTGATTATTTAACGTATATGCAGAGTACATCATGAGAAACGCTGGGCTGGAAGAAGCACAAGCTGGAATCATGATTGCTGGGAGAAATATCAATAACCTCAGATATGCAGATGACACCACCCTTATGGCAGAAAGTGAAGAGGAACTAAAAAGCCTCTTGATGAAAGTGAAAGAGGAGAGTGAAAAAGTTGGCTTAAAGCTCAACATTCAGAAAACGAAGATCATGGCATCTGGTCCCATCACTTCATGGGAAATAG
>SJYV01017774.1:38216-71768 GCA_006410875.1 Neotragus pygmaeus
ACTCCTTGGAAGGAAAGTTATGACCAACCTAGATAGCATATTAAAAAGCAGAGACATTACTTTGCCAACAAAGGCCCGTCTAGTCAAGGCTATGGTTTTTTTCCAGTGGTCATGTACGGATATGAGAGTTGGACTGTGTGAAAGCTGAGCGCGGAAGAATTGATGCTTTTGAGCTGTGGTGTTGGAGAAGACTCTTAAGAGTCCCTTGGACTGCAAGGAGATCCAACCAGTCCATTCTGAAGGAGATCAGCCCTGGGTGTTCTTTGGAAGGAATGATGCTAAAGCTGAAGCTCCAGTACTTTGGCCACCTCATGTGAAGAGTTGACTCATTGGAAAAGACCCTAATGCTGGGAGGGATTGGGGGAAGAAGGAGAAGGGGATGACAGAGGATGAGACGACTGGATAGTATCACTGACTTGATGGACATGAGTTTGAGTAAACTCCGGGAGTTGGTGATAGACAGGGAGGCCTGGCGTGCTGTGATTCATGGGGTCGCAAAGAGTCAGACACGACTGAGTGACTGAACTGAAGTGATGTTTTGGGCAAATCATGGTCCCAGAGCTTGAATATGGGTTGTGTGGGTGGTGGGGGTATGTTGGAAGAACTGGACTCATTCTATCAGTGACTTCAGCTGTCGGGGGCAGGGGGTGGTGGTGGTAGGAATCCAAGCAGTGGGAAGAATGTTGGGCTCCCGGTGGAGGAGGGACCGGAGGACAGAGGAGGAGCAGAGATGTATATCTGTGACCACAGATTCATAGGAGCACATCATGAAACCCCTCAGCAAGGAGTGGGAAAGTGATGGAAGAGACCAGGGTGAATTTGAAGGAGATTCCTTTAATCAGGGTGAGAAAACAGGCTCGTTAAAGAAAGACCAAGAGTGGCCAGTTTTCTGAGGTAGTCTTTCTTAAACCTGGCTGATCATCAGAAACATTTGGCAGTGCTTTAAAAAAAATGTAAATTTCTGGGCCCACTCCTGGAGATTTTAATTAGTAATTCCAGGTAGGTCTCGGGTATCTGTACATTTTCAAACCTTCCCAGGTGAACCTGTTGATTAGCTTGCTCTGGGGCCCACTGATCTAAAGTTACAACTCCTCTGTTTCCAGATAAGGAAGCAGACTCTAGGGAGGTTAAGCGTCTCACCTGAGCCACACAGCTGGTTGATGGTAGAAGTAGTGGAACTAGGCTTTAATGCAATGTTCTTTCCACAATACTCTACCCTCCTGTCACTATATTGAATGGGTAAAATCCTTCCAGGGGGAAAACTCTGAAATATAAGGTGTTTTGGTATGCAGTTATCAAATAGTATTCATCGTTTTAAACTGCAAGTAACCATAGTTATGCACAATAAAGTCAGTGAATAATCCGTCTTCACAACTTCATAGTGTTAGTTCTAACTCCAAGTGGAATGTAAGCGGCTCAGAAGTTGGAACCATATATTTAAAAATGTTTATGTCATCAGTGTCTCCCATGTTAAATAATTGCAATTAGTTTTAAAAAACCAACATATATTCAGTGGTGAAAGCTCTATAAATGTAGGAAAACATTTATTTTTGTGCAGATCTCAAGAGTTTTTTTTTTTTTTTCAAAACTTTGTTGCTTTTGAAATTACAGCTTATTTGGTAAATAATATAAATGCAAGAAGGAGTAATACTCTTCTTCCTTTTTAAAGGCAGTTTTTTCAAATGGGATTGAGTAAACCATTGTGCAGATTGAAGAATTCTGAGTTAACAGCGCCGATTTTTCACTTTTAGTAGCATTATGCTACACTCAGCCTGCTTCTCATATCACCTCTCTTTTACAAAGAAGGAAATTGAGGCCCAGAAGGTTTGAGTAAACCTTGATCACACAACCGATGAACTAAGGAGTTTGAGGCCCGTGCTCTCTCCACACACAACATCACACTGTGAAATTTGTGTTCATTTTCCTGCCCAAGGAATGCAAGTCACAGGAATACAAGGCTGAGGAACTCTGAGAGCAAGAGAAAAAGCAGGACCTGCTGGGGCCCTTTGCTCTCACACAGATCATTCTCATGTGTGTTCTCAGAAGCCAGTGAAGTATTTGAGGGGCTCCTGGCCCTCCCTGACAGAATCTCGGGGTCAGGAGTAGGACAGGTAATGCCCTTTGAGGTTTAGAGACCATAGGGGCTGGCTGCCCCAGATTTCTGGAAGAGGAGTCTGAAGGACCGACTCTTCAGAGTTGCATTGGAAGATGGCTCATTGGTGTCTACATAGATGGGGCTTTGTTTAGAAGCTGGAGAGGCTGCTCATCATATAACTTGGCTTAAAGCTGTACTAATATAGCAAGTGCACTACCTTTATTTAGATTCTAATTTTATTTAGGGTGGTTCTTTTTAAAAAATATATATTTTTATTTATTTGGCTCTGCTGGATCTTAGTTGTGGCATGTGGGATCTTCAATTTTCGCTGTGGCATGTGTCATCTAGTTCTCTGACCAGAGATCCAACCCAGGGCCCCAACCCAGGGCCCCAGAGTCTTAGCCACTGGATCACCCTGGAAGTCCCTATTTAGGGTGGCTCTGAAAGGGCCTTCTCAAAGAAGTGCCATCTTACTGGCTTCTGTGAGGTTCTTGTAGCGAGCCCTTGCTTGGTAACATTTATTGCAGGGGAAAGGGGGTACAGTAACCTTCCAAGCTACTTCTCTGTGACTTCATTGTGCTGCTGCTGCTGCTGCTGCTAATTTGCATCAATCATGTCAGACTCTGTGCGACCCCATAGACGGCAGCCCACCAGGCTCCCCCGTCCCTGGGATTCTCCAGGCAAGAACACTGGAGTGGGGTGCCATTTCCTTCTCCAATGCATGAAAGTGAAAAGTGAAAGTGAAGTCACTCAGTCGTGTCCGACTCTTAGTGACCCCAGAGAACTAAAAGAGCATTCACCACCACCTCCCAGCCGAAAAGGAGGCTGGAATACTGTCTATTTCAAATCTGAAGTTCATAAGAAGAAGCATAGAGGTGGTTAAATGCCTATGTGGATCTCTTTAGGGGCAAAGGAAGCCTGGTGCACTGGGAGATCTCAGATAGTTCTCTGGGCTGCGATCTCTTTATGGCCGGTCTGCTTTAGGGTGGCCTCCGGAGCGGGACCTGAGATGAGTCTCCATCTGTCCAGGCCGAGCCAGCCACATAACGCTGTGAAAGTGGTCCTGGGCTGTCCTCTGGTCAGAAGGGGAGTGTGAGCCCCAGAGTTTGTGGTCACTGTACTCTGGGCTACAAGGACCTTGTTGCAGACACAACTATACTGATGCCCAAAAAAGGAAGTTGTGTTGGGTCTCAGGTTGTTCAAAGACCCTGAAGCAAGAGGGATCAGTGATGATACAAGGGGGAACTAAGGGGCCACTTCCTCTGGGGGAGAAGTAAAGATGAAAGCACCCTGTTCCAATGGGGGAGCTGCAGGGGGAGGAGGTGCTGCTGAAACATGCTAGAATCACCCTCCAGCATGACCGGCTCCCAGTGGAGACTGAGACTGTGCTCCCATCACCAACGGAGCATCCAGGACTAGGGGAGGGGTGTTCTGCCAGAGACTCAAAGTGTGAATTCTTCCTAAGTCCTATGCATCCATGCCCTGGGGCCGTAGTGATGGTTATTTTATAAATCAAGAGAGTTATTGTCTGAAAACATAGCTTGTAGATGGACAGGGAACTATTTTTACCATTGAACCTAAACAAGGCTAATTCAGATACAAAAAATGAACTCATCCAAAACAGTATGCATTAATATTGAAGGTAAAGTCTCCAGATCCACTCTAATCAACTCCACGAACATCATCCAGCCTTACCAAGACACTTAAAGGGACGCTTGTAAAATTAGATGCCAAAGATTTTTTTTCCTAGGTGGTTCATCCATCTACCTTTCCCACTTCCTAAAGAAAACATTCTGAATCTTACAGCACTAGAGCACACTCTAGTGGTGGTGAGCACAGCAAACACTTCCACACTGTTGAATCTATCCACTGCGAGGGCACACTAGATAAACATTCCTTGTTTGGGCAAAAGGTTATGTAGGCTTGCCTCAGAACAGCTAAGGGAATTAATAGAACATTTACAATGACTCCAAGCCTTCTAATTCTCTAAGAATAGGGCAAGTTCTGTTTTATCCAGTGTTCAATGCCAAAGGCAAACAAATAAGAATTATTCAAAATCGTAAAACAATCTGAAATAACACCTTACCCAGTGAGGTTTTAGGAAAGCTTTTGTTTTTCCTTCTTAAATCCAAGCCACATGCAGACTTTCTCCTTGGAGATTCTGTTTAAAGAAAGGAAAGGAAGCAGATAATAGATATAATACCTAAAACAAACTCCCTTCAGCCATGACAGTGTTATTACAAACTCGAGTGAGTACCATTATTGCAGATAAATAAAAACAATGGACCAGAACCAATTTTACATAAGGAAATATTCAATTTGTTGCAAGCCTTGGTTTAGACTTTTCTCTGATCTGTCAAGTGATGGTTAATATAAATAAGAATGTCTGTCTTTGCTTATAGATAGCATTCTTAGAAAAGAGCTCAAATTCATTTAGCCAAGTAACAATGTTACCATTTTTTTATGTGTATCTCTCAACCAAAAGAAATAGATTCACTAGTTTGAAAGGTAAATTATACTCTTAAAATCAAACAAACACAAACTGGAGGAAAAAATACAACACACATAAAAAAAGAAAAACTTTTTTTAAAAGCCAGAAGCTTTGTGTTCTATTGTGTTTAGACTTAAAATATGGAACTATTTAGAAAGAATTAAAGAGATTATGTTTATTTGATTTCACGTTATCTCAGCAAGAAACACATTTTTCCTACCTCTTTGGAAGAACAGCAGGTCAAATGACACATTTGTGAGTGCCTGCTTGAAATATTGCAGCCACGCTGCAGGGTCCACCTGACCTGAGCACCATAGATTGAGGGAACAAAGGCTCGTGTTTTAAATGTTCCTTTAAGAGCCTTTCTGGGGAGTGGAGGGAAAGTGGGAAGCTGTCACAGGCCTTGCTTTTTATTTTTATCCTATGACACTAATCAGTTTAATTATATTTCTAACCCATGACTTTAGGATCATAATTAATTTTTCCAAATGCAAACATTATATAGCATAATTCTGCAACTTTGCAAGAATAATACAGACAGTTTCAAAGTCACCCACATCCTTAAACTCTCAAAGAGTCTCCCAATATGTGCACATTCATTCCCTGCTTTGAGTAGGTTTTGCTTGTGAATCTGTTCAATAGCAAAGGTAGGTCTTTTATTCTCAATGCTAAAACAAGGAACAGAATGGGTTTATGAAAGAAGAGATCTGGGATCTGAGAATGTGATTCCCCTTATTACTTGACTAAATGAAAATTGTATCCATGTCAGGATCAGTTGGGCTGATAATTGTGTGTCCGAAAATCATGCTAGAGAGGACTTCTCTTGACATTTCGAGAGTTATCATTCCAAACAGAGCAGAGCACAAGCCCTGTTTAGGGTGTAACTCAGTATAAGGACTTGTGAGTCAAATGTTGAACCCTTTAGAACTACAAACCTTTGTCTGTGGCCTTGGTAAAGAAATTCTTACATCTCCATTTAAAGAGATAGCTTGCCAAGGCCTAAATAAAACGCCGGGACCTAAAATGAAAATGGTTTGACCTTGCTGCTACACTTGATACTTCCAAGGCTGATTTCCTCCAAGCTCCCCTTTCTTTACCTCCTTTGCCCTAGGCTTTCATAAGCCAGAGAGAGAAAAAGGAATTTCACTTCCCAAATGCAAGAATTGCTGGTGCAGAACGTAACTAAATATCAGCAGCTGTGCCAGGGCACCTGGGGCCATGTAAGGAGACTGACAAAAGACTTAGTTATGAACAAGATCCCAGTTCTCTGCTCATCATGGCTTCATGTGCTTCAAGAAGGGCAGGAAGAATTGGAGATTTGCAGCTATGCTCTTTTTAAAAAATGTGTATGAGAGACATTCTTAGGAAAAAGGATAAAACAGATATTCCTAAAGCAACGAAGTGGGACAGACGTAATGTCAATATTGCTCCTGACTACTGGTTCCAACTTTAACGTGTAAATATTCTATCACCTGGGGATTGTGTAAGATACAGATCGTGAACCAGTAGGTCTAGGGTAGGGCCTCAGACTGCATTTCGGACAAGCTCCCACAGGATATTGGTGCAGCTAGTCTGAGGACCATATTTCATTTTTTAAGTTGTTTTTTTTTGATGTGGACCATTTATAAAGTCTTTATTGAACTTGTTACTCACGTGTGCTGCATGTGTGTACAGCTTTTGTTTTATGTTTTGGTTTTCTGGCCGTGAGATATGTGAGGTCTTAGCTTCCAGACCAGGGATTGAATGCATACCCATTCAACCCCTGGACCACCAGGAGAGTTCCTGAGGATCTCATTTTAAGTAATTAGGGGCTAGAGCGATTTACTGGCCTTTCAAATACTTGCCCTTCAATACTATTTCAAAGAAGTTTCATTTAAGAATTGTTACTCAGGTCAACCAGAGCTCTCCTGAAGACAAGCACTGCATATTCTAGCTCCCAGGTAGATCCCTTAGCACCTCGCATGGCGCCACCATCAGAACAAAAAAGATGAAGTAACAGTTTCAGAAGCAAACCTTTCCAGAGGCAATGCAGCACAGATGTGAGGAAGAAGACCTAGGTTCAACGACAATTTGTGATATTGTCAGAAAAGGTATCAGAGAGCCCTCTTGTCTTTACAGTCTCTCATGAAGAATGTTTGAGAAGAGCATCTCTGGTCTCTCTCTACTTCTCTTTTCAGTGTTTTAAATATGGTACAGTCCTTCCAGGAGAGCAGCATCTAGAACAGGAAAGGATGAAGTTTGGGAGCAGGCAGATGGGCTAGACTGTCTATGACTGATTTGAGTGTATTCACTTCTCAGAGGGGGATGAACATACCTATCTGCAAGTCAGATGTTAAAACTGAAAGAATCTGTGTAAAGTGCCCAGTGCAGTGCCTGGGGATAGTAGTTGCTCAATAAATGTCAGGTACAATTAATTCCCATCAGGGCTTGCTTTAGTCCAGTTTTCAAACTTGGCACCTTGACAGCTGCACGTAAGAATCACCTGAAATAGTTTGTAAAAATCCCTATTCTGCCTCCCCACTTCCACCATACTGCAGTCCAATTAAAAGATACTCCCTGAGGGGGTCAACAAGGCAGGGTATTTTAAAGCCTCAGGTGGTTCAAATGTTCAGCCTAGATTGAGAATCACTCATCTACCTGTAAGCTAAGGAGCCTAGTAATAGGCACTGGCTAATTAACCTTCCCCAGGGGTGGTGTAGAGAGAGGAGGAGGGGGAGAGGCTGCCTCTCTCCTCCCATACACACCCCTAAGACTTCTTTTTCTTCTTTTTGATCTTACCAGAACAGCAATCTGCCAGCCATCAGTGCTAATCAGTATTTCCCTAGTTACATCTCTGCTCTGGGGACATCAGCACTGCACAGCTCCATCTCTTTGGATATTTGAACTAGAACTGCATTGTTTATTTGTGATTTGTGATTATCTTCTCCTTAACCCAGTATGGTTATTATATTGTCACCTGTGTTTTCTGAGGTTTCTCCAGCCGATGAAATTAAATGGGCTTTGATTAAAATAGCAGAAAAACTTGCCCCAATATTTAGCACCTGGGAGATCACCCTGAGGATGGGGTTGGGGGCGGTGCTCATGTGTGTTCTTGAACAAATCCAGTCTGTTACCTTCCTTGTTCTGTTATATTGTATCTAAGGCCTCAAGCTACCTCAAAGGATTGTGAATAGTAAATAAATATCATACCTAAATTACATTAGCCTAGTGTTTGGAACAAGGTATGTTTTCAGTAAATGTTAGGGTTTTTCTTTACCATTAATAGGTGACACATGCTGGGCTCAGCCACCTGACAAGGCCCCACTTGGTTGGCAGGCCCCTAACCCTGCTGTTTCTCCCCCATCAGATTGTTTCCTCACGATGCTCCTACCGTGGTCTGGAGACCACACCGGGGCTCATGGCAAAGATGCGCAGAGTCCCAGCCTTTTGAGAGATGAATTTTGTTACACTGTTCTTATGGCAGCACTACTTGGGCTCCAAAGTCTCACTAAGCTTTTACTTTCCTCCTTTTCTCTCTCTGACCCAGGCGCATAGTCCTTAGCTTGTACTCAGAAGTGTATTCCGCCCTTCATTCCTTAAATGTTTTTACCAGATCATACTTAGTGGCCTGACTTCCTCTTTGCTCCACCTGCACTCATAAGACATTGCTGGACATGCAGAACTGAATCTCTGCAGGGAGCACAGCTTGGGTCAGGCTGAGACACTGATGCTCTTTCCCTTTCAAGAGGATTAGGGCCTCTGGGGTCATTGGTCTGCACATCGCCATCCCCACCCTCTTCCAACCACCAGCTAAACAGTAACTGTGCACCGGTTAGGTCATTCAACAAGTGATGGATGCGTTACCCAGACCTGTCCTTGTTATGTTCTCTTTGAGGAGGAACAGGATGTATAGAAAGGAGTAATTAGCATTTAAGTTTGAGTTTAGATAAGGGCTAGTGAAGATGGACAGAGTAGGATGGCTATAGAAGATCTTCACAGACTAGGAGTTGGCTTGACAGGGGCTGGTCAAAAAGGTGTGAAGATGAGATGAACCTGAGAAAATAGTTGAAGGAAGAGCCGTGGTATACCAAGGTGCAGGGAGAGTGGTTACCCCGGGCTGCACGTAAAAGGAAGATGTGTTCTCTGGAGAAAATCTAAAAACAATAAAACCAACTAAAAGTCCACTCTTTATTATCACGGTGTATCAGCAATTCTAGACAATAAAAGACTGTCTGGCAGTAGTCCTTTATTGCCCTAGTAATTCTTATGAAACAGTACGAGCTGTGTGCTTTATATTACTCTCAAAGAAATCAGTAGTCTTTCTTAAGTATTTGATTTCTCAATTCCTTCTGTCAGATAAGCGTTTTATTTTCAGTCTCTCACCTCACCTTTTCTTGAAAAGTCTAGTGTAAAAAGTCAGATCATCATTTGAAGTTAGAATGAAAATGTGACATCAGTGAGGGGACTGTGTATGTAAACAGTATTCAGGGAATGGGCAATGGGTCTAGAATCCTAGAATTTTTCTTTCAGTTTTACTTTCGGCTCCCCTATATAAACCTGCTGTACTATCCAAAAATCAGTAAGCCCGTGGTGTTGTGGATAGCAGGAATGCAGCCCCATGTGGGCAGGTGTCCTTTCTTTGTATTGTTCACTTGTGTCCCCAAAGCATCAAGGTTGGTGCTTGGCCAGAGAAGATACTCAATAAATATTTGTTGTATTGGAGGGAAAAAGAAATCGTTCAAGTGATCCAAATAGAGGTTAAAGGCTTTGTTCAGCTGATGCAAATCTGGCCCTGAAGACCCAGAAACTCTTGAAAATGAAGCAGTATTGGCATCTTAAAATTGAGAAGCAAGGAGTATGTGACCTTGTGGTCCGGCCCAGGTTGCTATTTTCTTGATCTCTAACTGTTGCAAAATTTTCCTTGCAGCAAATGGTCAGAGATTGCTCTGGGTGTTCCTGATTCTTCCTGGAGATCATTGAGCAGTCTCATCCCAGCAACTATCAGAATAGTTCTTTCAAGAGCTGTTTTTGTAAGCTTAGAGGTTGTCTGTTAATCAGAGTCATGAAAGAGGGGGTAGCCACAACGGGATGGGCTGGAGAAAACAAAAGGGATAAAAGGGAAAGAAAGGAGGCAAAGTTTGAAGCAAGGAAAATGAAGTCTGTTCTAATCCTTTTAGAACCAAATGAATGACTTGCCTCTTTAACCCCTCAGCCATGCATTTGCACTTGGAAAGTTGCTAGAAGTATCTGTTAGGTTATTTTTTGGATCCACGTATATATCCAAAGCAGCTGGTACAGAATATCCTCCTATGAGCTCTGATTTCACATAGGAAATAGCTACTCCTTTAGTTTTCAAAGCCTCTGTTTTAGCAGTCATGGTGAATTAAAGTCAGATTCACTAGAGGCATTTTAACATTTCCTGAGTGATGAGATCAGGACTTGGGGTCCCCACTGAACACTTCAAATGTACAGCTGAGAGAGAGAGCAAATTAGCCAAGTTCTACCAAGTTTTAAATCCAGTCTCATTTTGTGGTTGTGTCTAACTTTGATCTGTTTTAGGAACACAGCCTGCACCTCTAATCTGGGCCCCATGGCCCTGCTAATAAGAGATGCAAAATGTGTGTCCTATTCATAAGAGATACTGAGAAAGAAGGGGTAAATCGATCAGCACAAGACTACCACCTCAAAGGCATTGCTAGTGATAGGTCAGCATTGCACCTGTAATAGGAAAGAGCCTTCTGTAGCTTTCAAGAGTATTCAATTTATAATTAGGACTGTGCTTTAATTAGGGGTTGATAAGGGAAAGGAGGGTAAAGGGAAAAGGCTTCTCCGTCCATGGGATTCTCCAGGCAAGAATACTGGAGTGGGTTACCATTTCCTTCTCCAGGGGATCTTCCCAATCCAGGGATCGAACCTGGGTCTCCAGCATTGAAGGCAGACGCTTTAACCTCTGAGCCACCAGGGAAGCCCAAGGGAAAAGAGATAGGTAAAGATGCTATTTTACTTTTTAGGAAGACCTCAAAAAGCACACCAGCCTTTTCTTCTTTTCAGATACTTGTTGAATGAATCTTAATCACTTGTAGATGTATTCGGTGGTATCAATATCAGCTTGCACTCCAGTATTCTTGGACTTCCCTAGTGGCTCAGATGGTAAAGAATCCACCTGCAATGTGGGAGACCTGGGTTCAATCCCTGGGTTGGGACGATCCCCTGGAGGAGGACATAGCAAGCCACTCCAGTGTGCTTGCCTGGAGAATCCCCATAGACAGAGGAGCCTGGCAGGCTACAGTCCATGGGGTTGCAAAGAGTTGGACACAACTGAGAAACTAAGCACAACACAGCACTCTCCCACTTCACATCCAGTAAAATCAAGTTGGTAGCTTTCAGTCAACCATGGTGGGAGTACTTGTGGAAATCACAGATGCTACAAGTCAGGCTACCCCAGCCCACCAGCACACCCCTGCTCCTATCCATACATCTTCCGCGAACCAGCTTAATACTCAGTTCCTCATAAAGCTCGAACTCCCTGCCTGCCATGGCTTGAGAGCATGAGTACAGTTTATTCCATTTATTTAACACTTAAGCAATATATTGTGGCTTAGGATATTTCAGAGTTATCTTCTTAACATTTTTCCATTTAACCTTAAAAAATTCTTCATGTGGATTGTAAGCTCCATGAGAACAGGAAGAGTGTGCTATCCATTTACCACATGGGATTTGTCAGCATGAAAGTGAACGGGTGGTGGTCAAAATTGTTGTTCAGTCACTAAGTTGAGTCTGACTCTTTGTGACCCCGTGGACTACAGAATGCCAGGCTTCCCTGTCCTTCAGTGTCTCCTGGAGTTTGCTCAAACTCATATCCATTGAGTAGATGATGTCATCCAACCATCTAATTCTTTGTCACCCCCTTCTTATCCTGTCTTCAATCTTTCCCAGCATCGGGGTCTTTTCCAGTGAGTTGGCTCTTTGCACCAGGTGGCCAAAATATTGGACCTTCAGCATCAGTCCTTCCAATGAATATTCAGTGTAGATTTCCTTTAGGATTGACTGGTTTGATCTCCTTGCTGTCCAAGGGACTCCCAAGAGTCTTCTCCAGCACCACGGTTAGAAAGCATCAGTTCTTCGGAAGTCAGCCTTCTTTATGATCCAACTCTCACATCCGTTCAGGACTATTGGAAATACCCGTATCTTTGACTATATGGAACTTTGTTGGCAAAGTGATGTCTTTGCTTTTTAATATGCTGTCTAGGTTGTTCACAGCTTTTCTTCCAAGGAGCAATCATCTTTTAATATCATGGTTGCAGTCACTGTCCACAGTGATTTTGGAGCCCAGGAAAATAAAGTCTGTCACCATTTCCATTTTTTCCCCATCTACTTGCCATGAAATGATGAGATCAGATGCCATGATCTTAGTGTTTTCAGCTCAAAACAAAATATGTTAAAGAAATGAGTTACTTACTGATAATTACATGCTAGAAAAACCGAGGCAGTTGAATGGAAAATGAATACCTTTTAAACACATAAAATCATATTTTCAGATGATAATTTAACCATATAAATTGCTGTTGTAATGCTACTTCCAATTTGTTAATAGAACTGATTTATCCTTTTTAAAAATTCAGTATTTCTTTATAACTATTTCTGTCATTACAGTAAAAATTGGTTTATGCTTTTTGGAGGCTTTAACACGCCTTTTGTGCTTATTACCACATTGTTTGGTTGTGAAATCTGAACACTGGTGTGTTGTTTGATAATGGCAGATGTCCTTCACTGCTGATGAACACATTCCAAGGCAGGGAAGAAAATATGTCACAAGGTACCCTCTTTTTAATCTATTGACTCGCTAATCAGCTCTTAAATGGGCATCAAATCTTTGCTACTAACTGAAAAAGTGATGTAAGTCATAATCTGTATCGCCTACCCAACTTCACATATAGTCATGATTCCTACTCAGTGTTTTTGGGGTCAGGATATGTCTTAATACCAAGAAATAAAGCTCCATACATAATGTACCAGTAATGGATACACATGTTTTAAAATATATTTTAATACTAATGTCAGATTATTTAGGTCTAATCTGTCCTATTGATTGGACCTAGTATCAGTGGAAGGATAAAGATTTCTATCCCTACATTAACACATTTTATGGGTTGCAAAGCCACTTTTTCTCCACTAAAACATAAGGTCGTGAACTAATAGTATCCTCACTTTCTGAGGGTTTCATTTGGCTTTAAAAAACATTTTTAGAAAAGATTAATCTGCAGAATAGGCTTGTAGAAGAACTGGATAAATAAGACATCTGAGTTTTAGGAAATGTTGCTCTTAAAGTAATGTCTGCTCTTCAAAATATTTATGTTAAATGGAGTAGTGTTAAATGGAGTAAGTGTTAAGAAGCACTCTGCTCAAAGCTATTTATGTAACTGTGCTGTCACAGATTAGAATTGTGACTCGAGGCAGTCTCCCCAAAACAAAACAAAACTAAAAGGGAAGACTGGATTTTTCCATATCCTTTTTCCTTCTAAATGGCTAAAATGTCTATCTTATGGTCATTAATAGTTGTAATACTATATGAGTGATTTTACTGATTTCATTTTCTTTTCAGTTCCCCCCCATTACATGAGTCTTCTCTATGTGTCCATTTTTACATCAATAAATGACAGTTTTATGGATTAAAAGAAAAGCAGGACAACAGTATAATTAGCACTGTTTCCAAAAAGAAGATAGTCTTCTCTCCTTTGTGTGCAGTTATTCCCAATCTCCCAGCTGACATTACAGAAAATTTTCTTTCTTTTCTCTGTTTTTCCCCTTCCCAATTTCCAGAGTTCTAATATATTCTACTAGTTTCTTGTCTCTTCAGAAAGACCCATTTGCTCTTTTCCCTGGGGACTAGGAACTGGATGACCTGACTGTTTTACCACTGGTCCTTCCTATCTGCTGCTCAGGCTTCTGACAGCTGGTTCAGGACTCACATTCTTAGACCACCCACACCATCTCCCAAGAAAACCTGGGGCCAGGTATGTCTGTGCTTTATCAATTTGCTCTGATTGTATCAGGATAAATAAATTGCAAACTTTTTGCATCTGGGGTAAGAAAAAGCTACTGTAGGGCCATTACCAGAGCTGAAACAAGTTTCAGGTGCCTAAGAAATTTTATTTGCCCTGTAAGAATTTAGTAAACACTGGGTTTTAGTTTTCAAGGAAAAGGAAACCCTTTACAGTTTTCCCCCACAAGTAGTTTTCCCAGTGAAACAATAGAGATAGAGAGACATCCTGTGATTTGTCCCAGTAGCTTTGTGTTGCTATTTTTCTCTGAACTGTTATGTAGCACATTTTCTTTTCTCCTAAAGCATCTGTTAGCAGTGCTTTCCTCTCTATCCCCATTCCCGGGGCATTTTCTTTACTCCTGTTGGACCACCTATATCTGGTCTTGCCACATTCAGAACCTTCCTCTGCATAGCCACCTGAGGGATCTTCCCCAAACAGTAACTTTATATGTTATTTCACTTTTAAAAACTCCTTAACATGTAAGTTCTAGCTCCTTAAAATGGCAATCAATGGCATGGTTGCTTGAGAAAGTAAAAACATATGAAGCAGCTCGCCTGTGATGTTCTCAACTGTACATAAACTGCTCACAGAACAGAAATCAGCTTCCCTCTATGACCTTGTCTGAAACAGGCAAGGATGCTTTGCAACCACAGAGACAACTAAATATCCCCTTTTCCCAGCTAACATGGAAAACTTTACCACAATGGTGTTAACTCTGATTTAGTCCATCCAGCTCCTTGATCACATTATCAAATACCCAACCACTGAATAGCCCCTGCTTTGGATGGCACTCCATCCAGGACAAATCTGCACTTTCTTACTCCCTCCTTAGACCTGCTCAGCAGAAGCCAGAGTGAATCCCTCACAACTTCCTTTTACCTTTGCTGATCATTCTCTCTTGCTGCAACGAGCCTGATAAATTTGCCCTTTTTGCCCAGGTTTAGGTTCTCGACAGTTTTGGTCCATGGGCTTTAACACATCTCTCCCTGCCACAGCAGATGCTCTCGTCACAGCAAGCCCACGTGCAGTTTCCCAAACTTGTGTCATTTAGCGCAGGCAGCTCCCTAGGCTTCTAGGAACTTTTTTCTCCCTGTCTCCACATAGAAAACTCTATCTTTTCAAAATCCAGCTCCCATGTCAACTCATGTGTGAACACTGCCAAGAACCAACATTCTTCCTTGAGTCAAGTTCCCATTGTTTGGTGTTGAGTCTCAGCCAGAGCCTATGATGGAGAGGCTCAAAGTCTGTGGACCTTGAAATTGGGGAAGACCAGATTCAGGTTCTGGCTTTGGCAATCCATGACGTTGAGAAGCTTACTTATTACTCAAATCAGGGCTGAACTAGCAAATGCTATTTCCCCAACAAATTCTGTTTGATTATTACCACCATCATTGACACTTAAGAAATGACCCTGAAACCAAATGTACACATATTAACAGTCTTGGGACTGAGATCACGACATTTTTTTTCTTATTTGGAGTTTAATAAGAAAATGCCCAAGATGGCTAAATAAATCGTGTTCCTTTTCTTTGCTTCTCTAGTTTGTGAACTGGGAATTATCAATTTGATTTATTCTAGCACATAGGCATAAAACAACTATGAAGAATTGGCTCTTAAGAGGCATCAGTAGAGGGTCCGAGGATTACACCCAGGTCTTAATCCTCAAATTCTGTCCTGACCACATGACCAAGCCAGAGGGTCTCCACCTGAAAATTTGTGATAATACCATCTTCCCCTGAGAGTTAATCAATGAGCTGTGTGAACTTTCTAAATCAACTTGACCTGTGGTGCACATTAGGATCACTTAAGGAGCTTTTGAAACATGCCTGGGTCTACCCTCTAAATTCTGGAGGGCTACCTGGGCATGAATAATGTTTTAAAGCTTTGTAGGTTTAATTTATGGTCAAGGCTGAACATCACTTATCTAGATCTTGGCAGGAAAGTTCCTCTGAAAACATAAAGCATTTACTAGGACTGGGGAATGGATAATAAAACAGGCATGGAAATCTATATCCAATAAGTGATTGATAAATGATCAAATTTTATGAAGACCCCAGGCACACCTTCATAAGGGCAGTGCTCCTTCAAACTAAAAGGAAGTAAATGATGTATAGATTCACAATGAAATCCAGGTGGTAGAAATTTAAGACTTTAACAAATTTGGAAATGTATACAGTTGCATAGATCAGGGAATGTTGAAATGAAATGGGGCCAGAAGCTAATTACATGGAAATATTCTTATTTGCACATTTCTCCAGAAGGCAAAGTAGAGATTGCAACCAGTATATCTATACAAGTGACAAGAATATTAAGTTTTCTGTCATTCCCTTAGTACACTACCTTTCTCAGCATGGATTCTGTCCTAGTTCTTGTGAAGGTGAGAATAATATCAAACTCATTAATTGTCTACATTTTAGATACGATAAGACTTTAGTGGATGGTGTTAATTAAACTACAAAACAACTCCTCTTGCTGTGGTGTGCATTCCAAGTTAGAGCAATTAATTCACTCACTTAAACTGATCAAGATTTAATTACCATCACTCTGTGCAATTACTCCATAATTAAAGTAATTTGGTTCATTCCACTTGCTGACAGTGTCATTGAACAGCCATTCACAGAACCAAAAGAAGTGATAATTAACTTAAAGAATAGCTCAAGGCAGTTTTACTCAGACAAGTTCACTGTTAGTTTTTCCTAAAATACCTAGAATGAGATAAAGTGTGGAGGGAAAATCCCGCCAGAATTTTAAAACAAAAATAATGATAAACAATACTTGAGGGATTTTTCTCTCCCACAAATGAAGTCCCCAGCAATTTAAATAGCCAGTGTTATAACCTAACCATAAATTAGTGTCATGGGCAAAACAAACAGAGCTTGAAAAAAATTAAGCACTTAAATATTGGTTAGGGCTAGTCACTGTCGGGGATTAGTACCTACTTGGGGGTTGGTAGGTGTGGTACAAAAAGAACACCCAGAATCTTTACAGAAGCACTGAGAAGGAGTTCGAGACTGGCAAGACTCAAGTTTGAAAGCAGCAGCTTTGGCACGTGTATACACACACACACACACACACACACACACACACACACAGAGATCAGGAAGATGAACAATTGTCTCTACACAACCAAAAGAGTCATTGTTTTATTGGGACTTCCCTTAACCCATGTCTCAGTCTTCTCTTAGAAAAATTCCTCCTGAAATCCTTTCTCTTTTCTGATCTCATTTGAAAATATTAGAAGGGCATGATGTTAAAATATCATTCGGAGGATAAAATATATACCCTTGGAGTTTTACTCACAAATTTTTTTTTTTAACGCACCATCTATGGTTTTATTTTCCAGCAATGGATCAAAAAGCAGATGGTGGCGAAAGAGAACTACTGGATTGGCCTCACAGACTTGGAGCGGGAGAATGAATGGAGGTGGCTGGATGGGACATTTCCAAAGTACAAGTGAGTCTCAGAAACATCCAGGTTGCTGGTCAGGCTCTCGCTGGTCTGCATTTCTTCCTGAATGACCTTGTCCCCAACACAGTCCTCACACTCAGCCTCTGGGTACCAGCTGCAGTTTTTTTCCTCTTCTCACGGAGTGAATTTTTCTTCATTTCTCCAAGAAAAACAAAAATACAGACTCATATAACCGCCCAGGGTGGTAGGGAGGGAGATGGCAAAGCGTGCTCTGTAAGTGCTGCCGCAAAAGCCGAGGCAGTTAAATCATCTATTTATTATTAAAATTTTTTCCTGAACATAAGGAAAAAGGTTTTAGGAATCTATGTAATGATAAGAGAGAAGAGTGAAAAAGTTGGCTTACAACTCACATTCAAAAAACTAAGATCATGGCACCAGTCTCATCACTTCATGGCAAATAGAAGGGGGAAGAGTGGAAGCAGTGACAGATTTTATTTTCTCGGGCTCCAGAATCATTGCAGATGGTGACTGCAGCCATGAAATTTAAAAAATGCTTGCTTCTCAGAAGAAAAGATGACAAACCTAGACAGTATATTAAAAAGCCAAGACATCATTTTGCCAACAAACGTCCATATAGTAAAAGCTATGGTTTTTCCGTTAGTCATGTATGGATGTGAGAGTTGGACCATAAAGAAGGCTGAGCACTGAAGAACTGATACTTTTGAATTGTGGTGCTGAAGAAGACTCTTAAGAGTCTCTTGGACAGCAAGGAGATCAAACCAGTCAATCCTAAAGGAAATCAGTCCTGCATATTCATTGGAAGGACTGATGCTGAAGCTGAAGCTCCAATATTTTGGCCACCTGATGCGAAGAGCTGACTCATTGAAAAAGACCCTGTTGCTGGAAAAGACTGAAGGCAAAAGGAGAAGGGGGCAGGCGAGAATGAGATGGTTAGATAGCATCACTGACTCATAGACATAAATCTGAGCAAACCTCCAGGAGATAGTGAAGGACAGAGGAGCCTGGCGTGCTGCATTCCATGGGTCTCAGAGAGTCGGACACAATTTAGGGACTAAACAACAACCACAATGATAAAACTAAGGTTTAAATAGGATAATCTCCGAGTGAGGGATTAGGATCATAGGACTTCATAGCTAGATGTGATTGTGGGAATTAAACTGACAACATAATTTGCATGTGAGGAAATGGTTGCCTAGAGTGGTGGTGAGGCTTGCCGAAGGGCAAATGGCTAACTAGTGACAGAGCTAGGACTAACTCAGGTCTCCTCACTCTAACCCAGGATACAGTGGTGAAAGTCAGATATTTGAATTAAATATAGAACTTCAAGTTTTCTGAGGAAATATGCCCAGGCTTCCATGTGTTAAAGGCACAGGCTCTTCAGCCAGACCACTGGAGCTGGACCCCAGACCCAGCATTTCCTGAGCTTTGTGTACCTCAGTTTCACCACAGGTAAAAAAGGGTAAAGACAGCACCTCCTCACAGAATTACTATTGTATTAAATGATTTAATTCCAGCGGAAGGCTTAGCAGACTGTCTAGCTCCTGGCCCCCCGTAGACAGTGGCTACTCTTCTCACTCTACCTTGGTGAAGAGAGGCTGTCTCAGCAGCCAAGTGCTGCCTCTGTGCTGGTGTCTCTGGCTCACTCCAGGTTTGCTATTTTCAAACATAGACTTCTGAGCTTCTCAATGTTCTGACACTTCTGGGTTGGAACACAGTGTACTAGGAGAATGTGCCAAACAGAAACCTCAGATGTCAGGTCAGCTTACTCATGAAATCATTAACCCAGATCCACTGATATGGCCACGGTTCCAGCCAGGTTTATCCACTGATTGAAAAACCACAGCTGTTTTACCACCAACCTTAATGGGCCTCCTAGCTAATGAATTCTCTTCATGTAACGGTGCATGCGTGATCGGTTGCTTAAGCCGTGTCTGACCCTTTCTGACCCTGTAGCTTGCCAGGCTCCTCAGTCCATGGGATTCTCCAGGCAAGAATACTGGAGTGGGACGCCATGCCCTCCTCCAGATGGACTATCTAATCATGACTTGAGTTCCAAAAGTATTTCCTGCTACTTATAAAAGCAAAATTCTCTTTGAAGTACGTTGCTTCCCTTTTTAAAATGTGTGTGATGTGCCAGTGTGGAACTGTACACATGTGTACAATGTGCAAGAGCACTGAAGGTAGGAATTTAAGGACTTGGTTTCTGGTACTGATCCATCCTTGACTGGCTGTGTGACCTTAAGCAAGTCACTAATCTCTCTTCGCCTTAGTTGATTCAACTCTAGAAAGAGGAGGTTGGATGATAAGCCTTCTGTATTAGTCAGGGTTCTTCAGAGAAATAGAACCAGTAGGATGTTTATCTATTTATTATAAGGAATTGGTTCATGTAATTATGGAGGCTGGTGAGTCAGCAGGGAAGTTGATGGCATAGTTCCCATCTGGAGGCGAGCAGACTTGAAACCTGGGAAGAGCTGATGCTTCAGTTTGAGTTTCAAGGGAAAAAAAAAAAAAAGCTGCTCGGTTCTAAAGCCTTCAGACAAAAAGAATTCTGTTCTGTTTAGACCTTGAACTGATTGGATGAGGCCCACCCATATTATGCAGGGCAATTCAGTTTACTCAGTCAACTGATTTAAATGTTAATTGCATCTGAAATTTCCCTCACAGAAACATCATGTTTTACCAAATACCTGGATATCCCATGGCCCAGTCAAGTTGATACATAAAATTAACCATCCCACCTCTGAAGCCTCTTCCAATGTAAGCCTCAGTGATACAAAATTATACTTATCACTAGTAAATAAGAAAAAATCTCTTATGAGCAGAATCGGTGCTCTGTCTCTCTAGCCATTCCCTGCGTGCAGAAGGGCCAACAATTACAGTAACGCAGGTGCATATGAAACATGATGGGGAGGGAGAAGGAGCCCTTAGTTCTAAGTAGGGCAATCTTCATAAAACGGGCAAATAGCTCAAAAGTAGGAAATATTGCCTTCATTTTTTATAGTCGGTATTAAATAATACATATTTATTAAGTTGAAAGATATAAAATGAGTAGAAATTAGCTTGGGGAAGGAAACACTTTGAAACATTGAAAATGGTATGAAATTATCTGGTCAATAGGATAAGTTGGACTGGGAGAAAGAAAGTCTGGCCACTGATGGCTCTTGCGTATTGAGATGTACTGTTGTATACAAGACATACTGGAACAAAGACTTAATCTGAAAAACAGAAAGTAAAATACCTAAATTTTTCATATTGATTATGTCTTGAAATAAAATATTGAGTTAAACAAAATACTAAAATTAACTTTCTCCTTAAAATTTTTATTTATTTATTTTATTTTTGGTTGTTCTGGGTCTTCATTGCTAAGCACAATGAAGGGGGCTACTCTCTAGGTGTGGTATGCGAGCTTCTCGTTGTGGTGGCTTCTCTTGTTGTGGAGCATGAGTTATAGAGCGCAGGTTCAGTAGTTGTGGCTCGAGGGCTTAGTAGCCTCTCAGCATGTGGAATCTTCCCAGACCAGGGATCAAACCCGTGTCCCCTGCATTGATAGGTGGATTCTTAACCACTGGACCACCAAGAAAGTCCAAAAATTTTATTTAAAAAGTCATTTGTGTGCATTCATATGTGATCAACCGTGGGCATGACATTTAGTTTTGCTGACATAATACTCTAACAATATGTGTTTCATTTAGATTTCAAATTGAAAATGATACACAGAAGCATACGGGCCTGTTTTTCTTCCTTTCTTCCTTTTTCCCTCCCTTCCTACCTTCCTACTTTCCTTTCTTCCCTGAAAAGGAAATGGGTATATCTTAGCACTGATTTTTTTTTTTAATTGGAAGGGAAAAGAACAGGAGGGGAGACTTGAAACTTTTCTAGAAGATAGCATTTCCCCAGTGATTACAGTTTATTATCTGTAATAAATGATAAACTACCAGAAACTTATATCTTCATCCGGTTGACTCAATTGTGTAGCCCCTCATAGCATGGACTTAAGTACTGATTTGTATCAGGAAACTTGTGTCCACAGGTATACTAGTCCATATTTTAAAGGCTTCAAAGAAAGTATTTTAGAAAATAGAAAAGACAATTCCACTGAATCGATTCAATAAGCTTTCACACAAAAGTAAGGCACCTCTAGTAATAGGTAGATGTGGACATAACTCACACTAACCTTGCACATTTAATACCATTAATTTGTCAAAACTAATAATATTAATTAATTCAAAAATGAGATTAAACCCAGGCACCCCTTGCAGCCCATAATCCGTGACTGATGGCTCTGCCACACAGACAGCACAGCGCCTCCAGCAGAGCGAGCCACACACGTGTGGCTGATTGCGATGGGAAGCCATCTAGTAGCTCCTGTTCAGCTAAAGCATGTTTTTTAAATTGCCCCTCTCTCTGAACTCCTTGAATGTTGTATTTTAGCAGCCAAACCAACGATTTATATTTAATGCCAACAGGGCAGAGTCACACAATTATTTTTCTAAACAGCATTTAATGAAAATCAGCAGGTGTGAAGAGCCCGACCAGGCTCACAGAATGATAGTCGCTGCAGTTGACTTGATTTCTGACCATGTGAATCAGGTGTGGACATCATTAAATGTAGCCGTCCAAGGATGGTGCGGTGTGTTCTGTGGTGTCATTCTGAATTATGAAGGACAGCCACTTGTCCCTTCTCTCAATCCCTCGATTGCTTCTTTGCAACACCCCGTACTATTCTCCAGTCTTTTCTCTGCTATTATTCATTCTATAAACATTTACTGAGCACCTCCTAAGAGTGAGGGACTCCAACTAGGACTGGGTATATGGAAATTACTAAGAAAGGCCAATCCTTCCCATGGAGATCTTTGCCTTTTGAGAGGTACTGTGGTACCTGGAAAGGAGCACAGGTACTGAAGTCAGGAGGCTCCAGCTTCTATGTTCCAGATGCTGGAGTTAGGATAAGTAGCTATTTGACCTAGGGTAAGTGACTTAGCCTTTCTGAGCTTGTACTTCCTTCTCTATCTCCTATTTCCATCTCCTATAATGCTTCATAACATTGTCATGAGGATGAACTGAAAAAAATAGATGTAAGACAATTAGTACAATGCCTCAGTTCAGTTCAGTCACTCAGTCATGTCCGACTCTTTGCGACCCCATGGATTGCAGCACGCCAAGCTTCCCTGTCCATCACCAACTCCCAGAGTTTGCTCAAACTCATGTCCATCGAGTTGGTGATGCCAACCAACCATCTCGTCCTCTATCATCCCCATCTCCTCCTGCCTTCAATTTTTCCCGGCATCAAGGTCTTTTCCAATGAGTCAGTTCTTTGCATCAGGTGCTATACTTTGCATCACAGTATAGCAAGTGCTTAGTTTTTAAATGATAGCTAATATTGTTTTTAGTTATAATAAAGTACTAGCAAAGTACATGTGTGAGGTAGATATTCAATAAATATTCACTCCCTTTTTTCTTGTTATTTAAGATGATAATTTTCTCAGTGCCAGCCTTAGAGAGGGATGAAGGGGGAGAAATTTGTTTGGGCACATTCCCTCTCCTTGTGCTCCCCTCCCTCCCTGGTGAGCCTTTACACCCCTGTGTCTTCTGTTTAAAGCATCTATTTTCAGGAAGAAAAATCTAAACTTTCTCTAGGCTGAAATATGTAGGTAAATGACGGTCAAGGGGAAAGAAACTCTAACAGTAGTGTAGTTACCAGGCTATATCTAAGGGAGCTTCCTGCTTTTACTAGATGCCAGGCACTGGAGATAGCAAAAATACCTCTACCCTCTGATTCTAATCACTGGTGGGGTCATCACAAATGGTGTATTCTTGTGATATGAAAAAACAAGTAAAAAAGAGGCTTTTGTGGTCCCATATTTTATAGTGAAAAATGAAAGTGAAAGTCACCCAGAACACTGGAGTGGGTAACCTTTCCCTTCTCCAGGGAACCTTCCCAACCTAGGGATCGAACCCAGGTCTCCTGCGTTGTAGGCAGATTCTTTACCAGCTGAGCCACAAGGAAAGCCCAAGAATACTGGAGTGGGTAGCCTATCCCTTCTCTAGGGGATCTTCTTGGCCCAGGAATCAAACTGGGTCTCCTGCATTGCAGGTGGATTCTTTACNGCAGATTCTTTACCAGCTGAGCCACAAGGAAAGCCCAAGAATACTGGAGTGGGTAGCCTATCCCTTCTCTAGGGGATCTTCTTGGCCCAGGAATCAAACTGGGTCTCCTGCATTGCAGGTGGATTCTTTACCAACTGAGCTATGAAGGAAGGCATAATCTATAGTAGGTATTAAAGTATTTTTTCCAATCAAAGAGAGTTTTCTAAGACAAATTCCTGTGATAGTTGTTAAAATTAAAAATAAGCTTATGAAATTACATAATAATAGTACCATTTATATGTTCTGTGTATGTATATAGTGTGGAATTTTTCATTAAATCCTTCAAAACTTCTAGGAGGTAAGTAACTTATCATCTGCTTTTTACAGATGAGAAAACTGAGGCAAGAAGCAAAATATCTCTTCTAACTGAAAAAGCTAGGATTTCCAGGCCCTTCTGAATGAATGCAGAGGTGGTGTTCTTTATACCGTCCTAGGAGTCATTTTCATAAAGCTGAGCCTCAAAAGACTATATGAAGTGAAATTCAACTTTTATTTCATGTTGTGTTATGGATGAACTTTTCTTTATAGTTACTTTTACTGATTAAGCAGATCACACAAATAAATTGGTTGGGAGCAGCTGAGACTCAAAAGCTACCTGTTATGTCTGGCATGGCTGATGGAGGGGATTGTGCACGCCCCTGGAGGGAGAACTCGTGGACAGTGTCCTGCATTGTAGTGTAATTTAATAAGTTCAATTCAGTCTTTGTTTCTTTTAGGTAGGAATTAGGGGCAAGCCATGTAGAGAGTAGTGTCCATAAAGGTACCATAGAAACTTCCCTGGTGGTCCAGTGGTTAAGAATCCTCCTGCCAACACAGGGAACATGGATTCAATCCCTGGTCTGGGGAGACTCCGCATGCCACAGGGCAACTAAGCCTTATCACCACAATTACTGAAGCCCAAGAACCCTAGAGTCCAGGCTCTTCAACAAGAGAAGCCACCACAATGAGAAGCCCACGCATCACAACTAGAGAGTAGCCTCCACTCACTGCAACTAGAGAAAGCCCGCATAGCAAGGGAGACCCAGCACAGCCAACAAATAAATAAATAGATGTTTTAAAAAGAGGTACCATGGCATGAAGGTGCTAGGTTAATGTGGGGTGTATGGTNGCATCACAACTAGAGAGTAGCCTCCACTCACTGCAACTAGAGAAAGCCCGCATAGCAAGGGAGACCCAGCACAGCCAACAAATAAATAAATAGATGTTTTAAAAAGAGGTACCATGGCATGAAGGTGCTAGGTTAATGTGGGGTGTATGGTTGGAAGGAAAGTTATGACCAACCTAGACAGTATATTAAAAAGCAGAGACGTTACTTTGTCAACAAAGGTCCGTCTAGTCAAGGCTATGGTTTTTCCAATGGTCATGTTTGGATGTGAGAGTTGGACTATAAAGAAAGCTGAGTGCAGAAGAATTGGTGCTTCTGAACTGTGGTGTTGGAGAAGACTCTTGAGAGTCCCTTGGCTACAAGGAGACCCACCCAGTCCATCCTAAAGGACTTATGTTGAAGCTGAAATTCCAATACTTTGGCCACCTGATGTGAAGAGCTGACTCATTTGAAAAGGCCTGGATGCTGGGAAAGATTGAGGGCAGGAGGAGAAGAGGATGACGGAGGATGAGATGGTTGGATGGCATCACTGACTCAATGGACATGGGTTTGGGTGGACTCTGGGAGTTGGTGATGGACAGGGGGGCCTGGCATGCTGCGATTCATGGGGTTGCAAAGAGTCGAACACTGAACTGAACTGAACTGATGGGAANTTGGATGGCATCACTGACTCAATGGACATGGGTTTGGGTGGACTCTGGGAGTTGGTGATGGACAGGGGGGCCTGGCATGCTGCGATTCATGGGGTTGCAAAGAGTCGAACACTGAACTGAACTGAACTGATGGGAAATAGTTTGGAATGGGGATACATGAGATTAGATGAGTGAAGACTAAACTGAAAGGACAGATTGGGGCTTGATTTTTAAGGGTCTTGATTACCAGTCTAAGGGATTTGGGTGTTACCCCATAAGAGTAGGGCGCAGTTGGAAATGTTTAAGACAAAAAGTCATAAATAATCTCTGAGTTCTATACTGCCTGGGCAGCAGAGTGGAGGATGGAGGGAAGCTAGAGGTATTGGAGTCTGAAAGACCCATTGCACCTTGAATCTGATGGGCAACCTTAGACCTGCCAAAGACCTGGATGAGAGTTTGCACAAGGTACATGAAGAAGACAAAAATATATATTCAAAAGATGTTTTGGAAGTAGAATGGTGGGAGAGTGGGAGGCAGCCTCCTGATTCCTGTTTAGAGTTTGGGGATCATGTAGAAGGCTCAGGATAGCTCGGAGTTTCTAGACCAGAAATGACAAATCAGATTTCCTCTGGAATGCTAAGAGATTCTGAGGTGGAGAACTGGCTTATCGATCTTGCCCCAGGCACAGGAAGAGCAGTGGCCGCACACTTGCCAGGCATATGTCATCCTTTCCAGGCTAAATGAGTGGTTTGCCCTGGAGAAGCCCTTTATCTTTGAAGGAAACTCATAATATTGCCTAATGATGTTTTATTGGTCATCTTCAGCATGAATGCTAAAAATCAAAAGTTCCAACAAGATAATGCAGGACCAACACATATAACTATCTGCAAAGCTGAGCTAAAGATCAGTACCAGGAAATATAAAAAATATTAACCAAGTAAGAAAATATGTTACAAAGTTACCACCAAACCTTTTCAGGCAAGGTAAATGTAAATTACAATGTGCTGTAAATATAAATATTGGAAAGCTAAGAACTGACTCCAAATCCTTCCAGATATTTTGAAAAATTGACTGTAAAAGACTCATGCATTCCTATTGTACAGAGCGAAGTAAGTCAGAAAGAAAAACACCAATACAGTATATTAACGTATATATATGGAATTTTGAAAGACGGTAACGATGACCCAATATGCAAGACAGCGAAAAAGACACAGATGTAAAGAACAGACTTTTGGACTCTGTGGGAGAAGGCGAGGGTGGGATGATTTGAGAGAATAGCGTTGAAACATGTATATGTTTCAAATGTTTGTATATGTTTCATATGTAAAATAGATCGCCAGTCCAGGTTCGATNCTTTTGGACTCTGTGGGAGAAGGCGAGGGTGGGATGATTTGAGAGAATAGCGTTGAAACATGTATATGTTTCAAATGTTTGTATATGTTTCATATGTAAAATAGATCGCCAGTCCAGGTTCGATGCATGAGACAGGGTGCTCAGGGCTGGTGCACTGGGATGACCCTGAGGGATGGGATGGGGAGGGAGGTGGGAGGGAGGGTCAGGATGGGTAACACATGTACACCCATGGCTGATTCATGGCAATGTATGGCCAAAACCACCACAATGTTGTAAAGTAATTAGCTTCCAATTAAAATTTTTAAAAAAAAGAAAGTTCAGAATCCTAACCAACAGGCCACCAGAGAACTCCCTGATAATGATTTTAGAATTAAAAAATTTGCTCATTTCTCTCTGCCTTTTAATATGTGTTATACAAATGTGATGTAAGAAACAACATAGTCTCTGTTCTAAAATT
Organism: Neotragus pygmaeus; assembly: GCA_006410875.1. Lineage (NCBI taxonomy): Eukaryota > Metazoa > Chordata > Mammalia > Artiodactyla > Bovidae > Neotragus > Neotragus pygmaeus. The sequence continues at coordinate 64,949 of SJYV01017774.1, forward strand.
GCTTATAAGCAATGTATACCAGTTTGGACATTAGATAGAATACTAAAATTATGCTAAATAATAAAATAATTGTAAATATTGAAATAAATGTTTTCTCAGAAGTCCGTGAAAGGGAACCATGGGAATAGGATGACTTTGCCTGGAGGGCATAAAGACTGAGAGAGAAAGAGAGAGACAAAGACAGACAGACACAGACATACACACAGTTATGGACCAAGATAATGTAAGAGAATGGATATCACACCATAGGGGGGGAAAATGATTAAATAGCTTGGAACTGATTAGCCTAGAGAAGAGGAGACCAAAGGAAGATATAAATGCTATTATAAAATATATTAAGAACTTCCCTATGGATAATGGAATCAGTTTATTTTCGGTTGCCCTAGAAGGGTAGACTTCACAAGGAGAAAAGTTTCAGTTGAATGCAAAGACAATTTTTTTGGATTAATTCTCTTTTCTAATTTTTAATTTTATATTGGAGTATAGCCAATCAACAATGCTGTAATAGTTTCAGGTACACAGCAAAGTGACCTAGCCATATGTATACATGTATCTGATGAGGACAATCTAAACAGTTTTTCAGGAATAGAATGAAAGGCCTTAAGAGATAGTGAATTTCCCATTATAGAGAATATCTTATTGGAAAAATTATAAAATATTTTTTCATGTTGGAAGAGATTGCACTAGTTGTCTTTTCAAAAGCTCATGCAACTCTGGTTTGTGATTCAATTGTTAGTCAAATAGCAAGCTAAAGCAAGAAATATTTTAAGCAAATAATAGAGACTGAAAGAAAGTAACAGAGATGTAAATGGGGAATTAAACAGAAGAGAAACTACAGAATAAGAAAAAACAGAATCAGTAAAGAAATTTAGCCAGACGTAATAAAGCATTTTGACCTTCAGGAAGGTGGTTGGGACCTTGAACCAGAAATGCAACTGGAATTAGTTGACAGATTAACCAGAAGAGAAAGGGGAAAAATCAGAAAGTCGATGTGATGCTTTAGAGGAGGGCTGTTAAGACCCAGTGCTAAAGGTACTTCAGGCACTCAATAACTTTGAAAATGTAAAAATTTAGTGGGAAAATTCTAAATGGGCTCAATTCTTGACCATATATTTTTGCATAACGTTGCAATACATACCTAAGGGTTACGTGGGAGGGCGTAGCGGGAGATGAGAAGTTGGAAAAAAATGGATAGAAAAGGAGATGTGAAGAATTTGTGTGGAAGTGAGGGAGAGAACTTTCCTTCCAAAGGCCCACAGATAGACATAATGGCTTTATTTTTCCACCAAGCAAAAGAGAGTTATTTTCTGAAAAATAAGTAAAATCTAAGCCACCTACACATTTTTATTTGTTAAAGATTACATACTACTTAAAGAGGAAGGTGTGCTCACATCTCCACATCCTAGTCAAACTCCAAGTCAAATCATTTCATTTTCTTTACCTGAATCCTCTGCTGCTTACTTGAGGGAAGTCATACTTCACTTCCTTAAAAACTCATAAAACATGTCTGGAGTTTTTCACACCATTATACTATAAGGTAGACCCTTAGAGTTCTAAAAGTCCATAAATTCTTTGTATCCCTTAGAAACACTCATTAGATTTAGGTTGTCAACATTTTTTTCCCAGCAATAACATTTTGGATCTTTATTTAGTTACATGTCTTTATTATGTTAGTAATATATGTTTTGAAGGACTGATGCTGACAGAGGATGAGATGGTTGGATGGCATCACTGACTCACTGGACATGAGTTTGAGCAAGCTCCAGGATATAATGACGAACAGGGAAATCTGGTGTGCTGCAGTTCATGGGGTCACAAAGAGTCTGACATGACTTAGCAACTGAACAACAACATTATATGCTTATGGAACATCATGGTTAGAAATATAATTTAATATGACTATTTTCATTTGGCAAGATGGCATATTTCCTAAAATTACATGATAAAAAGCATCTTTCAACTTTTCTTGTATTTTTTCATGCTTTTCTTTGGAAGGTTTTTTATACTTGCCATAGAAATGCAAGAAAGCATCAACTTCTGCTTGCTTCTTCACTTTACCTCTCAGTTGTCAGCTTTTCTGAATTCTCTTTCATATTAAGGCAAGATCTAACTTGGTTTGGCTATTGGAAAATCCTAGCATTAGAGGAGGGTGGAAACTTGGCCCAAATTCAATATACTTTCATGATAACACTCTTTTAGCTTCGTTTTGGTGGATTAATCTGATAACCAGAAATAAAGGAACTACTTAACAATATGACAGCTTACTATCTAGTTTGTGTCACATGTCTGACGTGTAAAATTCTATCACCCATTGCTAGGATAAATGTCATATCTTGAAAAGACTAATCTTGTTCAACGGATGCACTTTTAAAATGCATAAATCTACTTGAAAACCAATCTGATAACAAAGACATGCCTGCAGAAGGATGATTCAGTTGTATCAATGTACTTGTCACTTAGAACTCACCCTCAGAAAAAATTATGTGATGGGGTTGGGTGGGTGTTAAAAGCATGCAAAGTCTTGATAATAGGAAAACATTAGCCACAAGATGAAAAGAAGAAACATTTAAGTTCCAGGCAAAAAAAAATTGTCTAAGAAGGTTTTTAAGACTTTATTACATGAGCACAAAGAGACAAACTCTTCAATTTGCCTGAAAAATTAAAAATCTTTAGAAAGGTTTTATTTACTTTGGCCATTATCTTTATTTTTAAATTGAGGTTAAACATATTGTCCTGACTCATTCTTAAATGACATGCTTGAAATTGGGAGTAAAATTCTTCTTTGCTTCAAACATTACAGTCAGTTTTGAATTCTAGTAAGAGGGAAGACTCTCTCAGAAAATATTCTCAATCTCCCCACCATTTCCCAGTTTCCCCTATTTTCTTGTCCCTGAATCTTTATTTATTTATTTGTAAATTTTATTTGTAGAAGCCATTGGCCAAGTCCAATAGCTTATAATCGAAGATAAAGATAGTTTTCTATATAGTCATTAATAATTTAATAGGCCACTTTAACTATGTACAATTTCACATGAGAAACTGTTCCTCTAAAATTTGATTAAGCAAGTTTAAGCTAGGAACATTTTTAAAATTTCACAAAGTCCAGCCCTAAAAAGTCACATTTTCCTAATAATTTCAATCCTCCCTCAACCTCAGAAATCATATCTGTGCATGTATAGTCAAATAAGACTATTATTATTTAATGTATTCATCAGGGTTCTCTTTTATTCCCAGAAATTTTTTTTTAATTTAACCATAGAAAATTATGATTTCTATTTTTACTTTGTGAATGGCTAATTAATTGCTCATCATCTGACTTTTTCGCATCTATTTGACTTCATTTTACCATTTTACTATGATACTAGGTGGCAGGAATATAAGTTATCTTTTCTTCCCTGCCTTCCTTCATTCCTTCCTTCTTTACTTTCTTCTTTCTTATTACTTACTCTAGTTAAGAACTTGGGACTTTAACTAAAGCACTTGATTTTTTTTGCTTTTTAATATTTTTGTTTTGTTGGTTCTTATGTGTTTGTACTTATTTCTTTAGTCTAATTAGAAATTTGATTATATAGATCTGTGGAAAATTCGTGTTCTTCTTATTATAGTTATAGAATAACATCTCACCATAACATTTTCAAGAATTGTATTAGAAAAGTTCATATACAGAATAATACAGCTGTCTATTTCTATGTTCATATAAAGTGCAAACATAAAAAATATTCAATGAATTAGATACAATGTTTTTTAAATTGTATTTTAGAGAACTGAGCAAATAATATTGATATTTTATATTTGAGTTTTTTAGGTAAAGCCAAAACATCTGATTTCTCCTTTGAGATCCTAAACCTCTAAATTCTTTTATGAACCTAAAATGCTAGTATTATCTCATTTTTTTTAATTGATTGAATATGAGTCAAGATATTATTTCTTTTTAGGGCATGAGACCTTCAGATTTTAAACTGGGCTTTCTAAAACCAGATGCCTAAACCTTAATGTTTAAGTATCTAATCATTGGAATCTTGGTCACCAGAAAAACCAGTGAAGTTCAGTATTCACATGCACTCATATATTTTTCATTCGTTTATTGAACACTTACCATTTGATAAGTCTTTCATTAGAAACCAGAGATACAAAGTGAATTGGGAAAAATTATGTAAAACTGTAGGAGAGGTCAGTCTAGAGGAAATAATACTGACATTGAATGTGAACTTTCTTCACCTGGAATCCTCTTCTCCAGTCCCCGTTCTTTCCACTCCTCACTTCGCTCACAACACCCCACGTTCCTCCTTCATTCCATCCCACTTTCCATCTCTTTTTCAATACCAATACCTATTCCTCCTTCAGGTTTCAACTTAAACCTTGCTCCTTGGAGATAAGGAAGACCTCCTACTCTATACACATAGATATGTGGGCTATAAACTCACAATTTTTCCTTATAATAAAACTCAGGCCTTATGCCAACGGGGACCTTCCCAGACTGCTGCTGCCAGTGCCCCCATCACTGTGGTGAGCCCCTGCCATCCCATGCCTTCACAGGAGACCCTCCAACATGAGCAGATGAATATTAGCCTAGGAACGCTCAGAGTTGTTTCATCTGAAATATATGCTTAGTTTTGGTCACTAGCTCTCAATCCAGGTTACTCGGGACACCCTCAGGCCACCCCCTCTTCCCAGAAGATGTCTCTGCAGCAGATCATTTCCACCCTTTTCTCTTGAACCTTGGTTTTGTCCTTCATGGAGGTCCATGATGATTGTGGCTGAGGATAAGTGGAGGGGAACTTTTCCCTCAAATTATTTTTCCAAAGGGGAAGACTCTTTCTCCTAAGACAAATTTTGGTGCAAGCTGCAGGTTAATATCTTGCCAGCCTCGGAACTTCCCTGGTGCTCCACTGATTGAGAATCTGCCTGCCGATGGAGGGGATACAGGTTCAATCCCTGGTCTTGAAAGATCCCACGTGCTGAGAAGCAGCTGAGTCCATGCAGCCACAACTAGTGAACCCATGCTCTAGAGCCTGTGAGCCACAATTACTGAATCCCTCAGGCACCTAGAGCCTGTGCTTCGCAACAAGAGAAGCCACAACAGTGAGGAATCTAAGTTCCGCAACAAAGAGTAGACCACACTCATTGCAACTAGATAAAGTCCATCTTCACACAGCAACCAAGACCCAGTTCAGTCAAAAATAGATAAGATAAAGTAAAAATTATTAAAAAAAAAAAAACAACAACTCAGCAGTTTTATTTACTTGCTTAAGGTCTGTCTTTAGATGTTTAACACAGGACACATCCTGATTTTTTTTTTTTCTTTCTTGCTACTATATCCTTAACACTCTGCACTTTTTCAGGCTCATAAGTACACAATAAATACTTTTTGAATGAACAAATGAGTGAAAAGATGCAATTCAACACTCATTTTTTAAAAAGTATTAATTTAACAAATTGGTTGAGTAAAACAAAAAATATTTTTAAAGCAAAGACTAAAACATGATAGTATTATGACCTCAGTGCTATAACTGTGCTGTTCAGAGTTCATAGGCACTTTCAAGTCTTTCCACAATACATTACAGCTAAGCTCTACAACTCCATTTTTACTACTTTCTGACTCTTAGTTTTAGATTATAGAACTGTCAGATTATCTTGAAAAGTATATGTTCACGTATACTTTTTGCTAAATGAAAGTCAGTAATGAAATAATAATGTACATTTCTGTATATTTATTCAAGATTTAAAAAATAGGTTTTTATTTTTTATACCGTGGAATGCCTCTTGTCCTAGTAACATAATACATTGATTTCCTAGTACTGTCGGAACTCCAGTTGAAGTCACTAATATCTAAAAGCAATTGTCAAAACTATGTGTACCAATTATAAAGCAATTATCTTTCAGCTTCAAATCCACCCTTTCTGCTCTGCTTCGTGATACTGGGCTGAGACTCTGCAAAGCACGTTTCTCCCTGGCCATCTGGCTCCCTGCTGGGCTCAGCCAATAGATGTTAGAGGAAGGTTGCAAGGTTGGGGCTGAAAAAAGGGCTTGCTCCTTCCTGTTTTCTTCCTGTTTCATTGGTGTTGTCTCAGCAGAAGTCTCTCACATTGGCAGAGGCAACGATTCCTGTCTCGTCAGCCTCAAGGTGTCCCCACATTGGTACAGCCAGGGGCCAGTCAGGAAAACAGAAATCACACCAAATTAATGAAATAAAAGATTGAATATTATTTGTTTTTCAGTCACTAAGTGATGTCTGACTCTGCAACCCCATGGACTGCAGCACACCAGGCCTCCTTGCCCTTTACTCTCTCTCAGAGTTTGCCAAAACTCATGTCCTTTGAATTGGTGATGCCATCCAACCTAGAAGATTGAAAAAGCAGAAGGGAGACACTGAGATAAAACAGACAAGCACCCCCAGGAGATAGTTGCCACCCAAAGGCTAAAAGAAAGAAGTGGTAGTTATCAGAACCTAAATGCTTAGAGAAAGGACCCTGCAGAGCCTCTGCGGAGAGTCTTGCCTGGTTGGTGCTGAAACCCAGAGGAAGGGGTTCAGAGGAAGGGCTTCATGGAGCTGGGAGTTGGCCATGAAAGTTGGGCTGCTATCTGGTTGGCAGAATATATAGAGAAAAATATCTCAGTTTGAGCCTAGACTGTGTCCACTATTGTGATTCAAAAGTGTCTAGGCATCTTTACTGAGCTTTTGAGATTGGCCTAAGAGAAATTATTTCAGTTGATATATTTATTTGTTAGTTTGCTTTTTTTTTTTTTTTTTTTGTGTTTTTTTTTTTTTTTTTGCCCCAAGGAAAAGAAATTAGTTTTTATTTTCAATGTTCCCACTCAG
>SJYV01017774.1:71844-94968 GCA_006410875.1 Neotragus pygmaeus
TTTTTTTTTGGTCTATTTCTTTGTTTTGGCTCAAGGAAAAGGAAATAGGTTTTAATGATCAAGTGGCCAGTGAGAAAGACTGGAAAATAAAGAATATGTGTGCATTCAATTCTCAGCTTGGTCTCTGACAAATATGGAATCCTGTAAGGAGAGAGAGAGAAACTGTAAACAGGATTAAGAGATCATATTCATGAAGTCCTTGTAAAATGCAAGGCTCTAGGGATACCTCTTAGATTTCCCCATGGCAGAGTGTATCACAAATTGCAAGCAAGGAGTTCTTTGCCCCCCAGTTTCTGGCAAAAGCACAGTGCCATGGTGGCGTGATAATAGCTAAATTGCATATGGTGAAGATCAGCACACAGTGGTGTCACTGCAATGCTGAAAATCAGAAAATGCAGGGGTCAAATTTAAAGATAGAGCTCAGAAGGGAAGTTCTCCCACAAATGTCAGATTCTTCCCTCATTATTCTCTACTATACAAAGAGATTTTGAAGTAACAGTTTGATTTCTCAGAGAGGCATTCTTTAGGTAGCTATTGGCTTTTTCAGCTTAAAGCACAAACTCTTGTATGAGGTTCAGAAACCATTGTAGAACCTATTGATAATACATATAGCTGGTGTGAAATTTTGATTTCAGTTCAAGATTAAATTAGACATTACTAATTAGGCAAATTAGAGACACAAATCACAAATATTCATGCTAATTTAGTACCATGCTTGTATGTTTTATTTTGAGGAGGGCATTCCCTCTCTTAGAGTCTCATATAAGGAACCCCAAGCGTCAATAGCTTCCATGCATTAAATATGTGTTTTGCTATGAAAAGTAGCATGCTAAAATGTTTGGGAAAAAAAAAAAAACATGAAAGCTGTGCCACAAATTCTAATAACAAGTTTCCTTTAGAACCCTTTAATCTTAGATTAGATGAAGTAAGCCTTTATAGATGCTTTTCATAGTCTCTTCAGAATTTTTGTTAATTTGAAGAATATTAAACATTAAATTATGCTTTGGGGTATACACAAAAAGACATCAAATGTAACAGAACATTTTAAAATATTATGAAACATCACCACTCCATATGCTGAAAGGCATATTGCAGAATTACAATGAATTGTTGGGGGCGTGTTTCACTATAGCACTTTTTATACTAACAATGATATATAAGCAGACAATCTGTTCAAGACTTCTGCCGACCCAATTACTTACTCTCTAAGTCTAATGTAAACGTGACACATTTACTTCTGTGAACAGCAAGTATTTTGCTACAGAAATAAGGTGTTTGTAAGCATTGCCACATGGTCCTTGAGACATCTAAGTAGAGTAAGACAAGCATTTTAAAAGAATTAGAACACAAAAGCAATGTATAGACTAAAAAGAAGCAGTGTTTATTTTTGCTGTTTAAAAACATTTTAAGAATTTGCGCACTGCTTTCAACTTAAGACACAGAAGGTATACAGCATAAAAAGTAATTCATTTTTTTACATAATAAAAACTCCCTGACTGAGGTTGAAAGTATACCTCAACCCACATGCAAACACACATGTGTACACAAACACACACAGAGACCCTCAGCAAAGGGTAGAAGTTTAAGTAGTTGAAGTCATTGAAGGAAATCACTGACTAATTTCCAACTTATCACTAAGCTACCCAGAGACTTTGCTGGCTACATACAGTAAAATATATAAACCTTATAGAATTAGTTTGAAAAGCCATTCAACAAACAGACAGCAGTAGCAAAACAATAAATCCTTGGATTTCTAGATTTCCACAGTTGCTTTATTGTATTATCTTAAATGTCCATTTTCAACATCAAGATTATAATACACACAAAAAAACAGGAAAGTATGGCTCATACACAGGAAAAAAGTGGTAAATAAAAACTGTCACTGAGGAAACACAGACACTGAATTGCCTAGACAAAGACTTAAATCAGCTATTGTATGTATGTTTAAAGAACTAAAGGACTAATACTAAAGGATTATAGAAAAGTAAGAGAAAGATGTTTTCTCAAATAGATAATATTAATAAAGAAGTAGAAATTATAAAAAATAAACCAAAGGTTTATTCTGGAATTGAAAAGTACAATAACTAATGAAAATTTCACCAGAAATGCTCATTGTCAAATTTGAACTGACAGAAGAAAAAGAAAAAGAGTCAGAGAAGAATCAGTGGACTTGAAGATAAATAGATTGAGATTATCCAGCCTAAAGAACAGAGAGGATGAGAGAATGGAAAAAATAAAAATAAACAGAACCTCAGAGACCTTCACCAAGATAAATACAATGACAGCCCCAGAAGGAAAGGAGACAGAAAGAAGCAGGAGAAATATTTGAGCAAATGATTGTTAAAAACTTTCCAAATCTGACGTAAAACAATCTGCACATTCAAAAAACTCAGTAAATCCCAAATATGATAAACTCAAAGATATCAAAGTCTAGACAAATCATTGTCAAACTGTAGAAAAACAAAAATAAAGAATCTTGAAAAAGAAAAACAAGAGAAATGTGACTCAACATTTACAAAATATCCTCAATAACTATTATATTCTGACCACTAATCAGAAGTTAATAAGGCCAGAAGGCAGTATAATAATATTTTCAAATTGTTGTAAGAAAAAGACATTCAACCAAGAATTTTACATCCAGTTAAACTATACTTCTAAAATGAAGAGAAAATGAAGACATTACAAAATAAAGTCCAAAAAATATTAAAGGTAGACCTTCAAGCTGAAATTAAAGAACACTAGACAATAATTGAATGAAAAATACATGGTTCAATAAAAATACATGGTTCAATAAAGAAGATTGTATACATGCATTTTGTGTGATTCTTTTTTTCTCCTATTTGATTTAAAAAGTAACTGTATAAACAGCAACCATATAAATGTATTGATGGGTTTATGATCTCTAAAGATGCAATTTGTATGACAATAGTAACACAACGGAGAGGGAGGAAACAAAGCAATATTGGAGCAAAATTTTTGCATACTATTGAAATTGTGACTCTTAATACAAATAGATGGTTTTAAAACTTACATGCTAACAATAATCCCAAGAAAACCACTTAGAAAATAACAAATATTATATATGCATATAGGAGACCCAGGTTCAATCCCTGGGTTGGGAAGATTCCCTAGAGAGCGGATGGCTACCCACCCACTCCAGTATTCTTGCCTGGAGAATTCCATGGACAGAGGAGCCTGATGGGTTACAGATCATGGGGTCACAAAGAGTCAGACACAACTGAGAAAATACTACTTCCACTTCACTTTTTATGCTATATATAGTATATATGTGTACACTCACAATAGGGAATTAAAATCTTACATAACACTCTACCAATTTAACATAAAAGCAGGTGATTATTATTAAATTCTATTCAACATTTTTGCTTAATGTGGAAAAATTAAACCACTGCGTTCTTATTTATCAAGATGGCCATAAAATTCATCATTGAAATCAAAGTAGCTTTAAGAGTGACAGAGGATATTATTAATAATTATGTAAGGATGAAAGGCATATATAGGAACCGTTTCTGGCTAACTAGTATGTAAGATCACCCTACTTTCTACTTTTAAGAGAAATGTTTATGTATTTTAAACAATCAGTTTCATTGTCCTGTATCAAACATCATTTGATATTCATGTTTGACTACTAACTTACAAGGCAAATTGACTCTATTTTAACAATCTAGTCATCCGGTTATGATAAATTACTTTTAGTGATTTAAATATGGCTACTACCACCAAATAATTATTTTGCTTGGGGTTGTACTAGTTATAGATCAGTTTGAGAAAATACTTTTCTAAAGTTTTCATTATACAGGTCTTGCAATAGATATAGCTAAACTCACCCCTAAGTAAGACTGCTATTGTAATCTGCTGTTTTCAACTTGTTTACTGCTAATATAAAGGTATAGAATTGATTTTTGTATATTGACCTTTTTATTCTACAACCATGATAAATTCACTTACTTGTTCTGGTAGTTTTTAATAGATTCATTTTACCTTGTCATACAAGTCTAAAATTTCAAAATATTAATGCTTGCTACTGATAGGATGTATCCAGTAGAAAAATGATATTTGAAGAAGCAAATTATAAACACCTTTTTGGAAAGCATTTTGATAGCATCTATTAAAATTAAAATAAAATATACATATATTTTTAGCTCAACAATCTCAAAGATGTACAAAGATATGTAAAAAAGATGTTGATTGTAGCTCTCATTTATAGTGATAGGAATTAAGTAGATGCAACCAATAGGTGAGTGGTTAAGTGGTGGTATATCCACCCCTTTCTTAAAAATTTTAAGCTAGCTTAAATGAGTTTCTCAGACAAATGGAGAAAACCTATTTCATCAAAAGACTGCCAAATACTCCAGTAATATTTCATTTCCACAGCCAGTTATGTATTTACTGAAAAATTTTAAAGATCTATTACTATTCAGTGAAATCTTTTTTATTCTTTCTGAAACATTGCCTTGCTGTGAGAAGATATATTCACAGATATTAATTTCTTTTGAGTTAGCATAATGGACATGCAATTTTTTTATTCAATTGCCAGTGAATATTCCCATAAACTTATGCAGTTGAACTTACTCAAATACAGGAATATGTTTTGACTTGTTGTTAACTTCAAAAAATAAAACTTGTATTTATCACTCCTCCATCATTAATTACTTAAAAAGGAAACAAAGCAAAGAAAATGTGATTCTGATAGATCATATGACCATGATTTCCACATACCTCCTTCTACCGCATTCTTTTATGCACACTTTTAGTGTTCCCATGCAATCTGAATTCATTCATCATATCACTGTGTATCATATTAAATGCCAGTTTTTATTGCTCCATAGACTTTATTGCCTTTTGAAGAAATAAGCAAATACTTTTCAAATAAAAGTAAAAGAAGTGAAGTTAAGAGGTGTTATGATCAGGTCTTCTGCAAGGTCATCAACAGCAAAGCATGGTTATCTTCCCAAGACTTGACATATGAGAGACTGATTTACAGCAGGTTCTTGGAACAACTACTATCTGGACAACCTTGCAGAGAAAATAAAATAAAAGACATGAAGAAACTCAAAAATAAGCCATTTTTGCAAAGTCATTAACTGCAGAGAACATGGTGTGTGGTCTAATGAAGAAATTATTTGAAACATCCAATGAAGGGAGGAAGCCAGAATCAGTGGCAAATGTTTCAAAGTGGGGTTGAGAGAGGGTCACACAGAAAGGACTGGGGAAAACAGGCTGACTATTTCTTTTTCTGTGTTTTAAAGATCTATAATTTTAATGAAATCCCTTTTGCTTTTTTCTTTACCTAATATCCCCTTGACTGAAATGTCCTTATTCTGCTATAGTATCCTGAATTTCTCCAGTTAAACTCAGCTCTCAGAAATATTATACTTCCTCATCTTTTGCCATAAACTGAAGAATTCATATAAGAATAAACTGAAAATTAATGCTAAGTACATTTTTTAGAGATAATGTGGTCAGAAATCCCAGACTCCAACGTACTCTTATAAGAGCTCAAAATTGTTAGAACTATCTGTGTGGCTAATAGTCAAGGAAACTTCAGTCTAAACACCAAAAATATTAGCTTGGTTCCTGCTATGAAGGAAATATACAGTAATAATTTTATTGAGTGTTTTCTATCTTTAGATTAGTATAGCCAACCAATTTCAATAAATATAATGGCTAAGAATGAATATTTCCTTTAATATTTTGCAGATTTTATTTATAGCTGTTCAACCTTTCATTTATTCAAAGGGAATATCCTAAATAAATATTTAGTGAAAATCAATACATTTTATCTATAATGTAACAACCATGAAAACATCCTAATTAGAAGAAGTATTTACAGTATTAGTCAAATTAGGAAACTACAGTTTGATGAAGAGTGGTAAAAATAAGTGAATAAATAAGTGGGTGAATAGATAGACAGCAGTGTCTAAAATTCAGTCTTCACTCTAACCAGCCTTCTGAGAGTAGAATGTTTGTTGCAAATTTAAAGCACAGTCTCCAAAAACAAGACCAAAATTAATGAAAGTTCTTGTAAACTTAGTGGAGATAAAACAATCATCAAAATAAGTAGAAGTAAAATCACCTTAACTCAAGTGAAGTGAAAGTCACTCACTCGTGTCTGACTCTTTGCGATCACATGGACTACACAGTCCATGGAATTCTCTAGTCCAGAATACTGGAGTGGGTAGCCTTTCCTTTTCCCAAGAGATCTTCCCAACCCAGAGATCGAACCCAAGTCTCCTGCGTTGCAGACGGATTCTTTGCCAGTTTGAGCCACAAGGGAAACCCAAGAATACTGGAGTGGATAGCCTATCCCTTCTCCAGAGGATCTTCCCAACCTAGGAATCAAACCGGGATCTTCTGCATTGCAGCAGGATTCTTTACCAACTGAGGTATCAGGGAAGCCCCCTAACTCAAATATGCCTTTTACTAAAATTTATTTATTTTTTAATCTTTTGCCTTATAACTCTGGGATCCCTGTGGCTCAGCTGGTAAAGAATCTGTCTTCAATGCTGGAGACCTGGGTTCAATCCCTGTGTTGGGAAGATCCCCTGGAGAAGGGAAAGGCTACCACTCCATTATTCTGGCCTGGAGAATTCCATGGACTGTACAGCCCATGTGGGTGCAAACAGTCAGACACAACTGAGCAACTTTCACTTTCGATTACTGTAACTCAAAATATAACGAGCCACATATAAACAAAACACGAGACAGTAAGCTATCTCATGCCTTTTTTGTGACCTTTTATTTTGTACTGGGGTACAGCCAATTAACAATGTTGTGATAGTTTCAGGTGAACAATGATAAAATCTCTATGTAGGAAATATTTTGCCAAGAAAACCCTAAGAAAGAATAAGAATCTATGTGATAGACTTTGGGTTGTCAAAGCGAAAATTGTCCAGGATAAATAAGAGGTGGAGCATGATGTTTACAATCCATTTTTTAAAACTGTGTCATTGGTATATATTTTTCACAAACAGATTAAGCCAGGCTTTAAAATTACTTCCAGTTAAGCTCTTGGCTTAGGCCTGGGGCTTAATTTCAGTAGATCTGCTTTATCCTTCCTTGGGATCTTCAGGAGAGCTTAGCACATAACCAGAGGAGGGTGTCTGGGATGATTTGACATTCCTGGCTCACCTCTTGCTGAAGTTACCCATAACTACAGACAGACAGACTGAAGTGCTGCTGCGCGCTGACTCTAAGGAGAGCCTGATCAAAGTCACCTAATTCAGGCTGATGCCTTAATGTGTCCTGTGTATGCAATCATATGGTAGAAAAACAACTTAAGCTGCTTTCACTTTACTTTCGCAGAGGTAATTCTCTTAATGCATTTTCTCTTTTTGTTATGCAACGATTTCCTCTGGGTTGGCTGGGTTCTATATATATTCTGATTTTGGTAAAGTTTCTGAACTTTGTGTTTCTATATTACAAACCTGTGTCTGTTACTACTGTTGTGGTTCTACACTCTGGACTTGAATGTCTCAAAGATAATCACGGTAAGTCAATATCAGTGGCTCTGTTTAAAATATTTCATCAGCAGGAACTCAGAACAGGTAACTTTCACTTGAACATCCTAGACTCTCAGAAATCCTTAAAGATCTTTATATTTAAAAGATGTCTTTTTTTTTTAATGTCATCTATTTTTACTTAATTTCAGCAGCATTTGAAAGAAGATAAGACGTTTAATATGAATCCTATCACTTGAATATTATGGTTACTTCAATGCTAAGACTAGAAAAAAATTAGTCTGATATTTGGAGATAGCACTAAATAATTTATTCAAAATTCTTATGCATAAAGACTAGAGTATGGGGAAAAAAAGAAAAATAGTTTGAGCATAGTAGAGCGTAGGCTTTACAGCCACACATAGACATGAAACCCTAAGAAGTGCTACTGCTGCTGCTGCTAATTCACTTCAGTCGCGTCCAACTCTGTGCGACCCCATAGACGGCAGCCCACCAGGCTGCCCCGTCCCTGGGATTCTCCAGGGAAGAACACTGGAGTGGATTGCCATTTCCTTCTCCAATGCATGAAAGTGAAAAGTGAAAGTGAAGTCGCTCAGTCGTGTCCTACTCTTCGTGACCCCATGGACTGCAGCCCACCAGGCTCCTCTGTCCATGGGATTTTCCAGGCAAGAGTACTGGAGTGGGGTGCCATTGCCTTCTCCACTAGGTAAGTGCATCTATATATAATATATATACATACAATACATTATATGTTATAATTATATTTTATTTCTTTCACCAAAAATGTATGACATTCCATATACAATTGCATTCCACACTTAAGTTCCACTGCTATTGTTAAGTCACTTCAGTAGTGTCCGACTCTGTGCAACCCCATAGGTGGCAGCTCACCAGGCTCCACCGTCCCTGGGATTCTCCAGGCAAGAACACTGGAGTAGGTTGCCATTTCCTTCTCCAATGCATGAAAGTGAAAAGTGAAAGTGAAGTTACTCAGCCGTGCCCGACTCTTAGCGACCCCATGGACTGCAGCCCACCAGGCTCCTCCGTCCATGAGATTTTCCAGGCAAGAGTACTGGAGTGGGGTGCCATTGCCTTCTTCATAAGTTCCACTGCTTTAATATAATAATGATTATGTGGGTGTGGGTGTGTGGGTGTGTGTGTGTGTGTGTGTGTGTGTGTGTGACTGTTTTTCCTTAAGGGAATTTTCCCTCTATAAGCCATGTGGCAAAAGGACAAGACAGAACATGAGTCACCGTGTTCATGGAAACAAGCAGCCAGACATGAAGACAGACGGCGTCACAACAACTCAAGAAGCTGGCAGCTTGGGGACTTCTAAAGTAGAATTTTTTTTTTTTTAACTAGGCAAACCACAGCTACTTGTGTGGTTGGTGTGTACCTAAAGGCCATGCCTCTCCTATCATATGATCTCACAGAGAGCTGGGGTGCTTCCAACAAGCAGGTGCCAACGGTCCCTGAAAGCCAGTTTTTAAAAGAGACCAAAGAAGGGTCAGAAAGACACCTCCAGCTGTTGTCCCAGAGTGACATGCTTTTAAAAATCACAAGAAATCCAGGTTTCCCAGGAAATTGGTATCAAGTTTGAACAGAAATTCCAGTACGCAAACTGGCAATTTATCCACCATTTATCTTTATTGAGCACCTCCTGTGAACTGTGCACCTTTCCATGTTTGTTTATTTAAATCCCACTGTCTCTTTCAATCTCAGTGAATCATCATTTAGTAAGGACTTTCCTTCTTTCCCTGAAGAGGTCAAATCCTCCTTTTATACATGCTGGAAATGGTATTATCTCACTTTCACAGCTCTTACCACAGCTGAATTTTACATTTACATTCTCTATGGTTAACATCGATTTCTTCCAACAGTTGTAAAAACCGTGAGAGCAAGGGACTGTCCCTTACTTGAGTCACCTCCACAGTGTGTAACAAGCACTCAATATAAATTTGTTAACAATTGCAGATCTTTCTGTTGCCTGTAGTCTTGCACACTCTTAAGGGAATAGCTCAGCTGACCCGGTGTGGGGTCAGTTGGGATAACGCAAGTAAAAATTGAGGAACTCTGTGTGTTTCTTCTTTTGGGAGACAGAAATCACCCACACCAGTGGTGAGCTGATAAGCCAACTCCAAATAAGTAAATAAACAAACAAACCTGATTTGCATTGTTTGCCAACTTCCCCAATATAAAGAATCCTACCATATCCAGTTTCAGGTTATCGACATGAAGTCATAGAAGTTGAGTAGGGAAGAAATGAACACAAGCAGTTCTCATGAGCCAGTTTGAACCAGTCCCAGTCTACTTCTGCCTCACACCCAAGGACACTCTTGATATNGCAAAGTAATGTCTCTACTTTTGAATATGCTGTCTAGGTTGGTCATAACTTTTCTTCCAAGGAGTAAGCGTCTTCTAATTTCATGGCTACAGTCACCATCTGTAGTGATTTTGGAGCCCAAAAATATAAAGTCTGACAGGTGTTTCCACTGTTTCCCCATCTATTTCCCATGAAGTGATAGGACCAGATGCCATGATCTTCGTTTTCTCAATGTTGAGCTTTAAGCCAGCTTTTTCACTCTCCTCTTTCACTTTCATCAAGAGGCTTTTTAGTTCCTCTTCACTTTCTGCCATAAGGGTGGTGTCATCTGCATATCTGAGGTGATTGATTTTTCTCCCGGCAATCTTGATTCCAGCTTGTGCTTCTTCCAGTCCAGCATTTCTCATGATGTACTCTGCATAGAAGTTAAATAAGCAGGGTGACAATATACAGCCTTGACATACTCTTTTTCCTATTTGGAACCAATCTGTTGTTCCATGTCCAGTTCTAACTGTTGCTTCCTGACCTGCATATAGGTTTCTCAAGAGGCAGGTCAGAATGTTACTAATCTAATACAAGCAAAGTAATGTTTCCGCTATAAACAGACTTTGTTAGGGCCCCAATAAATGGGAGCAGAAGTATGGAAAGAGAAATTGAAAATTGACATAAAAGGATTCTCTTTTTCACATTCCTTATTTATTTATGCACAGTTGAACCAGATAATTCTCCTGAGGTTTTGGCAGCGCCTAATATTTTAATTTTCAGTCACATATTTATGCTAACTTTTATTGAGCAATCACATGTGCTGAGAAAATCTATAATGATTTAGATCCAAATTATGGTTCATTTTACTTACTTGCAGCCCTCACACAAATATGACTGAAAATTGACATTGATTTTTGCTAAATAAAAGTCCAGGAGCCAATTATCTATATAACTATTGCTTTCTTAAAAGCAGTTGCCTTGCCTATGTATCATGACATTTCTAAAATCTACCAGAGCCAGTGGAGCTTTCAATAGCCTCCACATTAGCAGGATTGGAGGAGGATTGATTGCTGTAGTCAGTATCATGTAGAGCTAAGTCCAGACTGCTAGGAACAAATAAAGCCTAGCTCGCAGTAATGGGATATATGCCTCCTGGACAAACTCAAGATTCGATGTGATATGCTGACACATGTTGAAGCCTCTAGCACAGTTTTGGCACAGGTATATACTGTGCCATTACTGTGTTAATTAAATCTTCCATTTAATTAACTATGAACCTAAATATATGAAACAAGACCTCTGTAAAAGATTTTAAGGTTGAGAATATATTTTATAACAGGCACAACATTGAAGCAGTAAAGGGGGGGATATGACAATAGAATCTTTGATGTTGACAGAAAGTCAAACTGGAAAATATTCATCCTTCAGAAGCTCAAATCCACCCACACTGGAAATTGTCACTAACGTACTCTTGCCCAGGAATAACACATATTCTGACTGATAAAGCTTGTCTTGTTCTTTCACTGTTAGATAGAAAGAGGGCAAAAAGCAAAGAAAGGACAACTTTCAGTTCTAACAAAGCATGTTTGATATACATTTGGAACTTCACAAGGCAGGAAATGCTGAACTAATTCAGGCCCTAAAACAGTGAGAATTTACATGGCTCAGACCTTACACAGTCTAGAAAATCATTACTCTTCTGTAATTCTGTATTCTAAATCTCTGCAAGGACCATCTCTTGGCATTGCATTATTTTATATCCATTCTGATGGATTAGACAATTTCCCTTTCACCTAGCTGCATTGCTTGACTTGTGATAAAATCTCCTGGACATATCTCAATAATAAAGCATAATATGGTTGCATATTCCTTGTGATAATTTCCTTTTTGGGGTCCTGTAAAATACTGGTTTTTGCTTTGCAAGAAAATATGAAGTTCGGTCATTTCTCAAAAGACAAATTATTGCTTTACCCAATGTGATAAGCAGAATAATTAACCTCATGGACATCCAAGTCCTAATTCCTAGAAGCTGTGAGTATATTAGATTACATGGGGACAAAGGGAACTTCACAGATGTAAAGATTAAGAAGTAAAAATGTAAAGATTAAGGGTAAGGACCTTGAGATGGGGAGATTATCCTGGATCATCTAGGCAGATCTGACCTAATCACATGAGTCTTTAAAAGAAGATATTTCCCAGCTAAGGTCAGTCTCAGAGGGAGATGTGAATATAGAAGTGTTAGAGAGGTGTGATTCGAGGAGTTAACCTGCTGTTGCTGGCGTTGAAGATGGAGGAGGAGATCCAGAAGCCAAGGAAAGCAAGCAGTCCAGGGGACCTGGAAACAGATTCTCTCCTAGAGTTTCCAGAAAGGAATGCAGCCCAACCAACATCTTCATTTCAGCCTGGTGAAACCTGTGTCAGACTTACAGAATCATAAGATAATAAACATCTATTGTTTTAAGCTACAAAATTTATGTAAATTTGTTATAGAAGTAATAAAAAAAAACAATATGAAAAGTGGAAGTGAAAGTCACTCGGTCGTGTCTGACTCTTTGCGACCACATGGACTCTATAGTCCTTGGAATTCTCTAATCCAGAATTCTGGAGTGAGTAGCCTTTCCCTTCTCCAGAGGATCTTCCAATTCAGGGACTGAACCCCGATCTCCCATATTGCAGGCAGATTCTTTACAAGCTGAGGCACAAGGAAAGCCCAAGAATACTGGAGTGGGTAGCCTATCCTTTCTCCAGTGAATCTTCCTGACTCAGGAATCAAACCAGGATCTCTTGCATTGCAGGTGAATTCTTTACCAACTGAGCTATCAGGGAAGCCCAGAAAATTAATATAGCAAATATCAAATATACCAAATATCAAAGTGGTATGCCCCACTGCTCTGTTTACATGCCTTTTTTGTACAGTTACCTTCACTTTCAATGGCAAATAATTGTATACTCTCTTAAAAGACATCTTTTATGACAATTAAACTCAGTACGTGTAGTATCAGCATGCATGTAATTAAACTGAATTGACCATAGCATAAGCTGCTATGATAAGTTCATACTTGCTCAGGCAAGAATAACTACATTTCAACTGCCACCTCATTGATAAGGACTATATGATTATTCCAGTTTCAAAAATGTTAAAATATGAACAAACAGATTCTATACAATGTGGAAGCTAGGGATTACGCTTTCCAAGTCTTCATATCCCCCCCACTCCCACCACCAACTCCCTAGGCTCACAGGCACTGCTTGCCTGTGGCCTGGAGACCCTGGCTTAACCTCTCAATTTCTGCTTTTGTAGACAGGAAAAATGATATCCATTCCATAAGTTCATCGTAAGGGTGAAGGGTGAAATGACATTCTAAATGTGGAGAGCTGTGGACATTACAGATTAGCTGCAGAAGATCAAGATGTTCTGTCTACTTGTCACCAGATCAGACCCCTTCATACCCTCTTTTCCTTTGTCTTCTCAATTCATGTCCAATAGGCCCTCAGATCTTTTCATCTATCTTTTCCTTTTTCACTGACCATTCCACATGCTAATGTTTAATTATTTTAATAGCTTCCTAATTGTTCTAACTCAAGCTGCTATTTCTTTTGTCTTTCAGTCAGTTTTACAAAAACAAAGTCTTTATCTCTGTTTTTCTTGAAAACAATTCCAGACTTTCAGTGATTTGAAATTTTTGACTAAAAAAGCACAAACCCTTTAGCCTGACCTCCAGGGCGCATAGAAATAATGCTTTCCATCAAAACACATCATAGACCCAGCATGTCTTTATTGAAAGTGTTCTCCTGACCCTTCTTTCCTCCTGTATGCATATGTAGGTTCGAAGATTTTATGAGAATTGAGCTGAAGATACAGCTCTGTCATGAAATTTTATTAGCCAACCCAGGCCTTGACTGCCCTCTCTGATCCTTCTTATCACATGTCAGATGCCTCTGAATTTTCTGACATATCCAGCACCATGCCCTAAATCATGTAAGATGGCAGGTGTTAATGGTCATGGAAATCCTCCAGGTTTTTATAGTCCCCTGACTTTGTTACGCTTACTCTTGTATTGGCAATTTACTGATGTATTTCACTTTGTCTGAAACAGCTTTCCTTATAGGTAACTAAATCCTGCCCACTTATCAAGGGCCACCTCAAATTTTCCACCTCTCCTAAGAACTTTACTGCTCTGGCTCACGCCATACACACTATTTGTGCAACTGAGTTTGTTATGTGCTGTGTCTCTACTTATCCAGTTGATGCATATAACTCGTGGTTTTTCTTCTAACCAAATTTTATGCTCTTTAAGACAGAAACCTTTATCACACTTTTTGGATATTAAAAGTCCATCCTTGCCTCTTATTTGCTGTGCGACCTTGCAAAAGTCACTCAGTCTCTAAAAACCTCATTTGCAAACCGGAGAAAATGTATGAGAAGGGACTTATCAAAGTGTCTGACACATAGTAAGTCCTCATTAAATGTTTATTGTTTGCATAATGTTGGTTTATAGGCTTCTGTCCTACTCCATTCCCCGCCATGCTGTCCACATATACATAAAGCTACTCATCAGACTAATTATTTCATCTTTAAACCGATGTAAGTCTAATCTTTGGGATGGTTTGTTGCTCACCACAATGACCACAACTAATGATATGCTATCAAGAAGATAGACACTCCAAGAGGTAGGGCTTTGTTAGTGAGATATTGACGAAAAACACTGTCATCTTTTGATCCTGAACCTTATATTTTCCACCTATAATAACACTTGTCTTTTTTACAAGAGTTTTATAAGGTTCAAATGAGATAAATATGTGAAACTGTTTTACATGTTCTACAAAGTATTATTAACATATGTTATTATTCCAATGTCCTTATTGATAATTTTCTTTTATTGAAATTGCTTTCCCAAGTACAATAAAAGAGGTTACAAGATACAAACTATTATATACAGGATGAAAAAACAAGGTCCTACTGTAGAGCACAGGGAACTGTATTCAATACCCTGTGGTAAATCATAATAGGAAAGAATATGAAAAAGAATATAAATATATGTATAACTGAATCCCTTTGCTGTAGAGTAGAAATTAAATCAACTATACTTAAATAAAACTAAAAAAAAATTTTTTTTAATTTAAAGAGGCTCCAAACCATCCTCAATGATTACTCATTTACCCATTCATTCTCTTTGTCAGCAAATATTTACTGATGTCCTATTATGAACAGGATAACTGTGCTATAATCACAAGGAGAGGACACAAAGAAGTAATATATCCACCCTCAAAAAACTTCATATTCTTTTTTTTCCTTCTCACCTTTCACCTTAAACCATCCTGTTTATCAACTGAACATTTTACGTATCTGCATATGAGACAGGATGGGGTGAAGAAAGAAGCTGAGTAGGTGACACTGAAGGGGACTCATCTGTATGATCAACTCTGTTGTACCATGTGAACCACAAGAACTGTATTTATAGTGTAGTGAATCTTCTAGAGATGAAAAGTCTCAACCCCAGAAAGCAATGTCAAATTATGAAAAATCCGGAGGCAGGAGAAAACCACCAAAGGGTATTCTTAAAAAAAAAAAAAGTCTACCTACTAAAGACTCTGATCACATATCATTATGACTCATAGTAAAATGGTCCTTGGTGATTCACTGCTACTTATTTTTTTTTAAGTGTGATAATTATCTTTACTGCTTAAATTAAGCTTTTCTTATTTCCAAAAACAATTTTTTAAACCCTTGAGGCTTTGTTGGATTTTTATTCCACTGTTTAATGTAAATACGATTAAATACTCTGAGTCTTTCAAGTCTACATAAGAATTGGTCATACTTCTGTAACACAGGATTATTCTGAGTTTCTATTCTAGATCATTTTTTTTAAAGAATAAAAGATTTTTTCTAGTTGCAAGTTAGCTATAAAGTAGAAGCTTTAAAACTATAATATAAAATGCTATTATAATCTATTTGAAACAATGAGCATTTCAAGATAAGCAAAGGAAGACAGAAACAGAGGTAGGGAAAAGACTATGTTATATTTTGCTGGCTATACTTAGACTGCAGCCTACCAGGCTCCTCCGACCATGGGATTTTCCAGGCAAGAGTACTGGAATGGGTTGCCATTGCTTTCTCCGTAGACAAGTATTAACCTATTTCAAAACCTATATCACTTCATAGTAAATGAGTTTTGACATGTGCATGATTATGGTTATATTTTAAGTGAAAATAGCCTGGCCTGAGGCTGAGACTTTTCCAAGATACTAACCACTTCAGATATTCTCACTACTGCATTTGTTCGTTAATGAGTGAATTCATCTGATAGGTAGATTGGATGCAACTGAACTCTCAATTAAGTGATTGAGTTTATCTTTTTAATGCTTGATAATTTATGAATAAAGAAATAACCTGAAATACTCTAAGAATATCAAAAGCCTATCTTCCAAAGACCAGCTCATCTGCTAAATATGGTCAATCCTTGTTCTTTGTTATTCTTTGAATTGCAATGAAGACATAGAAAAATAAACCAAACCAAGAAAGGAAGTGTGCATTTCTGCATATGCAGTTTAACAATCTCAGCTGTCTTAGCAGAAAACTGTTCTTTGCCAAGAGTTTCTTTAATTAATTAGTACTGATATTAATTTACACTGTGTGCTTAAATTAACCAAGTCACTTATTCCTGTTTCTTCATGTTTGTTTAAATAACTTTCCTATTATTTATGAAGATGGACTATCTTTTATGACTTTATCAATGTATGGATATTATATTCTTGAATATAATATTCAATTATATATTGAAGATACATTCTATATATATAATATCTATCATATTATATATAATATATTATATATATACTTGTCAATAGGCAAGGATACATATTCAGAATTTTGTATGAAATCACAAACTCATTAAAAGGCTAGTGTTCAAGCCTATAGAAATACTAAAACAGGACTTACACCTGATACCTACTCACAGAATTCTGTGAAATTTTAGAAAAACATCTATTCACAATGTCTGGCATGTCTGGAACATATTTAAAAGAAGCAGTACCTCAAACACTTAGGAACTATGGTGTTGTGAGTGTTCATTCTAGATTTGACCCTAATTACGATTTTTAGTCAGATTTTTATCTTCTGTTAAACCTCTGTATTTAAAGAAAGCGACTGAGAAGACAAGTGACTGATCCATAGCAGTAATAAGTACACATTCTGAGTGTGATTTTTTTTTTCAAATTTTTTGTATTATTTCATCTAGCCAATAAACTGGTGATTTAGTGTTATTCCTGATCTTATTTTTCAGATACAATACTCAAGCAGAGGAGCAGGTAGTAGAAAAGCATAGTTCAGTTCAATGCATGCATATATACATACAGGGCCACTGCTCAGATTTGTGAATGTGGCTTGAAGGAATTATAAATTTGAAGAAGTAAACCAGTAGCTCTATCAGTGAATACTATCAACATTATATGATTAGCCACAGTAAAGTATATATTAGTGCTTTAGTAAGCACCAAACACTATTCTAAGCACATTACATGTAACTCTCTTAATCCTCCTAAATAAATTGCAGGTAGGTATTACCATGGTTCTCATTTTTATGGATTAAAAAAAGCTGGGACATAGTAAAGTCCAGGGTCCACACAGATAGTAAGTGAAGGACATGGGATCTAAACCCAGCACTCTGGATTTTAAATTTCTACAGAGGAAGGATCATTTTCAACAATCATGTGCTCCTGCCTTAAAGAATGTAGCAGATTGTATTTAGTAGTATTTATTAAGTATTTGCTGAATAGAATTATGACAGTAGTGAAAGTATTTTGGTCAGGGGAATTTATTGAGTCTTTGTAAGCCACTGCCTCTAAAGTAAACCAAAGTTACTGCCTTTAATAGGTTTTTATTGGGGCAATCAGGGCTTTAGTGAATGAAACAAGCTGGAAATATCATCACATCTTTTTCTGCAACTAGGAAGTTGGCTAATAGCTAGCTTTCTGAACCTGAGTTTCTTCAACAGTAAAAATAAGAAAACTTAATATCCTGAGAAAAAGGTTGTAAAAGTTAGATAATAAAGTGCTATGGAAACTAATATATAGTTTAAAGAGATTAATAATAATGCCTGTAATTATTGTTATTTTTCTCATTAGCTCCAAAGCGGATTCTAGGTGAAGAACCATATGGAACTAGAAGCTGGGTCTTAAGATTTTTAATCTAGCTTGCCCAGACACTCATTGTTAGTCTTCATCTCTGTAGTTATTAGGGAAAAATTAAATAATTTTCACATTCATCTAAATCCACCATCATGTTTCCAAGGCACAACATTTTTAAATTCTTTTTTAAGCCTGATTGGGAAAATAATTTTGTGACGTTGCAGGAGAACAAAGCAATTTGGTCTTTCTGATTAAGGAGCTCTACTGACACTACATCAGGATTAAATTCACCCTAGAAAGCAGATGTTACATATCAAAACCACAAAATAT
Source organism: Neotragus pygmaeus (assembly GCA_006410875.1). Classification (NCBI taxonomy): domain Eukaryota; kingdom Metazoa; phylum Chordata; class Mammalia; order Artiodactyla; family Bovidae; genus Neotragus; species Neotragus pygmaeus. Next base: position 90,090 of record SJYV01017774.1, read on the forward strand.
TATCAGGGCGGTTCCCTCAGAAGACACTTACTGGCAAAAACTTCTGACATTTACTATCAAAAAATTAAACGTTTTTCTCCTTATAAGAGTTAATGGTAGACAATTTAGAATGTACAAATGAAGGAAAAGAATAAAATAAAATTTTCAGAAATGTCATCAGTGAGAAAAGCACAGGCCTATTGGGGCAGAGTGTATGCAATATTTATATAATTTGCATGTTATTTCTACAACAGATATTCTTCATGTCGTTAAATAGTCTTGTACAACATCACCTTAAAAGGCTATGTGGAATTCTATTCCATTGATACACAGTAATTCACTTAACTGAACATATGATTGCTTACAATTTATTCACTATTATAAGCACTCTTGCTACAAAAACTCCTGTGCACAGATACAGTTCCATTATTAGGATAAAATTCTGGAACCCGGTCAAAATTTTAAATACTTTGAATTCTCACCAAAGTACTTCTATCAATGAATAAACCTTGCCCAAAACAAAAAACATCACTAAAAACAATCCTTGTCTGTCTGTTGTTGTTTTTCTTTAAATGATAAGTCTGCTAGGTTTTTAAACCCCTGTATTTTTTTGGTTACTCCTAATATCCAATTTTTAAAGTATATTTGTCTGTCTTTTATAGTCTTTTGTGAAATGCCTGTTCATGTTCTTTGTCACTTTCATATTGAATATTTTTATTATTTATTTTTGTGAACTGGTTATGCAGTAATCCTTTGTTATAGATGCAGCAATAGATTCATCAGTCTCTTTTGATTTTGAATCTTTGATGTTTTTACAAAAAAAACTCAAGGTTTTCACTCTTATGTAATTCAATCTGTTACCTTTGGCATCAAACATAGAAATTTTCACTCTATACAGAGATTATAAGAATATTAGCAGCTATTCTCTGGCATTGAAAGGTTTTGGGTTTTAACATTTAGAAACACAATATCTCGGGCATATGTTTTTGGACATTACTTGAGTTAGGAATACACAATTACATAGAGACTCCTGCCTCAAATGATTAGCTATTTGTTACAACATCATTTATTGAATAATTTTGCTTTTCCTTATTGATTTGAAATGCTACTTTGTTCACATGCTACAGTCTTGTTTCCATTTGTGAGTGTTGCATGGATCCAGCCTCTCTACAGCAGATTGCAAATATGCTATCAGCTCCATGCCACAGAGACAGAACACAGTCAAGATGTGTTCATCTAGGGTCACTTTCCGTCCTGTGATTCCATGTTGTTGTTTTTCTTAATTTTCCCAAATTATGCTGTTTAATAGTAGTCATAATTTTATTACAATTTTGCACTAGTATTGAAATATTATAACACTTGTTTGATTTAAAATAGCATGGCTTTCAGAATTAATCAACACTGATTAGCATTGTGTTGGTGTACATCACATAGGAATTTTCATTTTGGAGGGTTTTTTTTTTAAGAATTCTAGGAAAATATTGTAGAATAAAGCAGGATCACAGAATCTTCCAAGCTCCCCAAGAAAAGCGAATAAACTTGGACTACAGAATTTGAAAAGGGGTGAGTAGGAGGGAAAATTTTTTGACAGGGCATAGTATGACAATTATAGCTTCCAACTCTTCCCCAGATATAATCCGTAAGGAGAAAAAAGATGAGCTAAACATTTTTACAAAGTAGGCCTAAGGAGCCTCTTGTTAGCTATGGGAAAAGTCAAGAGAAATTCTTCAAGAGTAGAAGCACCTAAAATTAATTTAGAAGTTTGTCTTAGGCAGAAGGCCAGTAGTACTTACCATCTTACAAGTGCTGTGCTGTCTTGGGGTAGTATGCCAAAGCCAATGGATAAGATATACCTCTGGCTAACTGAAGTGGGCCACGAGACAGGACATGTAACACCCCAGGAAGACTCTGCAGAACAAGATTTCCCAGCATGGACTGCACCAGGCCAGGAGTCCAGGTTAAGCTCACTTTCTTTCCCTTCTTTCATCTCTGCTGTTACATTACAGAGAAAGCAAATTGAAAGAATAAAACTGCTGTGATAAATTAGCCCCGAGGGGAAAGAACTAGGCCCCAGAGATAAGTGGGAAGAGAATTAGTGAGAACACACCCACACTTTATTATAGAAGACAGAGTGTTTGAACTAAGCCTTCTAAGTAAATCTGGACAAAAGGAATGTCACAGCAAGTAGACAAATACACTAGAGGAAGGAAGGAAGAGAAAGAAAGAAAGATATAATTCAGCAAATTTTTCTCTGAAATGAGGAAAAACCGATTTAACGGGTCAAATGAACACATTGTTTACTAGGAAAGATTAATATTGATTGTCAACATTGGGCATATACTGGTCAAGTAAATGCAGGCAGACAGAAAAGTGAAGTTATCTACAGGTGAGAGAGTGGGTATGTATCAATGAGGCCTCATTGTTGTTACTGTTGTTCAGCCACTCAGTCACGTCTGACTCCTTGCGACCCCTTGGTCTGTAACATGCCAGGCTTCCCTATCCTTTACCATCTCCCGGTGCTTGCTCAAACTCGTGTCCATTGAGTCAGTGATGCCGTCCAACCATCTCATCCTCTGTTGTCCCCTTCTCCTCCTGCCTTCACTCTTTCCCAGCATCAGGGTCTTTTCTAATATCTTCATAGCAACATTCAATACTGTAAGACAGCAGAGCAATGCTTATGGTGCTCTAGAGACATTACTTTGCCAATAAAGGTCCATCTAGCCAAGGCTGTTTTTCCAGTGGTCATGTATGGATGTAAGAGTTGGACTGAGAAGAAAGCTGAGCACCGAAGTATTGATGCTTTTGAACTGTGTTGTTGGAGAAGACTCTTGAGAGTCCTTTAGACTGCAAGGAGATCCAACCAGTCCATTCTAAAGGGGATCCAACCAGTCCATTCTAAAGGAGATCAGCTCTGGGTGTTCATTGGAAGGACTGATGTTGAAGCTGAAACTCCAATACTTTGGCCACCTCATTCCCAAGAGCTGACTCATTTGAAAAGACCCCGATGCCGGGAAAGATTGAGAGCAGGAAGAGAAGGGGACAACAAAAGATGAGCTGGTTGGATGGCATCACTGACTCAATGGACATGAGTTTGGGCGAACTCCGGGAGTTGGTGATGGACAGGGAGGCCTGGGGTGCTGCAGTTCATGAGATTGCAAAGAGTTGGACACAACTGAGCGACTGAAATGAACTGAGCTGAAAGGAGAGAAAATATGACTCAAGAATATTGTTCCCTGCCAAGTAGACATTCAGGTGCACAGGTGTATGCATTCTTCAGTGTGAAGGCATTCAGAGAAAAGAACTCTTCTTAAAAAACACTTTTAACAATGAAAGCTAACCAACTTGGACGGCACTCAAAACTAAAGTTTCAGCAAAACAGACTGTAGGGGGAAAGACTGATGATGGTCATTAAATCTGTTTAAATACATAAATTAAGACTAAAAAATTTGGGAGACTGTATTTTCAGAATAGAATATAAATACTATAAATTCTAACAAAGTGAAAATAGTATAAACAACAACAATTGCAAGACTGGAGTGAAAGAGGTGAAAGTGTAAGAGTACTAATCACCTTTCTTTCATTGCATGGAGATAATCCATACATTGTCTAAAATTGAAACATGTAGCTTAAAAATAAAATTCCATCCTCTTTTCTTAACCAATGTCTTCCTGAGATAAAAAGAAACATTTCTCTTAATTTCAGTAATATCTTCAGTTTCAGTTTCATTTTTTTCTTGCATTATATTTTCAGCCCATGGAGTCACAAGGAGTCAGACACGACTGAGTGACTTCACTTTCTTTCTTTCTATAGTTCTTTTTGGAGAAGGAAGTGGCAACCCACTCCAGTGTTCTTGCCTGGAGAGTCCCATGGATGGAGCGGCCTGGTGGGCTGCAGTCTATGGGATTGCAGTCTATGGAAGTCGGACACAACTGGGCAACTAACACACACATTTGTCGTTGTTTAGTCTCTAAGTCATGTCCAACTCTTTGTGACCACATGGACTGTAGCCCACCAGACTTCTCTGTCCATGGATTTCCAAGGCAAGAATACTGGACAGGGGATCTTCCTGACCCAGGAATCGAAACCATGTCTTTTGCATTGTGGGTAAATTTTTTACTGCTGAGCCGTCAGGGAAGCCGCTGCATTATATTTAGGTCAAATGAAATATAGCATTTCTATTTTAAAAGTAGTGTGCGTAATATAATCTTAAATTGCTTACCTATGTTCTATATTTCAGCCCAAACAATTGCCAATGCATTTATCCACTCATTCAACCATCTTAAATTATGCAGAGACATATCTGAAATGACATCAACATGATGTGAGGCAATGATGAGACTTGCCACTTTATGTCTCGTAATTTCTCTTTTGTCTAAAATTCATATGCCTATCTTATCATTTTTTTAAAAACCTAGTAAAGTCACTACCTTTTTCTGATTAAATGATTTCTTTTCTTTTTGTGTTTGTGTTAAAATACACATAAAACAAAATCCATTGTTTCAATCATGCCTAAGTATACAGCTTTGTGGTATTAATTATATTCACAATGCTGTGCAATCATAAATATCACCTATACCCAGAATTTTTCATCATTCCAAATGGAAACTTTGAGCACATTAAACAATTAACTCCTTATTCTGCACTCCTCCTGCCCATAGCAACCACTATTTTCCTTTCTGTCTCTATGAATTTGCCTATTCTAGGTCTCTCTTTTAAGGGGAATCATACAGTATTTGTCCTTTTATATCAGGCTTATTCCACTTAGCATAATGTTTTCAAAGTTCATCCATGTTGTAGAATATGTCAACTTCATTCCTTTTTAATTCGAATCATATTCCATTGTATACATGTGTGTGTATATATATGCATATATACACGCACATATATATAATATAATATA
>SJYV01017775.1:0-12657 GCA_006410875.1 Neotragus pygmaeus
GCAGGAGGAGAAGAGGACGACAGAGGATGAGATGGTTGGATGGCATCACTGACTCAATGGACATGAGTTGGAGTAAACTCCGGGAGTTGGCAATGGACAAGGAAGCCTGGTGTGCTGCAGTGCATGGGGTTGCAAAGAGTCAGACACCACTGAGCGACTGAGCTGAACTGAACACTAGACACAAAAATAAACTAAAAATGGATTAAAGACCTCAATGGAAGACTGGGTACTATAAAACTCAGAGGAAAACACAGAACACTCTTTTATATAAGTCACAGCAAGATATATTTTGACCCACATCCTACAGTAATGAAAATAAAATCCAAACAAGTGAGACCTACTTAAACTTCAAAGCCTCTGCACAGCAAAGGGAACCATAAACAAGATGAGAAAATAAAAATGGGAGAAAATATTTGCAAATGAATCAACTGAGAAGGGTTAATGCCCAAAATATACAAAGAGCTCAGTATCAAACAGCCCAATAAAAAATAGGTGGAAAGTCTAAATATACATTTCCCCAAAGAACACAGACAGATGACTAAGAGGCACATGAAAAGATGCTCAGCATCACTAATTATTTTGTTGTGGTTGATTGCTGAGCTGTGTCCAGCTCTTTGTGACCTCATGGACTGCCGCATACCACTAATGATTAGAGAAATGCAAATCAAAACTGGAATGAGGTGTCACCTCATAGAGGTCAGAATGGCCATCATCAAAAATCTACAAAGAAAAAAATGCTGAAGAAAATGTGGAGAAAAGGGAACGCTCTTACACTGTCGATGGGAATTTAAATTGATACAACCACTGTGGAGAACAGTATGGAGGTTCCTTAAAAAACTAAAAATAGAACTACCATATGACCCAGCAGCAATCCCACTCCTGAGAAAACCATAATGCAAAAAACACATGTACCACATGTACCACAATGTACCACAATGTACCACATGTACCACAATGTACCACAATGTACCACAATGCTCACTGCGGCACCATTTACAATAATCAGGATATGGAAGCCATCTAAATGTCCAATGGCAGGTGAATGGATAAAGAAGCTGTGGTGTGTTACTTAGGCATAAAAAGGAACAAAATTAGGTCATTTGTAGAGATGTGGATGGGCCTAGAATTTGTCACAGGGAGTGAAGTAACTCAGAAAGGCAGAAACAAATACCATGTGTTAACATGTGTGCATGGAATCTAGAGAGATGGGACAGATGAGCCTCCTTGCAGAGCAGGAATGGGAACACAGGTGTGGAGAATGGACATGTGAGCATGGGCGGCGGGTAGGGGGGTGCATTGAGAGAACAGCATCGACATATATGCACTGCCATGTGTAAAATATACAGCTAGTGGAAACGTGCTCCCTAGCACATGGAGGTCCGCTTGGAGCTCTGTGATGACCTAGAAGGGTGGGCTGGGGTGCGGGAGGGGGGTCCAAGATGGGGATATATGTAGACACGTAGCTGACCCACGTTATTGTACAGCAGACTTGAGAACATTGTAAAGCAATTATACGCCAATAAAAAGTTAAAAAATAAAACAGGATAACAGAAATCATTAATGATAAAAGAAATCAACAGTACATTGGACTTCTTTAAACTTAAAATTTCTACTCATCACAATCACTATTAAAAAAGTAAAAGGTAAGCAAAGCACAGGCCAATAAAAGATATTTCAAATGCAGAAAATGCATAAAGCCACTTAGTAATTTTCAAATTGACAATACAAAGATCATTCAAGAGAAATATAAGCAAAGACTTGAAAAGACACTTCATGAAGGAAGATATAAAAATAGACACTAAAATATGTGAAAAGATTCTCAGTATCATTCAGCATTAGAAAAAAAATACAAAGTAAAATCATGAGCTACCATTATGTACCCACTATAGCTAAAATTAACAGTTGGTATCAAGTTTGGTGTAAATTTGAATTAAATCGAGCTCTCTTACATTGACTATAGGTCTGTAACTTGATATAAATGTTTTATGAAACCCATTGGTAGTACCAAGTAATATAAATATGCTTATATCTATATCCTGATCCTGGGAAAGACTGAGAGCAGGAGGAGAAGGGGGCAACAGAGGATGAGATGGTTGGATGGCATCACTAACTTAATGGTTTGTGCTATGCCGTGCTTAGTTGCACAGTCATGTCCTATTCTTTGTGACTCCATGGACCGTAGCCTGCCTCGCTCCTCCACTCGCAACACGAGTGGGTTGCCATGCCCTCCTCCAGGGGATCCTCCCAACCCAGGGATCAAACCTGGGTCTCCTACATTGCAGGTGGATCCTTTACTGTCTGAGCCACCAGGGAAGCATTGGAGCAAACTCTGGGAAACAGTGAAGGACAGGGAAGCCTGGCACCTTGCATNCTCCAGGGGATCCTCCCAACCCAGGGATCAAACCTGGGTCTCCTACATTGCAGGTGGATCCTTTACTGTCTGAGCCACCAGGGAAGCATTGGAGCAAACTCTGGGAAACAGTGAAGGACAGGGAAGCCTGGCACCTTGCATTCCATGGGGTTGTAAAGAGTTATACCCAACTCAGTGACTGAACAGCAGCAACAACAACAAATACCCATGTCTAAGAATGGAATTGAGCATTTCCTTCCTTGAACACATTCCCAACCAAAACAAGTGCTTACGTCCAATCAAATGCATGCTCATGAATGTTTATAACATCTCGACTCCTAGTATCCCCACATCATAAACAACCCACAGTTGATAGAGGAAATAAATGTGGAATATTCATACAGTGGAATGCTGTCTGACAGTGTAAAAGAACAAACTACCGATAATGCAACAGGAGCAACAGTCCCTCCCCGTGCCGTGATGATAAGTCAGAGAAAGTGAGCACATCTAGTCCTAAGGTTCAGATGACAGCTGTCAGAATAGTAGTATCCTTGGGTGGGAGGGATAAAAGGAAGGATGCGGTCGAATAAAACCACCTGTGAAGCCAGAGTAGATACAGAGAAGATCCCCATAAGAATATTAGCATCAAGTGTTTGGTGAAGTCCAAGCACTCGCTTATGCAAGATGTACACCGGCAGGCTTGTCATAAAGGAGTGATCCATTCTAGCAAACGCTGCTTAGGGCATATAATGATGGCGACAGGGAGTTAGACATTCGGTTGGAGGACGGGGGTATTGGTGGTGGTCTTGAGCTCCACAGAATGGTCTCAGTGCTGCTGTGACTGGTGGGTAAGAGAGGCTGTGCAGGGAGAGAGCTGGACTGGGGGCTGGTTTTTGCTGAGTTTCGTAAAGGGGGGGCAGAGAAATTGGGCAGAAGTTGGATGGGGGATGGCAGGTCAAGGGACTTTCTCATGATTTAAAAATATTATAAGGTTATATGCTGATTCAGCTAAAATGGAAATTTAAAGATCCATGTAGGTAGGGGATGGGGGCACTGTCACCTGCAAAGTCCCTGGTGAAACTTTGTTACGGTTAGAAATACACATGATTCCTGTTGCCAGTGACTTAGTGTGGAAATTTCAACCACACCGCTTCTATACCTCGTTTTACGTTTCTTAGCTTTCTAAGCAGTGTGTTAACTGATGGGTTTTTGCAAGCATCAGTCTGAAGGTTCATGTTGTTGTTATTTGACATGTAAGTCTTGTCCGACTGTTTGCAACCCCATGGGGTGCAGCATGCCAGGCCTCCCTGTCCACCACCAACTCCTGGAGTTTACTCAAACTCATGTCCGTGGAGTCGGAGATGCCATCCAGCCATCTCCTCCTCTGTCACCCGTCTCCTCTTACCCTCCGTCTTTTAGAAGATTCATGCCTGTCTTACAAGCAGGAGTGGCGAGCACTGCATCTGCTCCATGAAGGATGGAGGAGTAGGAGTGCCCTCTCATGGTCCCAGGGAACCTGGAAACTTGTTGAATTACCAAGTGGGAAAATACATCGTTCCTTTAGAAATGGAAATTTCTCATAGGAAAATGCAGTGAGTTTTCTCTCTTGTTTTATGCAGAATAAATAAATATAACTGTAGAATAAATATTTTTATAATCCAAAATATAGCATCATAGATTTATTAACTTTAAAAAATTCCTAGGCATTTTTAGATCTATGGGGAAACGTGAACTCTGAACGTTACTATTAAAATGCAAAACAGGTACAATTTTTGCTTACTTTTCTCTGTAAGAATAAAATAAATAATGGATCCCGTATGGCTGTTTTTTCTCTTTCTCTACTGGGTTTTCTTTTCTTGTTAGTGGAGTGTTAATTTTTATCACACCCCACTTACATAGTGTGCTATAATTATTTTTATACTATTAAACAATTCCGTGAAAAGGCAGTGAGCAGCATACTCAGTTTAACATCGCTAAGAACCACCTTAACAGTGGTATTTCCTGAATATGTTATTTGAACATATAATCTGTACTTTGTTTAAAACATTTCTGCTCACATTTTCCATGATTTTATTCACACGTGTATGGAGAGATGAAAAGCTGTCACTCAGGTAGGTGTACTAACAACGGGGATCACTAGACCATTGGCCCTAAGGCTCCTCCTCAGAGTTGATTAGACTTCACGTGACCGCCTCTGTGTGAATGTCAGCTGAGGTTGACCAGCTGATAACTTGTGCACAGTCACTCTTGTTCTTGAAGCTAATTGTTTGGAACTTGAGAAAAGTGTTCATGCCAGAAGCCTTCTTGGTGACAGGCAAACTATTGTGTTAAATAAAATAAGGGTCAACCCAACTAAAATATATTCCTTACAGACATTTTCTCGATGGTGAGCTTTGGTGTGGAACATTTTTACTTTGGGATGGAAAAAAAAAAAAAAAGGATTCTTTCAGCATGATTTCAGATTTCTCATGTCTTTTTAATGTAACTTTGTGCTTTCAGCTTCACAGGTGACACAATGAAGCTTGGTCCTAGCTTTTAAGCTGTATCCTGACAACAACACTGTCATATAATAATTCCAGTTTATATTTATGTCACTTCTCTACTTATTATCCAGTTTGCTGAAAACCAGAACACACTCCTGATTGTAGTACGGCAAATATATTCAGTAGACTTAATTTGAAAATAGATATAATTCATTAAATTTTATTCAACACCCATATTTTTGTTAACCACACATACAGGTGACAGAATTTGCATTAAAGGATCTGCCAGTATTCTTATCTTTCTCATTTTTTTTTTAACCTCAAAATAGAGAACTTGAATCCCAAGAGATGGTGTTACTCGGAATTAAATTTTAAATGGTATATAATTAGGTTTGTATTTGTCTTATAAATTAAAGTTATATTCTTGGCAACAGGAACCAGAGACTTGGCTGGNATTTTTTTTTAACCTCAAAATAGAGAACTTGAATCCCAAGAGATGGTGTTACTCGGAATTAAATTTTAAATGGTATATAATTAGGTTTGTATTTGTCTTATAAATTAAAGTTATATTCTTGGCAACAGGAACCAGAGACTTGGCTGGTGGAAAGAAATAAACAAATTCTTCCTTCCCTTGTTTTGTCCAAATTCCTTCCTTCCTCTGTCGGCAATCACAATGCTCTCTTGAAAAAGAGCACGCCTGAGTCAGAGAGCTCCTGACCCTCTTGCTTTTGTTCTGAGTAAACCAGCATCGCCTGTGACACAGCTCCACGCCGGCCCCGCTGCCTGTTACCCTAATTGACAGCGCCCGTGACACGTGTATCCATGCCTCCTCTCTGAGGGCTTGCGAGCGAATTGGGAGGGGTCGGGGGAGGAAACCAGTCACTCCTGCTCCTTCATCTCCAGGAGAATAAAGCGCCAGCTTGACTGTTTGGGATCAAGTCAGAAACTCAGGACGACATTATTTGCAAGAAACATACATGCAAGCAGAGGCACTTCCCGAGACGGACAGTAAGAATTGGGAGACCAGGAGTCCTAGGGCCTCCAACGTGGCCCTGGACCAGGATACAGCTGTGTGACTGATCAGCAAAGGGAGTTTCAAAGGGTTCCTGGACAGGGATGAATAAAATTATCCATCTAAAGGCAGGTGCAGTAGAAAGGAGGAACGCTGCTAACTCCTCATGTGGAGAATACTTGTAAGGGTCCAAGACAAGGAGAGCAAGAAAACTACAGAAGGCAGCTCAGACGTGCATGGTGACAGTGATAAATTAGTAATACAGCCTCAGGCCTTTGGCCAAGGAAGCCGCCAACACCGTGGCTCACACCGTCATGAGACTTGGTTAGTGGTGAGTCAAAAAGTCAAACTTCACTCTCCTTATCTAGTGGAGAGCAAGCAATACATTNCAGTCAGCCACACCCCCTCCCCTTTTAGTATAAAAAAGCCTTAATTCTAATTCAGGTAAGATGGTTCTTTGAGACACTACTTCACCCTCTTCTTGGTCATCTGTTTTTCCAAATAAAAGTCACTACCCCCTGGCAGCCCACTCCAGTACTCTTGCCTGGAGAATCCCATGGAGGGAGGAGCCTGGTAAGTTACAATCCATGGGGTCACAAAGAGTCGGACCGACTGAGTGACTTCACTTTCTCTTTCACTTTCACCCCTTGCCCCAAAAACTCATCCCTCAGGGTACTGGCTTGTTGTGCTGTGAGCAGTACACGTTTAGACTTGGTAAGACTTCTGTTCTGGGATCCAGTCCATGATACTACATTTCATTTAGTCATCATGTCTCCTGGGGCTCCTCTGGGCTGTAACATTTTTGCATACTTTTCCTTGTTTTTGATGACTATGACAGGTTTGAGGAATTCTGGCAGGGTATTTTGTAGGATGCTAATCTATAGAAATTTGTTTGATGTTTCTCTCATAAATAGACTGGAGTTGTAAGTTTGGGGGAGGAAGATCACAGAAGTAAAGCACCATTCTCATGACATCATATCAACAGTACCTACTGTCAACATGATTTATGACTGCTGATATTGATCTGATCACCTGGCTGAAATAGTGTTTGTTAGGTTATTCCACGGTAAAGATACTTTTTCTTCTTTTCCACACTATGTACTTTAGAAGGAAGTAACTATATGAAGAAAGCTGAGTGCCAAAGAACGGATGCTTTTGAACTGTGGTGTTGGAGAAGATTCTTGAGAGTCCCTTGGACTGCAAGAAGATCCAACCAGTNTCAAGATGGAGGATTTCACTAAGAAAAAAAAAATCTCCTAATCAATCCTTCTTTGACAGGGATCGTGGAATGTTCCCAAATTTAAAAGAGAGGACTCCAGCTAAGTCGCTTGTCACTTTTGGATCGTTTCCCACAAATTTTCAGACAGCAAGACAAACTTTGCCACACACGAGTCAGTCTAGCCAGGAATTCTGGTGGGAAAGACTGTCAGGAACACTGCAGATGTGAGTGGCTCCTGTCTGCTTAAGCTCTGCAAAACTGGTGCCTTAGAGAGAAGGATTGGATTCCTCTGCTTGTTGACAAACTGTTCAATTATTAATTTATCCAACTAATAGTTATTGAGTGTTTATTATGTTCCAGACCCTTGAATAGAGCTAACTCTTACTACGTGGTAGCAATTTCAGAAGAATGTGGACTACATGTGAACCTAAACTTTTGCAGTTTTCTGAATATGTTGAATTGATACCACCATTAAGATAAAAATCCTAAGGGTGATTGTTTTCTTTTTTTAAATATGTTTCTTCTGNACTCTTACTACGTGGTAGCAATTTCAGAAGAATGTGGACTACATGTGAACCTAAACTTTTGCAGTTTTCTGAATATGTTGAATTGATACCACCATTAAGATAAAAATCCTAAGGGTGATTGTTTTCTTTTTTTAAATATGTTTCTTCTGTTTTAAGTTATAAGCCTCTGGGAACAAGGGCTGAATCCAGGCTGTTTTCATTTTTCCTCATAAGCACCATCGAAGGCCCTCAATATTTTCTGCAGATATTAACTGAGATACAAATATGTAAGTGTACAAATATAATAGTCATTTATTAGCATGAAAGGCAAAATGTTGATTGAACAAGTGTAATTAAGCAGAAAATTCCTATTGTTTAGAATCAGTTATTCCATAGATCCAGGCTTCCTTGATGGTTCAATGGTAAAGAATCCACCTGATAGGCAGGAGATGGGCATTCAATCCCTGGATCAGGAAGATTCTCTGGGGGAGGAAATGGCAACCCATCCCAGTATTCTTGTCTGGAAAATTCCATGGACAGAGGAGCCTGGTGTGCTACAGTCAAAGGGTTGCAAAGAGTCAGCCATGACTGAAGGACAGAATATGCACACCTTCCATCCATCCATCCATCCATCCATCCTCTGTCCACCCCTGCATTCATTCATCCATTGATTGACTTATTCATTTTTTGTTGATATCCTATCATTTGTCAAGAATAAAGCCAGATGATAAGGATAAAAAGATAAATATATCAGACATTGGGCTTCCCAGGTGGCACAGTGGTAAAGAATCTGCCTGTCAATGCAGTAGATGCAAGAGACACAGGTTTGACCCCTGGGTTGGGAAGATCCCCTGAAGAAGCAAATGGCAACCCACTCCAGTTTTTGTTCCTGGAGAATCCCATGGACAGCGGAGCCTGGTGGGCTGCAGTCCACAGGCTCACAAAGAGTTGGCTGCGACTAAACAAATAACAGTAGTGGGCTCTGCGATTTCAGGGNGATCCCCTGAAGAAGCAAATGGCAACCCACTCCAGTTTTTGTTCCTGGAGAATCCCATGGACAGCGGAGCCTGGTGGGCTGCAGTCCACAGGCTCACAAAGAGTTGGCTGCGACTAAACAAATAACAGTAGTGGGCTCTGTGATTTCAGGGAGATTGTCCTTTTCTGAGGGAGAATGTAAGCCCACAATTACATGTTCTGATAAAAGAAAGAAGCTGAACAGATACACCCTGGAGAACAATGAGAAGACGTTACCTTAGATTATACTCCTCCTGAAGGAGGTGACATTTGATAGGTACTGATAGAGAATTTTGTTATTTGCAGGCGCAAAGGCTCCAGGCAGAGGAAGAGCTTAGTGACACCTCCTGTCCTGGGTTGACAATGTCCCCACCAAAATCCACACCTGCCCAGGCAGCTCTTATGTGTACAGAGGGTCTCTACAGATATTATCACGTTAGAATGAGGTCATCCTGGCCTGGGGCCCTCATCCAACGACTAGTATCCTTGTAAGGGGAGAGGGCCTTGGACACAGACACAGGAAAGAAGGCCGTCTGACAGGAGAAGCAGAGGTGCCAGGCACGCTGCCATGCACAGAAGAACAGCAGGGGGTCACCAGCAGCCAGCAGAGGCCAGGAAATCTCTCTCCTGCACCCTGCAGGGGGAGCCTGGCCCCGCCAACACCTTGACTTTGGACTTCTGGCCTCCTGCTGCTGCTGCTGCTGCTGCTGCTGCTNACACCTTCCATCCATCCATCCATCCATCCATCCTCTGTCCATCCCTGCATTCATTCATCCATTGATTGACTTATTCATTTTTTGTTGATATCCTATCATTTGTCAAGAATAAAGCCAGATGATAAGGATAAAAAGATAAATATATCAGACATTGGGCTTCCCAGGTGGCACAGTGGTAAAGAATCTGCCTGTCAATGCAGTAGATGCAAGAGACACAGGTTTGACCCCTGGGTTGGGAAGATCCCCTGAAGAAGCAAATGGCAACCCACTCCAGTTTTTGTTCCTGGAGAATCCCATGGACAGCGGAGCCTGGTGGGCTGCAGTCCACAGGCTCACAAAGAGTTGGCTGCGACTAAACAAATAACAGTAGTGGGCTCTGTGATTTCAGGGAGATTGTCCTTTTCTGAGGGAGAATGTAAGCCCACAATTACATGTTCTGATAAAAGAAAGAAGCTGAACAGATACACCCTGGAGAACAATGAGAAGACGTTACCTTAGATTATACTCCTCCTGAAGGAGGTGACATTTGATAGGTACTGATAGAGAATTTTGTTATTTGCAGGCGCAAAGGCTCCAGGCAGAGGAAGAGCTTAGTGACACCTCCTGTCCTGGGTTGACAATGTCCCCACCAAAATCCACACCTGCCCAGGCAGCTCTTATGTGTACAGAGGGTCTCTACAGATATTATCACGTTAGAATGAGGTCATCCTGGCCTGGGGCCCTCATCCAACGACTAGTATCCTTGTAAGGGGAGAGGGCCTTGGACACAGACACAGGAAAGAAGGCCGTCTGACAGGAGAAGCAGAGGTGCCAGGCACGCTGCCATGCACAGAAGAACAGCAGGGGGTCACCAGCAGCCAGCAGAGGCCAGGAAATCTCTCTCCTCCACCCTGCAGGGGGAGCCTGGCCCCGCCAACACCTTGACTTTGGACTTCTGGCCTCCTGCTGCTGCTGCTGCTGCTGCTGCTGCTAAGTCGCTTCAGTCGTGTCCGACTCTGTGTGACCCCACAGACGGCAGCCCATTGGGCTCTGCCATCCCCGGGATTCTCCAGGCAAGAACACTGGAGCAGGTTGCCATTTCCTTCTCCAGTGCATGAAAGTGAAAAGTGAAGTTGAAGTCGCTCAGTTGTGTCTGACTCAGCGACCCCATGGACTGCAGCCTACTAGGCTCCTCTGTCCGTGGGAGTTTCCAGGCAAGAGTACTGGAGTGGGATGCCATTGCCTTCTCCGTCTGGCCTCCTAAGCTATGGAAAAAAAAATTATCTTGCTTAAAGCCATTCAGCTTGTGATAATTTGTTACAACTGCCGTAGAGAAATGATGTGCCTAGGAAGTGTCAGAAGACCTCTTCTGAGCCCACTTTTCTCGTTCATTATTTGTTATAAAGTTATTTCTCTCCCTTATAGTCCCTCTCATTTAGGTGGGACCTGCCTCATCAGAGGGTCCAAACAACCATCAGCATGTAAGTCTGACTCAGGCCTGGAGAACTCTGTGACCATTCAAAGACGGTCTGAGACCTAAGGGGAAGCCCTGACTCCTGACTCGCCTGAGCACGGAGGTGCTCGTAACGTTCTCCTGGCTTAGCAATCCTCTGTGCGGTCTCAGTGTCCTGGCAAACTCCTAATTTTTCAAAATCAAATTTAAGTGTTCCATGGTCCGTAAAACCTTCTCTGCTTCTTTCTTACTATGTGATCAATACCGTTTGCTTAATTTCCTTCCCTACCAACCTAATTTATTCTGATTTATTGAGCACCTACAATATTTGAGGCACGATGCTCCACAGTAGAGACTTAAGGGGAAAAAAGTTACGGCTGCTGCGCTTGGAGAATTTATAAACAATTTGGCAAGAATGAAAATATACAACAGCATTAGCAATATGGCACAAAACATCATATGACAGAGTATGCATTCAAGACATGTTATTCAACCGATTCAAACTGGTAATTGACGGCAGGAACTTAATTTTTGATGAAAGTGTGTTTCATATGATGAACGGATGTGTCATGAGAAAGAAGTCATACGTGCATGAACCAGTGAGTCAGAAAGGCTGAGTGGAGAAACGTCTGTGGAGATGAGCCATCAGAAGTCAGGAGAAAAACAAGGATCGGACACATGAAGGCCATGTCAGTGTTAGTTCAAAGGAGAAAAGAAGAGATACTGCCCCAAGCCAGGGAGACATGAGAGCTTTTAAAAAGAAGTAAAGAGGAAATGCATTGGAGAAGGAAATGGCAACCTCACTCCAGTGTTCTTGCCTGGAGAATCCCAGGGATAGCGGAGCCTGGTGGGCTGCCATCTATGGGGTCACACAGAGTCAGACACGACTGAAGCGACTTAGCAGCAGCAGCAGCAAAGAGGAAATGCACAAGAAATGTAAAAGGAATGGAGAAAATAACATGAAAAACATATAGAAGTGATTCAGTGTATAGAAAAGTGATATTCCTAAGAAAGAAAAGTACTGAGACAGAAGACAAAACTAAAATCAAATGTGGAATTATGGACACAGATACATGTCTCATAAATTGATTAGATGCCAAGACATAGGAGGGAAAACAGAAAGAGAAGGGGTGAGAGAGCCAATAACTGTAATGACTAAGGATAAACTGGAATCTTCTTTACTGTCTGATTCTTGTTTGTGTCCATTGTAATTGTTCCTCAACACTGGAGACAGTGAAGGGGGTCATTGAAGCAGTTATGGTGGAGCATTTTGCAAATGCCAGCCACGTGGTGGGGCTGCCTGATGAAAACCGCTCGCTCCCACCACCCCCAGGAGAAATGCTGTCCCCAGGAATACTCCCTGCAGGAAGCTCCAGGGCCTCTGTCGTGTGCGGAAAAAGAGACACCAGCCTTGTGACCCCATGAAGACTGCTCAGCAGGGCTCCGGGCAGGCTCAGAGGCAGTGAAGAACAACATGGGCAAACAGAGAATTTTGCTTAAGAGCTGTAGAAGCTGGAAGTTATTGAAGCAAAAACAATAATAAGCAAACCAAAACAGTTCATTTCTCCCCTCCTACATCCGTCTTCCAATCTCAAAAGAAAAAATAAAATCTAGCAAAACTCGGATACATCCAAAATACTTTTACTCTGAGGAGATGTAAATATCAGTTCATTTAAGCAAGTGGTCCTTATGATTTCTGTCCTGTGGGTCACTGGAGAAAATAATTAACTGTTAGCAATAAAAGCAAAGTTCTGACTTTTAAAACTAAATTCCCAGGGAAGGCTGCACTGCATTCCTACTGGACTATTTACTGAATGAATGTGGCTGGCTAATATTTTCACGAGTAAGGAGAAATTCAGCACGGAAAAGGCTCCCTGGGGACTTTCATTGGGAAGAAGTAGGCAGAGGAAGATGAAAATCCATGG
>SJYV01017779.1:7475-25898 GCA_006410875.1 Neotragus pygmaeus
GGGAGGTGGGAGGGGGATTCAGGATTGGGAGCTCATATACACCTGTGGTGGATTCATGTCAAAGTATGGCAAAACCAATACAGTATTGTAAAGTAGAATAAAGTTAAAAAAAAAAATTCAAACCACTAATGATTGCAAAAAGAGTACTATTAACAATAATTATAAAAACTCTACTCTTCATAAGGAACATTGTTCATGTACAATCATGGCTAATCCCATGCTTTGCCATTAAACAATTTAATGGCAAAATTAATGGAGTAAAACTATAAAAAGGAAGTTATACCTGGTTATGTACTTGGATAGAGAAAACTGGCATGATTATGAAAGAATGAATATAGATTCTCATTTTCCAAAAAATTAGATCTGGATTATTTGAGTTTTTTGAAAGTTCTTTGGGTATTTAGCGATAACTTAAAACCAGTGGAAACTGTTTCGACTTGTTTGTTCCCCAGTCTTTTCCATCGACTAACTGAGCTCACTGGCACAAAATATTGTTTATTACCTATAATATGGGGAAAATGACACCTACTTTAACAGGTTGTTTTGAGAATTAGAGATAAAGGCACATGCATGCATATAAATTTAATTAATCTCAAAATTTACATTTTAACAACTTTATTGCTGAATTAAATAATTTAGAAAGAAACAACACTAACCAGAAACAAAATCAATTTCTAATCTAAATTTAAACAAAAGATGTACAGAGTCCACATGTTTCTGAGAGTTGCCTTTAAAGAAGTGATCTGCAATTACTTTAAACTTCTCTGTATTTTATTTTGGAAGAAATGATTGCACAATGTATCATATAACCACATGCATCACAGTTATCTTTTTATCTAAAAATGATAGCTTTTTGAAACTGATTTATTTTGTATTGGAGTATTGCTGATTAACAGCATGATGATAGTTTCAGGTGCACAGCAAAGTGACTCAGTCTTACATGTACATGTATAGCAGAGAGAATGGATACATGTAAAGAATGATAGTTATCAAGCATTTTGGGTGGCTGCTGCTGCTAAGTCTCTTCAGTCATATCTGACTCTGTGTGACCCCATGGATGGCATCCCACCAGGTTCCTCTGTCCCTGGCATTCCCCAGGCAAGATTACTGGAGTGGGTTGCCATTTCCTTCTCCAATGCATGGTTTTGGGTGGAGGCTGTACTATATTGGAGAGAGTATGAGTTTAGGGTTCCACAGACAGTGATTTGAATTCTGTTTCCACCACTTATTAGATAAGTAACCTTGAATACTTATTTTTCAAGGTCTTATATTCTTCTTTTAACTTAGAGTTAATACCGTCTCATTGTACAGGGTTTCTATGGGTTACACAGGATTTCTCAATCTCAGCACCTCAGCACTATGGGTACTTGGGGCCAAATAATTCTTTGTTGTAGGGGCCACCCTATGCATTCAGCAACACTCCTGGCTTCTACACACTAAATACCAGTAAGCACTGTCACACTGGTGACAACCAGAAGTGTCTCTGGACATAGCCAAATGTTCCCTGGAGGGCAAAATTGCCCTCCTTTGAAATGCCAGTGGCGTGCAATACCCAATACACAAAACTGAGTAAACATCAGAAGAATGACAGCTGTTATTACTTTTTAGCTCAGCACTCATAAGCTTTGAAATTAATGACTTCATCAGAAATCACCAGATTTATCTCCAGTCATCTAATGTAGAGACCTTTATTTGAGATAGAAGTTTGACAAGAATATTTTCATAAAGTTACTTGTTCATACTTGTGAGTTAACTGAATGAGTCAGTTCCTTTAGTCATACTTCAAATCAATTATGAAGTGTAGACAGTGTTAAATGGGCTTCTCAGGTGGCTTGGTGGTAAAGAATCTGCCTGCCAAGGCAGGAGCAGGAGACGTGTGTTCAGTCTCTGGGTCAGGCAGATTCCCTGGAGGAAATGGCAACCCACTCCAGTATTCTTGCCTGGAAAATTCCATGGACAGAGAAGCCTAGAAGGGCTACAGTCCTACAGACCACGGGGTTGCAAAGAGTCAGACATAACAGCACACACACGCAAATAGAGGTAAATAATGACTAGAAACAAAGTTTTGTATTTGTCAGTTTTATGGGGCCAAATCCTTAAAGGACATATATTAAATCAAGAGACTAATCAAACCTCTGTGTGAGCCTATCAGCTGGATGCTGAGCAGCAGGGAGCCCACAAGTATCCTTCATCTCTCTGGCTATATGATAATCCCTCATCATACAGCTGTTTAATGTCATCTTAATATTAACCATTACATTAAGTCCCCTGGTGAGTCAGTGCCATTCCTTAAAGATTCTAATGGGAAAAATAGACAAATGAATCATAATTCAGTGAGGTCAGAAATATGGTTGCATCTTCTGGAGAGTCTCTGAATCCACTGGGAATGTAAGAGAAAACTTCCTGGAAAAGGTAAAATCTGGGCTAAGCAATGAAATTAGAACAGATATAAGCAAGGTGAAAGTTAAGAGGAATGGATTGCCTGTATTATAATAGCATGTGAGTAGGGTGACTTAGCAGCAGCAGGGTGTAGGGAATATGGCATATTTTACTTTCTTCAAGGAAATCCATGTATTAAATGAGAGGTATGATTTAAGAGTCAGATGGTCAATTCATGAAATACCTCCGACACACACTAAAGGGTTTGGAGTTTAATCTACTAGAGCACTGATTAAATCATTAAAACCTGAGATATGACCTCATTTAATTTGAATTTAAGGTCACTATGGTGTTGGGATAGAAAGAACGAGCGGGAAAGGGAAGTGTAGAAGCAGAATATTTAGACTATGACAATAATCCAGATAAGAAATGACACAAACTGAAAAGTAAGTTAATGACATTAAGAATAAAAGGAGGCAAAACCAAAAAAAAATCAGCCAGTAAAATTAAGAGGAATTGTTTACTAACTATATAGGAGAAATAAGGAAAATATGTTGTACTTAGAATGATTATCATGCTTTCTCTTTGAGATTAGAGAATGATGATTTCAATTTCAGAAACTGGAAACAGAAGGGAAGACACTGGGTTGAGAGTGGTAGAGGAGTCCAGAGGAAGAGAGGTGTGGAGTTCAGTATTGCCATATTGAATATGAGTTGCCAGTGAGAGTAGAGAAACTGATCAGTAGTTAGCACAGGTTTAGAACTATGGGTAGAAGTGGGCCTAGAGATGGAGATAGAGGAATTTTCAGGACACAGATGGTAATGGATGAGTTCATCAAAAGAATGTAGACAAAGACTTACAGTGAGGGTAAATCATGGGCAGGGTGAATAGTTAAGGTCAAAAGAGAAAGCAGAACCCCCAGAGTAAACTGAGGAGTCAAATAGAAGATATTAGATATCCATGAAAGGGTAGAGTCAGAGAACCTCAAAGGAGGAAGCAGTTGCAAGAGAGTGTAAGTAGAAGATTGCCCATTGATCCTTCTTAGGGAAATTTGAATAAGAGACTGCAGTAGGGTTAGGAGTGGTGGGGGGCCTGGGAGCAAATTCGGGGAGAATTTTTCAATAGTTTTTGAGTATATTTACTTTGCACTATTCCTTTTCTAGCTTCTACATGCTCCATTTGTTAAAAAACTTAGAAAACGAGGTCAGAGACTATAGGTCCCAATAAGTTAACTAAAAAATATATTGACATGAGGAGACAGAGAAAACTAAGAACAGACTGGACATAATACTACAATCTGATGGAATAGTTGTTTTGTTTTCTTTGAGTGTTTTCTGACTAGTATCACTTGCAAGATTACTACCTAAATGGAAGTCAGGTATTTGAAGATCTGTGTGATAGTGGAGATAAGAGAAACAGACTGGTAAACTCTCAAGATGTCAGTTAAAAAGAATACATTTCTAGAGAATTAAAGAAGAGTACATTTTACTGTCCACAAGTTAAAACACTTCAGCATAAGTAGTGTTGTGTGTATGTATGTGCTGAGTTATAATCTGTATAGTGGGGGTGGGATATTGTTAGCTAAAATTAAAAACAACCAAGTATGGAATACACATGCTCCGTAGGGGGACGATTTGGCAAGCTTTTGAAAGGCTCTAATCACATTCCCACACTTTGGAGGTGTCTAATCCAAGCTTTCAGCTCTCTTTATTCCAGACCAATACCAGATGGTGTGGTAATTAGTGCGTTGGACATAGAAACTTTTTGTCATTGGTAAAATTAGTTTTGTTCAAGATGATCTGTGCTTGGCTAGTTGTTTTGAGCTGGGGCTCCTGCATGGATAGGATTTTAGAATATGGTCAACTTGATAGCCTACATCCCTCGAGAATGGTCCTTTGTATAGGATCCCAAACCCATATGATATGAGTGCACTTATCTGAGTTTTTTGTTTGTTTTTGTTTATTTTGTTCTTTTGCCTGACTCCTACTGTGGTTGCTGAATCATGCCTCTAGGATATTGCCTTTCTGCGTTCCATTAACCTTATTTATACAGGATACTGAAGAATACCTGAACCTATAGAGAGCTGGTCCTTCACTGAGCCTATAGAACTAGTTGCATTAGTAATTTTTATGGCTTCTACTGTCAAAAGTTTGTGCATCTGGCATGATTTCATCTTCAAAATTCATGGCATTATTATACTCAACATCAAGGCTGCAGGTAAAGAAATTTATTAAAGCTAGCAATATCTACCCCAAATAACCCAGCAATTGTGAATTACCAAATTAGATTGGTTTGCAGCATCTGGTACTCATTCTTCTGAATGGGACTGTAAAATTTCTTATTCCGTACCTAGAAAATTTTGACAAGTCAATGACTAAACTTGATTTCCTTATTTAATAGGTCAGAAAAAATATGCATTCCAAGACTAACAATAGCTAATAGTTTATTAGCACTATTCTTGAGATTTTACATATATACAATTCATTTCACCTCTATACCACCATATAAAGTAGTTAAAACTATTATCCCCATTTTTTTGGATGAGAAAATTGAGGCACAGTGAGGTTAAGTAGTTTGTATGTTCAAAGTCACCCTTGTAATAATAGGCCTGAAATCGTAAGATTAGTCAGTATGGTTCTAGAGATTATGCTCTTAAACATAACCTTTTATTAACTCACTAGTTTACATGAAATAATTTATATGAATTTTCTTATTAGTATTTTCTTGGCTAGGTTTCACTGGAACTAGGCAAGAGATTAGAGAGCTTTCTTAAAGTTTCTGTTGCTAGATAAACACTGAAATACTGGTCAAATGTGAATTGATTCTAGAATGATCCAAACTTGATACATATTTATGCACTTATTTTGCTATAGTTAATCTGTATTTGTGAATTAATCACAGTGTTCATGTACAAAATGTAAGTCTAGTACTGGTAAATCAGATAAAGATGAAGAAAAGAATACCCAAGTGAATACTTCTTTATTAGGCTATATTTTGCAACCTTATCATGTATGTGTTACATCCATGTTTTACTTTGATTTTACTATTTTTAATAGATCCATTAAAACTTTATTCTTGAACACAGTCCTTACACAGTTGAAAAATTCTTCAAGAATTTCAATAAAATTTGCTCACTCAGCACTGATTTTTGTTTCCAAAATAATTTCCAGATCTATTAAGAAAAAAAAAATCAGCTTACTTTTAGTTTGAAAGTCCAATAAAGCAGTCCTGACTTTTCTACTAATTGCTGATCAGACCTTGAAAAATATAANTCACTCAGCACTGATTTTTGTTTCCAAAATAATTTCCAGATCTATTAAGAAAAAAAAAATCAGCTTACTTTTAGTTTGAAAGTCCAATAAAGCAGTCCTGACTTTTCTACTAATTGCTGATCAGACCTTGAAAAATATAATTGGAAACAAGGTTATTATTATTATTATTATTTTTTCTGTTAAGTACCGTCACATACTAATTTTTACTGACTGAAGTATTTTCTTGGCTAGGTTTCACTGGAGCTAGGCAAAAGATTAAAGAGCTTTCTTTTTTCTTTTCTTTTGAAAATACAATTTTTTTTTTCCTGGGGTACATATCAGCTTTAGATAAGCCTTCTGAGATCTACAAAAGAAGTTAAAACATTACTTCTTAGTTTTAGAGTTTCCACAAATGTGTTCAATTCACCTAATAGCATCTCAGTAGAATGGCCAGGGGAATATAGAGGAGAAATGAGATTTCATCTGAGCTTTAGAGGCAGGAGGAAAGAATGTTTGTTCCATGTGTTCACTCTTTGGAAAGCAGAGGAAAGTCTGTTTGTCATTAATATTAACATGAATTAGTGTTGCTTACTTCCCATTGGAGCCTATGATATAAAGACAGGGTGGGCCAAAATTAGTCCCAAGAAAGATGGGTAAATATTCCAGAGGAGCTATAGACCTAGCATCTGAAAAATGTAAACAGGGATGAAACAGCAAAGCCTATGGGAATGAGGGAGACGTTTTTTCACCTCTATCAATGTGCAGTTCAGTTGTGGTGCTTTCTATGCTAAGAAACGCAAAGAAAGAAAATATTTAATAAGCAGAGTGGATGGGTTTTCTGTGTTAATTGATTTTCTGTTATTTTAAAATAAGGCATTAAGTTCGTGTTGTTTCTATTATAAAGCAGGATTTTAAAATCAAGTTTTCTTTCTTATTCAGAAATTTGTTGTGTAAATTCCATGAAACCATAAGGAGAGCAGATACTCAACAAAGTAGTCATTTAAAGAACCCAAATCTGGGTAGTTTAAATGGTAACTTTAACCGTATATGCTATCATAATTATAGCTCACATATATGATTATAGTTACTATAGATTAACTATTGTTTGTGATTTTATAAAAGTTATTTCATTAAATCAAAACAAATCTATTAATGTTCTTTCCTCTTTGTATTTGAGGGAATGGAAGGTAGCATTGGTTAACTTTCTCAAGATCACATACCTAACTGATAGAATCAGGACTTAACCAAGCACTAATAATACCACTTTACATTTAATAGTGTTCTCTCTTTTCTAAAACAAATTAATTAGTTTATTTTAATTGGAGGCTAATTACTTTACAATATTGTAGTGGTTTTTGCCATACATTGACATGAATCAGCCATGGGTGTACATGTGTTCCCCATTCTGAACCCCCCTCCCACCTCTCTCCTGAACAAGTGTTGGGCAAATTTTACCAACCTTTTTCTGTGTTCTTCCAGAGGATTTAGAACATATGACTTCATTTTAGCCCTTTCAGTGGCTGAGGAAGACTCAGTGCTCTCTGCACTCCTGTTGGAAGCTGGTCACTTAATTTCTGTGGCCTGTTATAGAAACAAGACTTGTCAACTATATTTAGTAAATAAATGTCGTTGGAGGACTGCTGTAAATTCTTAAACCTAGTCATTTTAGGATTGAGGCATATTATGTAACTAGGTATATTTAGCAGTAAAACTCTCAGCAGACTGTGAATGTAAACCATGTGAGTGATGTTTCAGTTCAGTTCAGTTCAGCTGCGTCTGACTCTTTGCGACCCCATGGACTGCAGCATGCTAGGCCTCCCTGTCCATCACCAACTCCCAGAGTTTACTTAAACTCATGTCCGTTGAGTTGGTGATGGCATCCAAGCATCTCATCCTCTGTCGTCACCTTCTTGGCCCACCTTCAATCTTTCCCAGCATTAGGGTCTTTTCCAGTTAGTCACTTCTTCACATCAGGTGGCCAAAGTATTGAAGTTTCGGCTTTAGCGACAGTCCTTTCTATGAATATTCAGGACGATTTCACTTAGGATGGACTGGTTTGATCTCCTTGCAGTCCAAGGGACTGTCAAAAGTCTTCTCTAACATCAGAGTTCAAAAACACCAATTCTTTGGCACTTAGCTTTCTTTATAGTCCAACTGTCACATCCATACATGACTATTGGAAAACCATGGCTTTGACTAGATGGACCTTTGTTGGCAAAGTAATGTCTCTGCTTTTTAATATGCTGTNTACTGTTTGTTTATTTATTTATTTTGTCTGGGGCTGCGCTGGGTCTTCACTGCTCTCTGTAGGTTTTCTCTAGTCCTGGGGCACAGGCTTCGCATTGCCGTGGCTTCTCCCATGGCCAAGCACGGGCTCTACAGCTCACAGGCTCAGTAGTCATGTCTCACAGGCTCTTGGGTATGCATAGTGGTTGTGATGCACAGGCTTAGCTGCCCCTCGGCATGTGGGATCTTTCTGAACTGGTGATCAAACCCATGTTCCCTGCATTGGTAGGTAGATTCCAACAGGACATATATTTAATTACAACACAATGAGTCTTATGCATTGATGGAATTTGGCAGCCCACTGAAAAATTTTTTGGTTTGCCACTGCAGACAAATAAGAACCACTGGTCTGATCAGAAATGGAAGATCTGAACCCTATTCCTTAGTTCATAGTGCAAACAAATAGGTGAAATGCCCGACTTCTCTCATATGAGAATGGCCCTCATCGAGGTAATGGTCTGACCCAAAGAAGTGCAAAACACAAGGTCAGTATCTGAACTTGCTTAGGGGACAGCAGAAGCATATTTATATATGATTTATATCCCCTCCCCATGTATAGATAAGTTTACACATAGGTATATGTGGTTGTGGTCATGCTACTCATACACCATGCTGACATGTATTCTAGCGTTTTTTTCACATGTCACGTCTATCTATAAAATCATCTTGTCAAATCATGGAGAGGTAAGAGAGGTCATACATTTGGCGTTCTTCTTCTACCTCTCACCTAGGCTACAGTTTAGAATTCAGTTATCCCTATGGGTTTCACTGTGTTGCTGAAGACTGCATACGGTCTTTTAAGGCAGCACAGCACAGAGGGACGGTGAGGGTTCAAAGACAAGGCAGGCGTACGTCGTCGTATTGCACATTGCTTTATTGTGCTTCACAGATACTGCATTTTTACAAATTGAAGATCTGTGGCAACCCTGCATTGAGCAAGTCTATGAGTGCCATTTTTCCGACCCCATTTGCTCACTTCAAGTCTCTGTGTCAAAGTTACATTTTGGTAATTCTCACAATGTTTCACCCTTTTTCATTATTATTATAGTTGTTATGGTGATCTGTGATCAACAGTCATTAATGTTACTATTGCAAAAAGATGACAGCTCACTGAAGGCGGAAATGATGGTTAGCATTTTTTGAGCAAGAAAACATTTTTAAAATTAAGGTGTGTGCATTGTTTTTATAAACATAATGCTATTGCACACTTAATAGACTATAGCACAGTGTAGACCTAACTATGCTTACGTTATGTATGCGTATCTGTGCTGGGAACTAACAAATTCATGTGACTCACCTTATTGCAATGTGCACTGCATTGCAGTGGTTTGGAACTGAGTCGGCAACATCACCTGGCTGTGCCTGTACAGCCCTTTAAATTACAGGACCTTGGAATATTTCCAGCCTGGTGATTTTGTGACATTAAAGTTATTTAATACCTCTAGGTTTGCAATTATCACTTTAAAGAAAAGAGAAAATAATGTCTGGTAGGATGGTTTGAGAGCTGGAGTCTAGAGTGATGAATGTCAGTGGGATAATTCTCCAAAACTACTGATTACTAAGCAAGTGACAGAGGGTACACAGGGTGATGGGTTATACCAGGCAAGGCTCTTGTGCATTAGGCTGTTAATCTGTTACCATCTCTTCCAACTAGGTGAGTTCAAGCACATCACTAAAAACCTCAGGATTCTTCTTTTAGAAACAAAGTCTGTGCTGTTTCCCTGGCTCTCCAGGAATGTATCTGGGCAGAGTGGATTATAGCTGCCCCGCCTTTTCCATGAGTGATGTGATCTAAGTCCCCCAGTGGATGCTGAAGCTATGGAGAGTTCTATACCCTGTTTACCATGTTTTTATTTTTTTCCTACACATTGTTGTTTAGTTGGACACTTAGTTGGACACTAAGTTGTGCCCAACTCTTTGTGACCACGTGGACTGTAGCCCACCAGGCTCCTCTACCCATGGGATTTCCCAGGCAAGAGTACAAGACTACTTCTTCATCCTACACATACATACCTGTGATAAAGTTTAATTTATAAAATAGGCACAGTAAGGGATTAACAATAAAAATAATAGAGTAATTGTAGGAATAGACTCCTGTGAAGTTATGTGAATGTGGTCTCTCTCCAAATATCTTATTGTGCAAATTTAATGTCTTTTTCATCTTAACTAAGCCCTTATTGTGCCCTGTGGCCATATCTTTTGCAGTTTGAGGTGCAACAGGAAAGTTAGTACAAATATCTTTTTCCTTCTTTACAATTTTGTGCATAGAAGATCCACTCTTAACATAGATCTTAGTAATCTCAGCATAGTTTTCTTTCTTTCCTTATGAAGTCGAAAACTTTCATCTTTTTACTTAAAGGAAGAACTTTATGGCTTCTCTTTGGCATCCAAACTGTCACCATTATGCAAGAGACACAGGTTCAATCCCTGGCTCTGGAAGATTCCCTGGAGGAGGGCATGGCAACTCACTCCAGTATTCTTGCCTGGGGAATCCCATGCACAGAGGAACCTGGTGGGCTACAGTCCACAGGGTCACAAAAGAGTCAGACACAATTTAGCAAATGAGCATGCGCAATATATTATAAATGATATAGAATTATTATCCTAATCATTGAATATTAGGATGTGTTTGCTGGGGCAAAGGGATTAAGAAATTGTGTTTGGAGAGGACACTGTAGATGTAGGTGCAGCTTGGATCATGAAGGATCTGTAAGTCATTAGACTTGACCTTAAAAGCAATAAAAACCATTAAGTGGAGCAGTGATGGAATCAGATATGTCTTTTTTTTTTTTCCTTTTAAATTTATTTATTTATTTATTTTTTAATTTGACTTCACAGTACACCTGTGGCGGATTCACGTCGATGTATGGCAGATATGTCTTTTAAAAGGACAGCTCTGACTGCGGTGTAGAGATTGCACTAAACAGTGGCGAGACAGGAAGCAGGGAAGCTAGTCATTGCTGGAGTCATTGCTACGAAATACCTATGCTCAGGACACAGAAAGTGGGTGGGCTAAAGAGGTGATTTAACCACAGTCCTTCTAGTGAATGAATGGACGTATGAAGAGAGAAAGGGTTTTAAGCAGATCATGAAAATATTTTCTGAAAACAGTCGTGACAGCCATGTATAAAGTATGAGAGGTATGTTTGCCAAATAGGCTCTGGAGAGAAAGAAAATGTGGGCAAATTTTCAATAGGCCATTTGTCTTCCCTGTAACTGCCCACTTTGTTAGCCTGGGGGTGCCTTAGCAGCTGTCTGAGGGCTGTTTTTAAGCTCTGGCAATCGGCTGGTGGCTATCCTTCTAGTTTTCCTATGAAATTTGAAGTCTTCTGATAGATGGCAGCCAAGCGTTGAGCAGGTCTTATGGCATTAAAAGATAAGGGAAAGTGCTTAGAGTTTCCGCAGGGCATTTTTTTTTGGTCTAATGCTTCCAGCTTTGAAAAAGCATTGGCCATTGGAGAAAATATGAGTACTGAAGAGTGAGGGAGAGAAACGTGTGATTGTGGTTGTATAGCTTGAAAAAAATAGCCAATAGGTGCCTGCTAGATTATAAAAATAATATTTATGCAAAGTGAAAGCAGGAAAATATAAAAAAAATACAAGAAGAAACTATAATTATTCATACTATCACTATCCAAAAATATATGTTTTGACACTTAACTTTTCAGGTTCTTTCTATGCCTGCATACTTTTTTTTTAATTTATATTTTAATTGGAGGAAAATTGCTTTACATGTTAAGTCGGCTTCTGGCATACAAAACAATGTGAATCAGCCATAACTATACTGGAGAACCCCAGGGACGGGGGAGCCTCTTGGGCTGCCATCTCTGGGGTCGCACAGAGTTGGACACGACTGAAGCGACTTAGCAGCAGCAGCAGCCTCTCTCTTGAGCTTCCCTCCCCTTCCCCCATCCCTCTCTTCTAGGTCATTGCAGAGCACCAGACTTGACTCCCTGTGTTATACAGCAACTGCTCACCAGCTTTCTATCTTACACATGATAGTGTATATATTTAATGTGAGGTCATCAGTTACATTTTGGTTTGGGATTTCTTTTGTATCCTGAGATTTTAGGGTAGCCAGACTACCACGAAACCCCCCAAGACAGTGGTTCCATCATGATACCTGCCTTTTTGTTTTTCATAGATAGATGTGCGGTAGACAGGATTTCCAGGGGGCTTAGGCAGCTCTGTGCCTGTGGTTGCCCAGGGACCCAGGTCTGTGCCCACATCCCTGAGGCACTGCTCTGGTCCACATGGCTGAAGCAGACCCAATAGCATCACATCGTGTTGCAACCAAAAGGAAAGAGATACATAAGAGGAAAGCAAGCAGCTTCCTCTTTTAAAGATGTGCTTTGGCAGTGATGTTGTTCTTTTCTTAATTCTGCCCACTTGTCATTTGCCAAAATTCAACCACACGGTTACATTTAGTTCTAAGGGAGGCTGGGAGAGGCTAGCGCCCCATTGTCCCACTATGTATCTTGTAAAAACCCAGTGTGGCATTGCTTGTTACTAAATGTAAGGAGAAAATGGATACTGGGAGCAATTGCCAGGCCGGCTCGCAAGTCTCCGATCACTCGTCTGTGTCCCACTAACCACACATAGAACAGACTCACTCCTTCACTAAGGGGACAGCCTCACTCCTTCACTAAGGGGACAGCCTCAAAAACCATTCACCTACTGTATCCAACTCATAGTTCAAGATTTCTGGGTGGCTTTAAGTCCTCTCCATCAGAGCTGGAAGTTCCCAGATCTGGGATATTTTAAATTCATGGACATGTTTTCTGGCATCTTCCTCACACTTAAGTGTTCAACAGGGGAGTCAAGCAAGATAGCTGCAACTTAAAAACAAAACCAAATGGAAAAAGGGTAAATGGGAGGGGAAAAAAAAATCATTATGGTTCTTAAGAGTGATGAAATCTTACTGGGAAGGAGCTACGACAAGTCTCCACCCCGGCCAAGGAAGATAATTCTTGGTCTGTAGACACTGCCTCTCTTCTCTGGGAGACATCCCTCTGTCCACTGGCCTCTCAGAGACTCTGCTTGTCCATTAACTTCCGTGGCCACAGCCACAGTGAGTGTGGGGGAGCATGCCTTACTTGGGGACACACAACTCTCCCGGGGGTTGCTTTAGGGACCAGAAAATTACAGCTTCAGCAGGCCAGGTTTGTGGTTTCTTTGATCCCATAATTCTTTCAAAGTTGTTAGCAGTTTCCTAGACTGTCTGCTCCCAGTCATTTCCATGAACATGTAAGGATAGCCCACGATCTCGTCGGCATCGGTCTTAGTTTATGAATGCATTTGTTTACTCATCTCTAAACTTGGACCATTCTCTCTCTAATTCAGTAGCAACTTTGAGGTCATGGAAAATAACAGGCTAGGGTGAGACAACAACACGCTTAATTCTATATTTGCCATCGTATTGGCTCCTCTGGTTCCATTAACAACAGGCCCTGGAGAAAGGCTCCGAGACACAGTTTATCTCTTTCTGTTTATGGTTCTGAAGCAGTTCAATTTTCCAGCTCCATGAGGCCTAAATTACAAGACTTCGAGTCAATTCAGATGGCAGCCCCAAGCACAGGGGACATCCCTACCGGGGTTATATTTCCTTCTGTCTCAGCTGGAAACTG
The DNA here is from genome assembly GCA_006410875.1 of Neotragus pygmaeus. Taxonomy (NCBI): domain Eukaryota; kingdom Metazoa; phylum Chordata; class Mammalia; order Artiodactyla; family Bovidae; genus Neotragus; species Neotragus pygmaeus. Next base: position 21,019 of record SJYV01017779.1, read on the forward strand.
ACAAATTCTTGCCAAACTGTGTCACCCTCTGCTAAAAGCAGCAAGAATCAGCCACCAGAAACCAGCATTTTAGTTTTGTCTCACTGTTTACCCCAGAGCAGCAGAACTGGTAAGCATGTAACCTATCTTCCAGGTCATCACAAGAACCAGTCTGACCAGTGTTTTGCTATGGTTTGCCGAAGGTCATCAGCCTTTCTACCGGTGATATCATCTCCTCACTGCCTGTCCCACAATTGTTAAAAGGCCCATCTTAACACAATTGTTAAAGGATCACACACTTGTTAAAGTGATATAGTGTGCTTTTTTTTTTTTTTAACCCCTGCAGGATAGTATTTCTGGTCCCATTTTTTTTTTTTTAATGATTCAAGACTAAGCTACTGTTACAGAAAACCCCAAAATATAATATTGCAAAACAGATTGAAATTTTCTCTCATAAAATATGGAGTCTGGACATGAAAGTGTCTCTGTTCATGGCATCATCCAGGGATCCGGGTCTTCTGGTTTTTGTGTCTTCACCTGCTAGGCTCCTGCTGTAGACAAATGGTCTGTTCGCTCATGAGCACCATACCTGCCCTCCAGCTCGGGGCTAGTGGAGGGAAGTGATTCCTTTCCTTTCATGGGTGTGATTCTCCAGTCACTCACGTCATTTCTATTCATTACTCCATTGTGAGGCTGGTGGGAGACCACTGTGTCCTGTTAAAATTTGGTGGGTGTGGGGGTCTGATACTCAATGCAAGATGTATACAAGCTTGCAAACAGAGCTCTTCCACACCAACGAATCACTGCTTCCCAATGCTGGCTGTAATATGTAATACTTTGCTGATCTGCAGACTGTAATATGTAATAATTTACTGACCTTCTTTATTTAACAGTTTGTATGTACATCTCTGGCTGAGTTACTTAAGAGAGGTATACTTGGAAAGAGAATGCCACATATAAACACTTTAAAGAATTGACTGCTTGCCTTATGGAAAGAGTGTGGTGGGTTGTAACTTCAGTTTAAGTATGTAAATCTGCCTTCCCATCTTATCAGTCTCCAATACTTAATATTTTTATACTTAAAAAACTTCCCCCAGAGGGGTATGATTAAGGTTTCAGAGTGGGAAGATCCTTACATATCTTCCAATAGAAAAGTACTTAGTTATCCAACAAAGGAATAATTACATAAGTGATGGTATTAGACGGTATAATCTCAAGATTAAGGATGAACTTTGGAAGCAGCCAAAGATGACTGGATTTGTCATCCAACTCTTTGTTGGATAACTAAGTACTTTTCTGTATTTTGCAGTTGTAACTAATGATTCTTTGATAAACATATTTTTACGTATATGTTTCTCTCTCATACTTCTATGACAGAATTTCTCTGTTGAAAGATGCTGAGTTTTTAGGGAACTTGATACATTTTGACTGCACATTTTTAAAGAATATGAATCATCCAAAGAATAATATTAATTTTTAAAATTCTAGTAATAATTTTGCAATGTATACAGGTATGAAATCATCATCTTGTATACTTTGAGCTTACATATGTTATGTCAATATCTCAATAAAGCTGGAAGAAATGAAATTCAGCCCCCTCAAATTCTAATAATTAATTAAGAATTTAACATGTCCCAGGGCCAATATCACAATTTTAGGTAAAATATACACTTCATAAGGAAGGCATTCTTCAGTCAGTTCAGTTCAGTCACTCAGTCGTGTCCGACTCTTTGCGACCCCATGAATTGCAGCACTCCAGGCCACCCTGTCCATCACCAACTCCCAGAGTTCACTCAGACTCACGTCCATCGAGTCCGTGATGCCATCCAGCCATCTCATCCTCTGTCGTCCCCTTCTCATCCTGCCCTCAATCCCTCCCAGCATCAGGGTTTTTCCAATGAGTCAACTCTTCCCATGAGGTAGCCAATGTATTGGAGCTTCAGCTTCAGCATCAGTCCTTCCAATGAACACCCAGGACTGAACTCCTTTAGAATGGACCTGGTTGGATCTCCTTGCATTCCAAGGGACTCTCAAGAGTCTTCTCCAACACCACAGTTCAAAAGCATCAACTATTCGGTGCTTAGCTTTCTTCACAGTCCAACTCTCACATCCATACATGACCACTGGAAAAACCATAGCCTTGACTAGACATTCTTAGGCAATGTTTTTAAAATTTAAACTGTCTGAGGAATACTCTATTACAGACAGCCATGGGATTTTATTCCAGATGCAATATATCTGTGTTTTTATATTATGTATCATTGACTGCATCTTATAGTCAGATTAAAGTTGATCCTTATATCTGGAATATATCTGGAACCCATTTCTATAGCAATTTATTTTGAGGAGCCAGTTTTTAAAAATGAATCAGATCCAAAAAAACAAAAAGTGGCCCTGTCTGGACAAGGTGCTCCCTGAAGGTGACACTAGCAGCAATTGTATGGCAGCAGAAGAGTTAACACTGAGCAGAGGGTGGCGTTTTCAGCAGTCTTTCATCTAATAACATGCAAGTCGAACACTGACATGTGAATAATGTTACTTCTCCACCATAAGCCTCGGTGAAAAATATAGAGGGATGTAAATGGCTCCCTAAAGCCAGCTTGTGACCCCAGTGTGGAAGGCAGGATTTATTAACGCTTATTTTCACTTAGCATAACCACTTCAGTGCTAGAACATCAGTATCCAAACTTCCTCAAAATAGGTGGTTGTTATTTAGTCGCTAAGTCGTGTCTGACTCTTTGCGACCACATGCCTATAGCCTGCCAGGCTCCTCTGTCTATGAGATTCTCCAGGCAAGCATACTGGAGTGAGTTGCCATTTCTTTCTCTAGGGGATCTTCCTGGATCAGGAATTGAACCCGTGGCTCCTGTGCTGGCAGGCAAATTCCTTACCACTGAGGTACTAGGGAAGCCCCCTTCCCAACAGCGAGTGGCCAGCAAAAGCTAATACAAAGACCATTCTTGATCAGGAGAGGGCAGAGGCGGCTGAATCTGTAGATCCAAGGCAGGGAAGCTAATAAAACAGTCCTTTGTGTTTTCAGTCTATAATGTTGCCTTTGGAAGACTTCCAGACAGATATGCAACCCCATGTCCTCCGCCAGGCTCGCTGGGCTTTGCTGCAGAGTCTCCCAGCCAACTGCAGCTGCCCAGGGCCTCACCCAGGTCAGGACTGTGTGGTCCTGCCACTGAGGGTTTTAAGGCTTTGCAGGCACTGGCTTACCCTTCTTAGTAATTTTATCTTTCGATTGCTTTGCTTTACAACTAATATGTGATATAACAGTGGAACGTGAGCTGGGAGCGTGGAGTGTCAGCTCGCCCGTGGTCCCACCTGCCGCTGCCTCCCCCATCCCTGCCCCATCCTCCTGGGAGACACTATACAATTCCTCCCCCGCCGCCACACACACACCTTGATGGTGACAGGGTTGTGGGGGGATTGGGAGGGAGGAGAAGCCCACCCTCGGCCCTTGACCTCTGCCCCCAGCAGGCATAGGCAGGGGAGAGAGAAGATTTCAACTTCCTCATTTTCATTTTGTGCAAGAAGTTCCTATGCACTGTCTTCTTAACACACTTCACTGCACCGTTTACTGCTTCATGGCTGTGTGGTCAGAGGGGTCTCTGTCTGAATGCTGTCCTCCTCTGGCCGGTGGCTGCCCCCTCCTTGCCTGTCCCAGCTGTGGCAGGGGTGGGGGGGTGAGCCTGTTCACTCTTTCTCTCCCCTGAAATTCCATAGTCATGAAGGTGCATGCGTGCTAAGTTGCTTGTGTGTCCAACCCTTTGTGACCCTGTGGACTGTAGCCCGCCAGGCTCCTCTGTCCATGGGACTCTCCAGGCAAGAACACTGGAGTGGGTTGCCATGCCCTCCTCAGGGGATCTTCCTGACCCAGGGATCGAACCTGCACCTCTTGCGTCTCCTGCATTGGCAGGCAGGTTCTTTACCACTAGCACCGCCTGGGAAGCCCCAGTTATCATTTACAGGATTAGTATCTTTATTTTACATGGCTTCTTCAGGGTCACAGAACTACCAAACGCCAGAGCACAGACTTGAGCCAGATCTTGTGACTAAATCCAGATTCCAAATCCAGCCTTCCCCTGCTGGGAGTCACTGGGGGCCTTGATTAGGTAACCACAAGGGATGGTGAAGTCTGACCTCTCCTGCCTAAAGGTAATGCCTGCATTTAGCTCTCAGTAACTCCCGCTGCCTGGTGTTAGACAGAATGTGGATAGAAAATAAAAGACAGTGTGTACCTGGCCCATCGCATTGTATCTAATACTGTGTTGCCTAGCGACCTCTGGACTACAATTGCCTGGATTTGAAATCAGGCTCTGATGCTTACTGTGTGCCCTTAGCCAAGTTTCGGACTCTCTTGCCTCAGTTTCCAAATCTTTAAAGTGAGGATAATAATAGCAATTATTTTGCAAGGATGTTAGGCTTGATGGTACCTGGTAATCCCTTGGTAAATGTTAATTATCTTTATGTAATAGTATATAAATTATTGTTATAATGCAATCTCTCACTTTCTTGCAGCTTGGCATAGGGTTGGGGTGTGGGGTGAGATATGTGCTCATGTGCCCTTACTAGTTACTGTTTGAACATCAGTATTTTGGATGCTGAAATCTGACCCTGCAGCCAGACCCATCTGACTGTTCTCCCCACACTCTTACTTTCCCACCCTCCGGCCCCCATAATCTCTATTTAGCTTCTAAAGTCCCACCACGTAGGAAATTCAGCCACCTTGAGGCAGCCATGCTATCAGAAAGCCCCTCAAGCCAACAGCATCATTAGCCAGCCATGAGTGAAGACATCTCTAAATGATTCCAGCTAAATGGTTGCTTTACACAGTGAAGTGTTGGGGTGGGTTGTGTGTGTGTGTAGCAATAATAATCAGAGCTGCAACACAAATA
>SJYV01017780.1:0-13687 GCA_006410875.1 Neotragus pygmaeus
TGCTGGGAAAGATTGAAGGCAGGAGGAGAAGGGGACAACAGGGGATGAGATGGTTGGATGGCATCACCAACTTAATGGACATTTGGGCAACCTCCAGGAGTTGGTGATGGACAGGGAAGCCTGGTGTGCTACAGTCCATGGGGTGGCAGAGTGAGGCACAACTGAGTGGCTGAGCTGATTATGGTTCTAAGAATGGGAGATTTACCCAAACAAAGTGGTTCAGGGTTAGGACCCTGTACTTCCACCACAAAGGACACACATCTATCCCTGGACGGGGAACTATGATCCTGCCGTGAGGTGCGGCCAAAACCAAAGTACCCTTGGGCGAAATTTGCTCCCACTCCTGCCCACCCCCACAGGTAACCAAACACCTTCCACAGTTGCTAGTTTATCCTGTATTTCTCTGCACAAGTGAGCAGGTGTCTGTGTCTCTTCTTCGATCCCCATCTTTCTTACATGCATGGACCATGCTACAGATGTACTCGCGCATGCAGTCCTTACATGCATTGGTATGTCCTAGTAATCACTCTGCTTCTGTTCATAGAAATCATCTTCATTCATGGGTACAGCTGCACCGTGTGGAAACACCCTGTTTATTTAACCCTCCCTGTGTGGGCATTTGCACTGGTTCCAACATTTTGCAGTGACACATCATGCTCAATAAATAACCTCACGGGTATGTATTTTCATATTGTTTGACAAGTATCCTCAGGGTGGATCCCAAGAAGTGGGAGGAGAAGGACAAGAGTGCATGCGTGGCTTTGCTAGTTATTGCCACATTTCCCTCCAGAAGGGCTGGGCAGGTTTGCATTCCTTCTAGCAACCTACAAGAGGGCGTTTCCCCAGAGCCTCCCCATCCTCCTGTGCAATTAATTAAGGTTTTGGCAGTATGGCAAGTGAGAAATAGTGTCTCATTATTGTTTCAATTTGCATTTCTCTAGTTATGAGTAAGGTTGAATATATTTTTTCATGTTTGAGTCTCTTTTTTTCAATCTTTTTGCAAACTATTTGGGTCTTTTCCCCGTCTATCTGTTTTTTAGTCTTTTGTCAATTTTTTAAAGATCTCTTGATACATTAAGTGTACTACAAAGGGACAGAGACAACTCTTTGTTGTCTATGTTGTAAACATTTTCTCTGAGTTTTTCAGTTCAGTTTTTATCTGGTTTATGGTGTTTTCTGTTATGCAAATATTTCTTATTTCTATGTAGTCAAATGTATCTTTTCCTTTATTGCCTCTGGATTTTGAGTCATAGTGAGGCCCTCCCTACACCATAGCTAACAACAAATCTACCTTTCTTTTCTTCCATTCCTTGTGTGGCCTCATTTACTTCCTAATCTACTTGGATTTTATTCTTGAGTTATGCTGTTGTGCAGTCGCTAAGTCATGTCTGGCTCTTTGCGACACTGTGGACTGCAGTATGCCAGGCTCCTGCACACCAAACCCTCCTGGAGTTTGCTCAAATTCATGTCCATTGAGTTGGTGATGCCATTCAACCATCTTGTCCTCTGTCCACCTCCTCCTCCTCATGCCCTCAGTCTTTCCCAGTATCAGGGTCTTCTCCAATGAGTCGGCTCTTTGCATCAGGTGGCCAAAGGATTGGAGCTTCAGCATCAATCCTTCTGGTGAATATTCAGGGTTGATATCCTTTAGGATTGACTGGTTTGATATCCTTGCAGTATGGAAATAATTTTACCTTCTTCCAAATGACAATCCAATTGTCCCAGCAGGTTTTCTAAAAGACTCACCTTTACACCATAATTGGAGTCATTCCCTTGTCACACACACAGCTTCCACGTATACTTGGGGCTAATTCTGCATTTTCTTCCCTATTCTGCCCTGTGCCTGCCCCAGTCTTTTCTATAGAGGCTTGATGGTGAGCATTAATACTGGATGGGTCAGTCTCCCTCATAGTTTTTCCATGGTTCCCCGGCTATTTTTGTTTTTCCACATCAACTTCAGGATCAACTTGCCTGACTCAATGAAATAGCTAATATTTTTACTGGAATTACTTTGAATTTGTAAAGTTGTGAAATGTCTTTGTAAAGCTGAGTCTTTCCTTCCAAAGAGATGTCTTTACATCTGTTCAAGTCAACTTCTGCATCTTTCACGACTGTTTTAAAATGGTCATTGTGGAGGTGTGTACACTGCTGGCTAAATTTATTCCTGAGTAGTTTGCTCCAACTGGAAATGAAATTTTTCTCGACTGTCTCACGTATATTGTTCATATCCAGGAAGGCTACTGACTCTTTAATGTTAAGCTACCTCACTGCCTTTTCTTTAAATCATGGATCCCCTAGGATTTTCTAGATATACTGTCATGTCATCTGCAAATAGAGATGGCTTTACTTGTTTTTTACCAATTGTTATACCTCTTGTCTGAGTCATGCAGATGGTAGGGAAGGTGGTGGGCATTTGTGCCTTGTTCGTGATCTTGGAGGAAATGCCTCTAGCCACTCCATAATGTAACTGACCGGCTTCAGGACTGAGATGCATCATGTCAGAGGCCTGTAAACAGCGTGAATGTGCTCACTGCCACTGAACTGTGCACCTAAAAATGGTTAAAATGGCTTATTGCATGTTTATTTTACCATTTTTTTAAAAAAAGATAGTTTTCTCAATTAATATTCTATTGTGACATTGAATTTTATACAAGACCTGCTGCTGTTGCTGCTAAGTCACTTCAGTCGTGTCCAACTGTGTGTGACCTCATAGACGGCAGCCCACCAAGCTCCTCTGCCCCTGGGATTCTCCAGGCAAGAATACTGGAGTAGGTTGCCATTTCCTTCTCTAATGCATGAAAGTGAAAAGTGAAAGTGAAGTTGCTCAGTCGTGCCCAACTCTGTGCGACCCCATGGACTGTGGCCTACCAGGCTCCTCCATCCATGGGAGTTTCCAGGCAAGAGTACTAGAGTGGGGTGCCATTGCCTTCTCCTATACAAGACCTATCCATGGAGAAAACTATGAATTTTTTACTTAGAGTTGTTAATGTAATATATGACAGTAATGAATTCCCTAATAATGAACTTTACATTCTTAAAATAAACCCATTATGATGTATTATTTTTGTGCTAGATGCCAGCTACTGCTGATACTTAGTACTTCTGCACTGTCATGAGTGATACTGGTATGCAAGTTTTCCCCTTTATATTGTCTTTTATCTGTTTTAAGTCCCTGATATTATCGTATTGATTGTGTCATAAAAGGAATTAGAAAGCTTCCTTTTCTACTCTCTGAAAACTTTATGTTGTTCTGGGACTACCTGGTCTTTGAAGCTTGGTAGAATTCCCCTGTGAATGTCTGGGCCTAAGACTTTTCTGGGGTAGTTTGTTAGTAACTTTCTTATGAACATTGTTGTTAATTCAGTTGCTAAGTAGTGCTCGACTCTGACACCATGGACTGAAGCGCACCAGGCCTCCCCATCCCTCAATTATCTCCCAGTTTGCTCAAACTCATGTTCATTGAGTAAATGATGCCATCCAACCATCTCATCCTCTGTCACCCCCTTCTCCTCCTGCCTTCAATCTTTCCCAGCATCATGGTCTTTTCCAGTGAGTCAGCTGTTTCCATCAGGTGGCCAAAGTATTGGAGCTTCAAGTTCAGAATCAGTCCTTCCAATGAATATTCAGGGTTATCTCCTTTAGATTGACTGGTTTGATCTCCTTGCTGTCCAAGGGACTCTCAAGTCTTATGAACATCCTATTCTCATTTAACCACACATGAAGAGCTATCCAATGAGCACCCACTAGACAAGCCTGCTCCCACCTGTGCCGCTGGCTTCAGGGTCTTTTGAATACTGAACTCCGTTAAGGCTCAGAGCAAGCTTCACACCAAAGCTCAGCTGCAGAGGGGCCCTGACCACATGGCACAGCACAGCCAGACTCGACCTGGCTGGATTCATGGGTGCAGGGCCAGCAAGTGCAGGGCCTGCTAAGTCTGCTCTTGGGATTAGATGGAGAAAACTGGAGAGGTGAGGTAAATCGTCAGGTAAAACTAGGTCAAGGGCACTGTCTGCCATGTCTGCTGTGCGAACAAGCCACTCGTGGCAAAAAAGCATGAGGAAGCAAGTTTGCAGCGGTCCCAGAACCACTTCACAGAAAAACTCACCGTCATTGGAAGATTTTATAAGCGAAGCAGACATTGCAAGCCAGGATGCTGTAACATGTCTTGTAGCCTTTGACTTCTCTGGCTGATGGTCTGAGCTCGTAACCTCAAAGAACACCAACCTAAGAGATGCTGAGTCAGGAACCACAGCTTTCAGGAGCCCTGACCTCCTGTCGCCGCCCCTATCCACCCTGGCCACTCACAAGCTCTTCTCCCTCCAGGCACCTCCCGCCACGCCAGGCCAGCAAGAATCAGAAAACAAAACACCCCGAGGAGCCATGAACACAGCTTTATTATTTTAGTTCTTTCATTTCTTTGTCATGGAATTGGAATCAGCAAAACAGAACATCAAATGTCAGGCTGGTGATTTTCTGCTTCAAAAACTGGCAAATCCCACTGTGAATCTTTGGCAAATCCCACTGTGAATCTTAGCACCACTTTGCTTCCGTTTCACAGGTAAAAAAGCCAGGCTTGGCGGGGGAGAAACTAAAAGGTTTTCGCGGGGAGTCACAGTCTTCCTGCACCTCCCTCCCCACATCAGGTAATTGGGCGTGTCCTTGGTCCCACACTTCTGCCTCTTCTTTCTAAACCAGCCATGTCAAAGGTACACAGGGTGGAGAAAGGCTTCCCTGGTGACTCAGTGGTAAAGAATCTGCCCACAACGCAGGAGACACAGGTTTAGTCCCTGGGTCAGAAAGAACCCCAGGAGAAGGAAATGGCAACCCACTCCAGTATTCTTGCCTGGAGAATCCCATGGAGAGAGGAGCCTGGTGGGCTATAGTCCATGGGGCCGCCAAAGAGTCGGACACGACTCAGTAACTAAACAACAAACCAAATGCAGTATGATACCCAAAAATCATAAAAAGATTGATAAATCTGACTACCAAAAAAAGGCCATATTAAAAAGAAAGCATCTAGAAAGCTGGAAGTCAAACTGGAAAACATGCACAATTCACATAACAGAGAAAAGGCTAGAAAGATGTCTTTCAAGACATCTCCCTCCCCCAGGAAACACTGCCTCTCAACTGAGCGCAGCACCTTTGTGGGCAGGTCAGAGATGAGAGGCCCCGCTCATCACAAGACAAATGTGACCCGACTGCAGACCCCGAGGAGCACAGGGTCCAGATACCCTCCCCCAGGACTGACCGGGAGACTGGTGCTGGGGGCCTGAAGGCCCTGGGGGCCTGAAGACTTTGTGCCCAAAGTAACTCTCCAGCCACAGCAGCAAAGGGAGGGCAGATTCCGGTGGAGGGGAATTCGGAGGCAGGGCAGCTGAGTTGGGGGCAGGGTGCTGCAGAAGAGGCGATGCCCAGGGGAGGGAAAGTTGCCGGGGGCGGGAGGGGTGTCCCTCTGGTGTCTGTGCTCCAACACCAACCTGCTCACACGTGGCTGATGTCCTTGAGGCTCACATAAGCACTTCTGAGGACAGAACAATTCGCAGGCCCAGAGTCACTTGAGGCCCCTCCGGCCAGCCCAGCATGGAGAAACTTCATGAGCACAGCGTTAAACAGGGATGCCCCGGAGAGTAGATCTCAGAAGACGGGGGACACTCTCCCTCTAAAGGCTGCTCCAGACCCGCCCCAGTGGGCTCAGAAACAGACCCCCAAAAGGATCAGCTTCATCCGCAGGCGCTTAATTGATGGCCAGGAGAGAAACATCCTTTAAAGGAAGATGATAAAGCTCAGCATCCAACCATGAAAACACGACAGTATCAGGCGCCCAATGAAAAACTTCCTGCACATGCGCAGGAGCAGGGAAACAGCCGCCATGAACAGGAAGTAAGTCAGCAGGAAGACGGGGAACGACAGACAAGACGGAATCAAAAGACAGTCATTCTAACTCTGCACCGTATGTCTGGGGGGTATTTTTTTAGAGTATGATAAGAGAAATGGAAGATTTGTTTTTTAAAGCATTCCATCAAGATTACAGAGATGAAGAATACAAAATCTGATACAGAAACACTCAACCTCAGGTGGACAGCAGCTTAGACGCCGCAGAAGAGATCAGGGAGCTGAAGATGAGAAATAAAAACATCCACAATGAAGCGTCCACGCCAAAAGGCTGAAGGGAGATCACACAGACTCGCTTGACCTAGCACCCATGTCAAAAGGTCTGAAATACCATTACTGGAGTTGCAGGAGGCAAGGAGAGCAGAGGAAGGGAAAAAAGATATTTGAAGAAACAATACTTGGAAACTTCCTAATTTGATTTTAAAAAATGATAAATCCACAGATCTAAGAAACACAACAAATACTCAACAGGGTAAACATACACCTCCCCTGCCAAGCACATCATGTTCAAGTTATAGAAAACCAGTGATGAAGAGAACTTCAGAAGCTAGGAAAGGAAGGCGCATTGCGTCCAGTGGGGGAAAGAAGGTGTATCAGTCAAGAAATAGAGACCACACAGTAACAGGAGGAAAATCCAATATAAGGAATCACACAGTTACAGAAGACTGCCCACTAAAGTCTAAAGGACTTTAATTAGTAAACGTTCTGCCTAAGCACTGAAGTGTAATTAACTTTAAAAAACGGGGGAATGGGAGGCCTGAGGCAGAGGGTCCGAAAAGGAACGAGCTGGGAGAAGCATGGCATCATGGACCTTGGGGGATGGCGTCATCCTGCAGGGAGGCAGCGGGGTGGATGAATTCAGACCTCGCTTGCAGGGGCTCAGCTGCGATGCACCTGCTGATGGAGCTGCCAAGGTTCTGCAGGCCAGGGCTGGTGAGCAGAGAGCCCCTGCCAGGGTTTCAGCACCTCACTTGGGCAGGAGGAGAAAGACTCCCTGGGAGCTGGCCATGCCAGGACACTTGCAGCTAGGTGCTGTGGACGCTCACTGGCAACCACAGTGGGGTGTCAGAGCAACCTGTGCTCACATCAGAGCCCAGGAAGGAAGGACTCTGGGCTCCAGCAGCCCCATCCTCCTGCAGTGCCCCCAGCCCCCAGGCACCCTCCAGGGACCACACCTGCTGCCAGAGCATGAAGCCAGGCACAAACTCTGAACATTGACACCGAGGCCACCAGCACAGAGGAAAACAGGTACCACAGAGACGAGGCAGGGCCATCTCCAAAAGAACCAAAAGTTAAAGGACTAAGATGTCCACCAAGAACTATGTCCCATGAAAACACCCTTCCACAGTGAAGGTCACACAGCAGTTCACCAGAGGAGTTCACGGCTTTTCCAACAAGGGGTGCTGGGGCAGGCGCATGTTCACATTCAGAGACCACGACCTCACACCTTACATACAAACTCACTCACAATGGACCATGGGCTGAAGTGTAAAACATCAAACTATGAAATGTCTATAAACACAACAGGAGAAGATCCTTAGGGGATAGGGCCAGGGAAAAGGGTTCTGGACACCAAAAGTCGATCAAAGGAAAAACCTGATAAACTCGATCCCATCAATAGTAACTGTGTTTGCTGTGCGACAGACCTCATGTTCGAAGGATGAAAAGAATCACACGCTGGGAGAATATGTCTGCAGACCGTATCTGCAAGGAACAAGAACGAACTCTCAAGACTCACTCAAGATAAAACTGTGACAACACCAAATGCTGACGAGGATGCAGAAACCAGGTCGACCATGCACTCACGGGATGTAAAATGACACAGCCACTCCGGAACATGGTACGGAGCTTTCTTACGTAACTGCACGCATGCTTCGTATAACCCGCATTACTCAGACCAACTCCCAGACCCCACCAGGGCCAATGCTGTGGCTGGACCAGCCCTCCTGGTTTCTGCGGTCCCTGGACGCACTTCAGCAAAAGCCATCAGAGAGGGAACTCCCCTGTGGGCCAGTGGTTAGGAGTCCAAGTTTTCACTGCCAAGAGCCCAGGTTCAATACCTGGTCTCGGAACTAAGATCCCACAAGCCACACAGCATGCCCAAAGAAAATAAACAATGGGGAATTCTGAGGAATGAGGTTTATTATTCGCAGTCCTGGAGCACAGATGTGGGCCACCCAACGAGGCCAAAAGGAGACCAGCATGCAAACACATAGGCCTGGGGTGCTGCCTTTATTGGGGTTGAAGGTGCCTAGGGTCTTGAGGGTTCACTCTTGACTGTCTAACCTGAGGCTTAAGAGAGGGAACTGGGGTATGGGAAAGGCAGAGCTAGTCATTCACGCCGCTTATCTGGGCTACCTAAGGCTTTCTGAAACAGAAGCCCTATGTAATGTACACATTAGATTTTTAACAATTAGGATTAAAAATAGAGTATATTGCTCATAAATAGGTTATATAAAGAGTATACATGGAAACACTATTTCTGAATTTGATTAAATGGACTCTATTCTCAAAATCAATTTTATCTGTGTTTAAACAGATAAACTTCTAAATCACAAATGTGGCTCAGTTGGACTTGCACTGAAATTCAGTATTTGGAGGATAAAAAGACATTGTCTACCAAAAAAAAAAACTACTTTAAATCCAAACGTATGTGTGTATGGCTCTGATAAGAACATAAGTAACTTTACAGCAGTCCTGGGAAACGCAGGTTTCCGCAGCCCTGCCCACTCGGGCCCTGCTCTCCCTACAGGCTGCTGGCACACATCCGAGCCTCCCTGCAAGAGACACCTCCGGGGCTGGGGCACCGGGGTTTCAGAGGCCCACGCCACCACCTATCGGTCCTCAGGGACCACAAGGAACATGAACTCAACCAGCTCACTGATAACACAGCACAAATTTAATAGGGACCTTAAGGGGACAGACAACCTCTCTGTGAAGGGCCGGAACCTAAGTATTTCAGACTGTGCAGGCAACCCCCCAACTCGGCTGCTGTAGCCCTGGAGCCAGCGCTGAGCACCCCTAATCGAGCAGGTGTGGTTGTGGCCCAATGAGAGTTTACTGATGGACGCCCATAGATTGAAACATTTTTGATTTTTTTCAACCATTTAAAAACCTAACAACTATGCTTACCTCACAGACCACAGAAAACTGGGCAACAGGCAGGTTGTGGCCTGCAGGGCAGTCTGCTGGCCCCCATCTTAGCCCAAGACACCAAGAAGAGGGACCTGCCAGCACCCCAGTGGTTAGGACCCTGAGCTTCACTGCTGAGGTCTCGAGTTCAATCCCTGGTCAGGGAACGAAGATACCAAAAGCAGCATGGTCAAAAATAAAAGATACCAACAAGAACAAACAAATTTCTCCTAAAACCAAGAATTCAGAGCATATTAGGAATGAACACTCCGTATCAGGACCACACCACAGCCATGGCACCCCACCACCCCTGCAGGTACACCCTCTCTCCGCCAACCGACTACCCTGCCCGAGTCAGATGGGGGACTGGGGGGTACAGGGTGAGTGAGTGTGTGCACGTGTGCATGCATGCACTGGGGGGCAGGGCAGGTGGCTGGGGGCGGTCCCTGATGTCCCCTGTGGGAAGCAACCCTGAGAGGTTTACGAACAGTATTGTTTCCAGATCAGTGTTTAAATTAAAACAAGGCACTAAGGAACAATCTGATGCCTTTCAGGTTTTGATACATGAAACACCCCCCACACCACAAAAACATCTTTCTTCAAACCAAAAGGTAAACGTTTCAATCACAAAGAGCACACTCATCATAAACGGTTCTGCTCAATATATTTTGAAATCAGTTCCATGTGTTGCTGCTCAATTTTCCAGAAGCTGCAGAGAAACTCATCTGTATTGATCAGGAATTAGCACACAGCTGGCTTTCCTGCTCTGCTGCATGTGCACAAAGTCCAGATCAAAATCAAACATACACGTCACCAGTCACCTCCCAGCGGAGTGAGTGAGTGTCCAGCCGGGGCACCCCAGTTCTTACACGTCCGTGAACGGGCCTGTCTCCACCAACGCTGGCGACGAGCTCTCCTCGCTCCACGGGGCCTGAGCACGGGGAGCCAGTATTTACTCCTCTTGGGCTAACAGCCCGTGGGGCACATGGCCGCCTGCTGGACAGCGCGGCAGACCATCCAGAAGGGCAAGCGGAGAACAGCATGGTATCCACCGTGCTGCTGGGGAGACAACGGCCTCCAGGCTGCTGCCAGGAATCCCTCTGCACTGCGGGACCAGCAGGAAGGACGAGCGCCAGGCCCACAGGTGATCCCCCTCCAAGGGGAAGGGAGGTGCTGGGTGTACTTACTACTCTCACGCAGCGTCTCCAGTGATTCTGACCTGCGGCAAAGCTTTGGGGACAGAAAGTTCTAGAGCCCATGGTCCCGTCCAGCTGCCCGGCACAGCCCCAGGGGTCCACTGAGCCGGGATGGACCTTGCCACCACCCAGTCCAAGTCAGGGAGCTGCGGGAACGAGGGGAGAGGGCAGCGCCATGCCTCCCCGAGGGGCACCCCGAGCACTAGGGCGTGCAGCCCCGCGCCGACTCCCCTGCCCTCATCTTCTTGGTCGGCCCGTTGGGCCCAGGCGGTGGGGCCCGGCCCCGCTTCTTCAGCTGCTGCTGCAGCCGCTCCTCCTTCTTCTTCAGGTAAGTGGTCATGTTGTCGCAGGTGGCCTTGTAGAGGCTGCTGAAGCCACTGTCCACGCCAGCACAGCCTGCACGGGAAGGATGAAACTGGGTGCCAGGGGTGACGCCAGGCGTGAGTGCGGACAGGGACGCAGGGCTCTGCCTCTAAGGGGGTCCTGGTGGACCCTCCTGTAGCAAGGAATGAACTCGGTGACCACCCAGGTCTCGTGGACCTTGGGGCCTCCTCGGGCACTGCCCCCAGAACGCCCACCTCCTGACAGCCACGGCTGGCTGCACCAAGGACTTGCTTCTCACAGGACACGGGGTCCCTGGGAGACCAGGTGCAGGGGCCATGGCTGCATCTTGTTGGCAGCCGACCCGGGATGTCCTCTGGCCAAAGGAAAGGGGAGACACGTGGCCCCCGTTCAGCAACCTGCAGGGACCTGAACCCCACCAACCAAGTGGCCCGGGTGTAGGCCCCACTGAAGTTAACTTGAGACCACGGCAGCGTGTCTCCAAGGGGACCGATCAGCCCTGCCTCACAGCACTCGCCTGCCCTGCAAGGGACACACCTCCCACAGGCCCCTCGTCCTCACCCCAAGAAGCGGACCCCTGCTGGGAACTGCGCACTCGGACCTGCTGTGGTCACAGCAGCACGTTACCCTGGAAAAGCAGGCTGAGGATGAGTGCTCACCTTCCAACATGGCCCAGTTCATGCGAACGTGAGCACAGACCCTCTTCAACTCGGCACTTTCAGGAACAGACTGAGGAGATGAACAGAAAACTTTTATCAGAGAGAGGACAGAAACCCCCAGGGTGCTGCACAGGCATGGGAAAGCCCTGCCCTCCACACCCCCAGGAGGCAGCAAGGCCGTTCACCCAGCCCGTCCAGCAGAGCAGTGACCACAGCCCATCACACAGAGCCGGGGACACACACTGCCCGNGGGACGCAGGGCTCTGCCTCTAAGGGGGTCCTGGTGGACCCTCCTGTAGCAAGGAATGAACTCGGTGACCACCCAGGTCCCGTGGACCTTGGGGCCTCCTCGGGCACTGCCCCCAGAACGCCCACCTCCTGACAGCCACGGCTGGCTGCACCAAGGACTTGCTTCTCACAGGACACGGGGTCCCTGGGAGACCAGGTGCAGGGGCCATGGCTGCATCTTGTTGGCAGCCGACCCGGGATGTCCTCTGGCCAAAGGAAAGGGGAGACACGTGGCCCCCGTTCAGCAACCTGCAGGGACCTGAACCCCACCAACCAAGTGGCCCGGGTGTAGGCCCCACTGAAGTTAACTTGAGACCACGGCAGCGTGTCTCCAAGGGGACCGATCAGCCCTGCCTCACAGCACTCGCCTGCCCTGCAAGGGACACACCTCCCACAGGCCCCTCGTCCTCACCCCAAGAAGCGGACCCCTGCTGGGAACTGCGCACTCGGACCTGCTGTGGTCACAGCAGCACGTTACCCTGGAAAAGCAGGCTGAGGATGAGTGCTCACCTTCCAACATGGCCCAGTTCATGCGAACGTGAGCACAGACCCTCTTCAACTCGGCACTTTCAGGAACAGACTGAGGAGATGAACAGAAAACTTTTATCAGAGAGAGGACAGAAACCCCCAGGGTGCTGCACAGGCATGGGAAAGCCCTGCCCTCCACACCCCCAGGAGGCAGCAAGGCCGTTCACCCAGCCCGTCCAGCAGAGCAGTGACCACAGCCCATCACACAGAGCCGGGGACACACACTGCCCACTCATCACGGATGACTCTAAAGGTGCCTGGAACTGGGCAGGCACAGGCCAGAGGCACTGGCTCACCCCTACCGTTCAGATAAAAACACCTAAACGAGCTGCTGGGTGGCCCCGAGCACTCGACAAGGACACACAAGTGTGCAGAGAGCTCTGCGAGAGTCCCCTGCCCCTCACCATGGCGCCCGGTGAGCCCCAGGCCAGGCAGGAGGTGACACACAGGCCCACCCAGGCCATTTGCGAGGACATGGCCCCTCAGCATCCAGTGGACCCGAGATGCAAGACTGTGCTAAGGCTGCAAGAGTGAAAGGTACCCACCCAGGACCCCCAGCTGTGGGCTCTTCTCCTAGAGAGACGAGAGACCAGGACAGTCCCAGGGAAAGGGCACCAACAGCCCCCAAAGCGCCCGTGTAGACACGGGACACTGGAGAGCCCAGCAGCTCCCTGTCCCCATCCTGGGACGTGGCCTCTGGAATGGATGTGATCAGGCCGAAAGGGGTTGCAGCCATCTTCCCTCTTCCCTGCTTGGGGCAAAGCAGGGTCCAGCCCTCTTACCTGCCACTGGCCACCCATGGGCCTGTAGAGCACAAGAGGATCCTCCCGGCAGTCTTGCAGGACCCACAGCCCATTGCCCTCCTCGAAGGCGGCGTCCCACACCCGGTGCTTGAAAGTCAGCAGCTGCCTTGGAAGCAGCTGTCGCTGGGCAGCATCCAGCTGGAAGATGTAGACCACGGGCAGCCTGCCAGGAGAGAGGGGACGGTCAGGACAGTGCCCGTGGCCCTGTCCGTGGCCCGAGGGGCGCTCGGCCCACCAATGTCTCAGCTGCCACCTCATGACTCCCAGAGCACCCAGCTACTCCTGCATCCCTGCCTCCAGGAGCTGTGACCTCACCAAGGTTCCTGTCACTAAGTCCTGGAACAGCTAATTACACAGCCAGGACGAAACCAGAGAGAGGAGACAGACGCTCCACCCACTGAGCAATGCATGGACCCCGGGCGGTAAGCTCAGCCCCCCACCCCAGGCAGCATTTTACCCTCTAATCCTGCGTCTTCTTTTCAAACATGAACTCATATGCTGATCCCAGGGTGCTCATCAGGACAGGTGAGAATGTAGGAGGCCCCCCACCCCCTTCCCAGCACGTGGACGATGCTCAGGAGGGCACAGCTGGGCGATAGTGCTCCCCAAGCCCACCTTGTCTGCACTGCAGCCCCTGGAGTCTCCCGTGCTGAGCTAGGCCCAACTGGGGTGGATGCTACCACAGCTGACCGTTAGCCAGGGTTCCACCTGCACAAGAGGCCAGCCGGAGGCCAGGGCTGCCTTCGCGTTGGCAGGTACCAGCAGTGAGTGAGATGCAGGCGCACGTTGGCAGGTGCCAGCAGTGAGTGAGATGCTGGCGCACGTTGGCAGGTGCCAGCAGTGAGTG
>SJYV01017781.1:0-17889 GCA_006410875.1 Neotragus pygmaeus
AAAGAGTCAGACATGGCTGAGCACTAAACAGCAAACCCAGGTGGCTCAGTGGGTAAAGTATCTGCCTCTAACGCAGGAGACACAGGTATCATGGGTTTGATTCCTGGGTCAGGAAGATCCCCTGAAACAGAATGGCAACACACTCCAATGTTCTTACCTGGGAAATCCCAAGGACAGAGGAGCCTGGTGGGCTATAGTTCAGGGGGTCACAAAGACTCGGACATGACTGAGCACACACACACCAGTTAAATATTTTTATCCATGAGAAGAATTAAGAAAAGTGCCTTATAGTTAAGCTTAGTGGGAAACCAGCAAGTTTATCTTAAAAGAATGTGGGAATTAATATATCCAAAATTATTATATCTTATTGTGTTCAAGTAGAGTTCAAATCCTCTGATAGAAAATAAAGAGCAAAATCACTATAAGAAGCGGTTTGCTTTTGATAGAAAGCCAAAATTTAAAATGCCAGCAGTATGTACCAGAACAGGAAGGGTTAGTAAACAAGGCGATAAAATGTATCATTTTGTTATAAGAGCCAGCCAACATGGTAATAGGTTCTTCCAGAGTGAGNTTGATAGAAAGCCAAAATTTAAAATGCCAGCAGTATGTACCAGAACAGGAAGGGTTAGTAAACAAGGCGATAAAATGTATCATTTTGTTATAAGAGCCAGCCAACATGGTAATAGGTTCTTCCAGAGTGAGAAATATTTCCTGTCTGTCAAGAAGGGTAAAGGAAGACAAGTTAGTTCAGTTTCAACTGTCTTCCATCTTAGATGGGGGTCGTTGTGCTTAGAACATATGGAGACTCTGTAAGCGGCTTTCTGGGAGAAAAACAAATAACAAACTCAAATATCAATTTAGGTGTGATCTGTAAGACTGATATTTAAGACAGCAGGATGCTCTTACTTTAGGGGTTAAGTTGAAGACAGAGTCTGACAATGGACTTCTGATATCTCCAAAATATTGCCTCCCTCAGAGTCTAGGGGAATCTTTTAAACAGTATTGAGCTAATGAGTAAATCATATTTGCCATAAACCCTTCCAACTGTATGGTCTCAGGTTAGAAAGAAGGGCCCACACTACTTTTAGATGAGGCAACAAGACTAACAGGAAGACTTCTGTGAAAGAGGAAGTCAAGGAACTGAGTGCCCTCTGGTCTAGGGGAGGTAGCTGGAGGCAGAGAAGTAAAGTCAGAGGTCTGACACTAAGGTCTCCATTTAAAAGCTATAAGGTGGTGAAAACTAACCAGATGAGTTAGGGAAAATCCTGTGGCAAAAGATTTGCATCTTTTTCTAAAGGTGTAACCCACAATGATTGCACGCTTCTGAGAGAAGTCCTGTATGCAGGAGAAAGTGAAAGTGAAAGTNGGTCCCATCACTTCATGGGAAATAGATGGGCAAACAGTGGAAACAGTGTCAGACTCTTTTTTTGGGCTCCAAAATCACTGCAGATGGTGATTGCAGCCATGAATTAAAAAACGCTTAGTCCTTGGAAGGAAAGTTACGATCAACCTAGATAGTATATTCAAAAGCAGAGACATTACTTTGTCAACAAAGGCTAGTCAAGGCTATGGTTTTTCCTGTGGTCCTGTATGGATGTGAGAGTTGGACTGTGAAGAAAGCTGAATGCTGAAGAATTGATGCTTTTGAACTGTGCTGTTGGAGAAGACTCTTGAGAGTCCCTTGGACTGCAAGGAGATCCAACCAGTCCATCCTAAAGGAGATCAGCCCTGAGTGTTCATTGGAAGGACTGCTGTTGAAGCTGAAACTCCAATACTTTGGCCACCTCATGTGAAGAGTTGACTCATTGGAAAAGACCCTAATGCTGGGAAGGTTTGGGGGCAGGAAGAGGAGGGGACGACAGAAGATGAGATGGCTGGATGACATCACCAATTCGATGGACATGCATTTGGGTGGACTCCAGGAGTTGGTGATGGACAGGGAGGCTTGGCGTGCTGCGATTCATGCGGTCATAAAGAGTTGGACATGACTGAGTGACTGAACTGAACTGACCAGAGATATATTAATACATCTTTTTTTACCTTGAACATTATCGGAGATGTTTCAATGTTCACTTACATAACAAATCACAGGCCATAGGCATTAGTTTCTGCAAAAATCCCCCAGTTAATAATGTCAATAATTAATTAACCTATGTCCTGTTACCTTGCTAAAATCACTTTTTTTTTTCAATTACTTTGGATTTTCTACATAGATTATAATTTCACCTGTCTAAAAAGTCAGTTTTATTTCTTCCTTCATGATCTGTTCACATTTTTTCCCCCTTTCTGTCCTTAATGCATTAGCAAGGATTTCCAGAATGACGCTGAAAAGAAGTCATGACAGCGGACATCCTTGCCTTGTGCATGCGCTGAATGAGAGGCCTTTGAATTTCTCACCTTAGGTAGCACACAGAGAATTAAGTGTCTCATTTTCCTCCTTTCAGGAGTTTGTCTTTGGTTTTCTGTAATTCGAGCATGCTCTGCCTAGTTGCAGGGCTTCCCAGTTGTGGTTGTGGTTGTAGCTGTAGTTGTGGGGCCTCCCTTACCTAGTTGTAGTGTAAGGAATTCGCCTGCCAATGCAGGAGATGCAGGAGACTCAGGTTCGATCCCTGGGTTGGGAAGAATCCCTTGAAGGAGGAAATATCAACCCACTCCAGTATTCTTGCCGGAAAAATCCATGGAAGAGGAGCCTGGCGGGCTACAGTCTGTGGGGTCCTGAAGAGTCAGACACAACTGAGCACACATACACACACACGCGCGCGTGCACACACACGCACACATGTGCGCCTAGTTGTAGTTGGGGGACATTTATCTTACTTGGTGGTCTCTGAGCTGCCTGGGCCTGCAATTTGGTGTCTGACATTAATTTGGGAAAATTCTCCATCATTTCTGTTTCAAATATTCCTTCCATTCTTGTCTTTCTTCTTGTACTCCTAGTACGCCTATGTTGCAGCTTTTGTGGTTGTTCCTCAGTCCTTGGATTCACCTTTTGTTTTTCAGTCTTTGTTCCTTTTGCTTTTAGCTTTGGTTGTTTGTCCTGAGATATCCTCAAGCTCAGATTCTTTTCTTAAACCCATTGTTTGCGTGCTTAGTCACTCAATCGTGTCTGATTCTTTGTAACCCCATGGACTGTAGCCCATCAGGCTCCTCTGTTCGTGGGATTTTTCAGGCAAGAATACTGGAGTGGGTGCCATTTCCTTTTCTAGGGGATCCTCCCAACCCAAGGATCAAACTCGCATTTCCTGTGTCTTCTGCATTGCAGGCGGATTCTTCACCTGCTGAGCCATCAGCGAAATCCAGTAAGCCCATTAGAGATTCTTATGTCTGTTACAATGTTTTTTAATCTCTAGCTTCTTTTGTTGTTGTTGTTCTCTCTTAGGATTTCCAAGTCTGCTTACTTGTGTATCTTTTCTTGCATGCTGTCTGCTTTATCCATTAGAGCTCTTAGCATAGTAATTATAGTGCTTATCTTTCTGGTCTGAAAACGCTCCCATGTCTAGATCTGATGCTTGCTCTGTCTCTTCAAATTGTGGTTTCACCTCACGGTATGCCTTTGGGTTTTGTTGTTGGTGGTGGTTGGTTTTGTTATTTTTTTGGCTGCAGAGGGGGACATGGGGAATCTTAGCTCCCCAACCAGAATTGAATCCGTGCCCCCTGCAGTGGAAGAGCAGAGTTCTCACCAGTGGACCAGGGACCTCCCTGTAAATTGTTCTTGATAGTGGGACAGAATGTCCTATGTAAAAGTAAGTGTTTTAATTAGGCTTTTAGGAAATGGTGGTGAGGTGTGGCGGGAGGCATTGTTGTATAGTCCTGTGATTAGGTCCAGATCTTTTACTCATCTACCACTGAACTCTGAACTTCACAAGTGTTTTCCCTTTTTTTCCCACAAGTGTTTTTATTTTATTTTTTCTCCCTGTTTCAGTTGGAGTGGGTGGCTAGAACTGCAGGAGTTGGGTCTTTTCCTTCCCCCAGGTCAGTTAGGCTCTGACAATACTCTGCCTGCTAGGTTGTCCTGAAGGTAGGTTTTGTTGAGAACAGAATGTTCTGGTGTATTTCTTCTTCTCTTTCTACTGGAAGAGCAAGGGGAATTTTCTTTGATACTGTGGGAACCTCATCAAATTCCTGGAGGTAAAAGTCAGAAAATTGGCAGGGGGTGGGGAGCGGAAAGGGGGGGCCTTCTATGTGAGTCAGTGCTCCTAGAGTTTTTAACCCTCCGAGTTGTCCACAGTAACCTGGATCTCCTGCATTGCAGGCAGATTGTTTTACCGTCTGAGCCACCAGTGAAAGTGAAAGTCGCTCAGTCATGTCTGACTCTTTGCGGCCCCATGGATAGCCCATGAAATTCTCCAGGCCAGAACACTGGAGTGGGTAGACGTTTTTCTCCAGGGGCTCTTCCCAACCCAGGAATCGAACCCAGGTCTCCCGCATTGCAGGCAGATTCTTTACCAGTTGAGCCACCAGAATACTGGAGTGGGTAGCCTATCCCTTCTCCACCGGACCTTCCCAACCCAGATATTGACCCAGAGTCTCCTGCATTGCAGGCAGATTCTTCACCAGCTGAGTGACCAGGAAAGTGCCTGAGCCGCCAGGGAAGCCTGGATCGTAGTTCAGAGTTTCTTAAGCAGCACTTCCCATGGCAGTTTCCATTTGTGGGTTTCTGTAAATTGTTATTCCTTGTATTTGCCTCTACCCCTCCAGTCTTTCAGGTGGCATACTGCCCTTATTTCCTGCTCTATTACAGATGTTAGAAGGGTTGGTTTTTCAGTTGTGCGTGCATGCTGAATCACTTCAGTCTTGTCCGACTCTTCAACCTCTTGAACTGTAGCCTGCCAGGCTCCTCTATCCATGGAATTCTCCAGGCAAGAATACTGGAGTGGGTTGCCATAACCTGCTCCAGGGGATCTTCCCAGCCCAGGGATCAAACCCGAGTCTCCTGCATTGGCAGACTGATTCTTTACCATCTGAGCCACCAGAGTTTGTAGCGGTTGATAATTATCTGATACAAAACATGTAACAAAATCTATTTGCTAGATTGTTTTCCAGATTGCACCTGCCCTTTGGCATCCAATCTAAAGATTTCCCGTAAATATAAACTGTGGTGAAATTCACTTAATAGTTTATATTAATCATTTTTCTCCCCACCCCTCTTCTCACAGTGGCACCATATTACTAAAAGCTATAAGTACCTAGGATTTGTGCCTCAAATCAAGACATCATTTGGGTAGTTTCAAATAATGTACAGCTCTTCATGTAAAAAAGATCCTTTATGGTCACAAGTCTAAAAATAATTATATTCCAACAGCCTGATATACCATGTGTTAGAAATCACAAAAGCATGGTTTTGACACGTACAATTTTTTAAGCTAAGAAAACGTGAGATGCTGAAAGATGAGAACAGCCATCCTTCTGTGTAAGTTTGCAGTGCTACAAAACTCAGGTAATGACTTTGCTTTTTCAGCTAACTTATCCAGCCCACAGTGGTGGTGGCTTAGTCACTCAGTTGTGTCTGACTCTTGTGCCCCCAGGAATTATAGCCCCCCAGGCTCCTCCGTCCATAGGACTTCCCAGGCGAAAATACTGAAGTGGGTTGCCATTTCCTTCTCCAGTGGATCTTCCCGACCCAGGGATCGAACCTGAATCTCCTGCATTGGCAGGCAGATTCTTTACTCCTGAGCCACCAGGAAAGCCCATTCAGCTCATAGGGACAATGTACTAAATAAGGACTTTTGGAAGTACCAACAACTTTACCAAGTTACAAAACTTTGCCAAATCAAGCTAGGGGTCTATAATACAATAAAAATAATACTTTTGTTGACGTCACATGTTACTCTCTTGATAGTTTTCATTCTAAAAATATAATTTTAAGTACCGAATCAGAACGTTGTGGCTTTCATGGTGGGTTTATAATATTGCAGGATAGTTGATATGAATACAAATACATACGACTGCTGCTGCTGCTAAGTCGCTTCAGCCGTGTCCGACTCTGGGCGACCCCAGAGACGGCAGCCCATCAGTCTCCCCCGTCCCTGGGATTCTCCAGGCGAGAATACTGGAGTGGGTTGACTTTTCCTTCTCCGATGCATGAAAGTGAAAAGTGAAAGTGGAGTCGCTCAGTCGTGTCTGACTCTTAGTGACCCCATGCAGCCTACCAGGCTCCTCTGCCCACGGGATTTTCCAGGCAAGAGTACTGGAGTGGGGTGCCATTGCCTTCTCCTACATATGACTTTAAAAGTGCATAATCTCTCCTCTTAAAAGTAAATTCTTTCCCTTCGCTGTTCACCTGAAACTTAGTTTAATCAGTCATACCCCAATACAAAAAGTTCAAAAGGAAATAAATTCTCGGACTTCCCTGGTGGTACAGGGGATGGGAGTCTGCGTGCCGATTCAGGGGACATGCATTCGATTACTGGTCAAGGAAGATTCCTCATTCTCCGGAGCAACTAAGCCTGTGTGCCATAACTACTGTAGCCCACGCACCTACAGCCTATGCAAAGAGGAGGCTCACATACTGCAAGAAGACCCAGCACAACCAGAAATGAAAATAAGTTGTTTTTTTTTTAAGTAAATTCTTTCATGGAAGCTGTTGAGGTTTAATGCACCTGAGCAGGTATGTGTACATAAATTATGGCTCTTCTCTATCTGAGGTTGGTCCCATGCCAGGGAGAGTTCATACGCAGCGAGCAGGGGTTACTCTTCATTGTGTGGCATGGGCTTCTCAATGCAGTGGCTTTTCTTGGGGAGCGTGGGCTGTAGGCATTCGGGCTTCAGTAGTTTCAGCACTGGGGTTCAGTAGTCGTGGCACATGGGCTTAGTTGCTCTGAGGCATGTGGCATCTTCCTGGACCAGGGATTGAACTTATGTCCCCTCTCATGGGCAGTCTTCATCACTGGACCAGTAGGAAAGTCCTGATGCCTGAGCTTTGGAGGATGCTTCAGAGTTTGGTAAGCAAATGAGGTGGGGAGGATATTCCAGGTAAAGGAAATAGCACTGGAGAATCAGGGACAGGAAGGATGCTGTGTGTGAGGCTGCTAGAGAAAAACACTGGGAGTGTGCAAGCTTCCCTGTTGCTCAGCTGGCAAAGAATCCGCCTGTGATGCAGGAGACCCCAGTTCGATTCCTGAATCAGGAAGATCCGCTGGAGAAGGGATAGGCTACCCCTTCCAGTATTCTTGGGCTTCGCTTGTGGCTCAGTTGGTAAAGAATCCGCCTGCAATGAGGGAGGCCTGGGTTCGATCCCTGGGTTGGGAAGATCCCCTGGAGAGGGGAAAGGCTACCCACTCCACAAGTGAGGGAAGGGAGGCATGGTTCATTCATATCTTGCATCTACACAGCTAGTAACCGTAGTTGTCCAGGCCATGTGCTTAATCAGTACACCACACTGCCTACCTGGAGATTGTGGTTATGCTCTAAGCCTTTAGCTTACAGCCAGCAGGAAAACAGCTCCACAACCAAGAACTATATTCTTTCGATGAGCCAGAGGAGCAGGAGCCAGCCTCCCTCCAAGAGCCTCCAGACAAGAAAGCCTCCAGTCCTGCTGACACCCTGATCTCCGCCTCATCACACCCATACAAGACTTCTGACCCACAGGACGGTAAAATAATAATTTGTGTGGCTTTAGGCCACGAACCTTGGGATGACTTGTTTATGGCAGCAGCGGAATTTAATAGTTACATAAAATTTAAAATTTTGTTTATCACTGGTATAGAGATGGAATTGATTTTTATATATTGACCTTGTCTCTAGTAACTTTGCTTAACACATTAATTCCAATACATCCTTTATAGAGTCTTTCGGATTTCCTGAGTTCACACTCAAATCATCTATGGATAATGGCCGTTTTAGACCTTCATTCCCAACCCATGTAGCTTTCACTTCCTTTCCTTCCCTGACGGCACTGACTGGCTAAGGCTGAGAAGAGTTGAGTGTAGGAATCCTTCTCTTTCTTTATCTCAAAGTGAAACATTTCAGTGTGTTGCCTTTAAGAATACTGTGGGCTGCAGGTTTTTGCAGATAACCTTTACCAGTTTGAGGTGGTTGCCTTCTATTCTTATTGGTTGGATTTGGAATTTATCAAGTGCAATTTCCTTATTTTTAGGCCCCACTTGTTGCTTTTATTCTTTGTTAACATGGTGAATTGTACTGATGGGTTTTCTTAAATTTTTATTTACTTTTTTGTGGAGCGAGGGGAATGGGATCCTGGAAAGATAAGATTGTGCAGAACCTTTGTAGACAACGACATAGAGTTTGAATATTATCCAAAAGTGCAGTGAGAAATCATTTCAAAGGTTCTAAACAGAGTGATGACATGACCAATTTTTCAGCTGTGGAGAGTCTAGCTTGAAAAAGGACCACTAGTGAATGCAGGGAGGTCTGTATATTTCATACAAAGAGGGTGATGACTAAGATTAAGGTAGCTGGTGGATGCACACCTCAGGTGCAGGTCAACGTTTGGAGGCAGAATTGATGGCACCTGCTAATGGACTGACTGTGGAGGTATTCGGGGAAGGTGCACACAGCAAGGACGGATGACTCCCAGGTTTCTGACTGGAGCAGTGGAGTGAACAGTGACACCACCAGCAGCAATGAGAAAGTCTGGGAGCAGGTGAGACTCTGAGGTGTGTGTAGACAACTAGAAAGCTGTTTGTAACATGTCAAAGTGAGGTGTAAGATGCTTAAGTGGAGATGGCAGGTAGGCAGATAAATTTTGTAGCTTGGGATTTGTGGGAGAATCTGACCTCTAACTATATATTTCAGAGCCATCAACCTATAGATGTTATTTCAAGGCATTGGGAGACTGTAAAGAGCCTCCCAAAGCCTCCAGGAACATGAACAATTAGAATTTGAGGGCAGTGGGAGGAGTGTAGCAGAAAGTGCTATTTGATTCTGTATACGGAGAATCAAAGGTGGCTTGAAGGATCCAGAATAGGTGTTATTCAGTCACCAAGTTGTGCGTGACTCTTTGCCACCCCAGGGGCTGCCGCAGGCCAGGCTTCCCTGTCCTTCACCATCTCCCGGAGTATGCTCAAACTCATGTCCGTCGAGTCGGTAATGCCATTCAACCATCTCATCCTATGTCATCCGCTTCTCCTCCAGAATAGATGATGAAACTGACGATTTAGAAAAATCAGCAAAAGTTCGAAATCTCTAAGATAGAGAAGACAGACTGAAGGGCTCAGGTAGAAGGACTCAGCTTGCAGCAGGAGGAATGAGTATAGATGAAGGCACAGTTGACTGGCTGGTGTAGGGGAGAGGGAGTTGATGGAGAATGGCTTCAATTTTCTCAATGAACCGTGGAAAGAACAGAGGAGGGATGTGGGAGTGCTGAATATATAGACTAGCTGATGCGGGTCAAAGAAGAGGAAGCCTATCAGAGGGTTGCTGATAACACTGGGTCCTTTCAAGGTTTATAGGCATTCAACCAGCTCAGCTGTGTGATTTTCTTCTAGGAATACTTGGCTCTTGTGGTGCAAGTAGAAGGCAGATGGAAGGACTCACCCAGGTCTTGTTCAGAAGAGAGGGATTGTCACGATGAAGCCCTGGATAGGCTAGGAGTGGGCTGATGGATCAATGGATTATTTGATGAGGTTGAAGAATTAAAACTGTGGTGTGTATTTCAGGAGGTGAATTTGAAAACATGTTCAGGAAGTGCTAGGTTGTGCGGCCTCCAGGAAAACAGGCACCAAGTCTCTGTCGTTCCCTCTCGCATCTTTAGCTCCTAACAGTGCCTGGCTCACAGAACAAGTAGCCGACGATGTCTGAGGAGAACAGAGGCCCTGCTCCTGCAACGACACTCACTGTTTACCTCCTTCGTGCTGTGGTCCTGGCCCTCTTAGTTAGACAATGAAGTCTACAAATTAAGATAAACAGCTAAAAGTCACGCTTATTGAAAGTGCTCAGTGGCCAAGAACAGGGTCAAGAATGCAAATAAATGCAGTCAAGACTATTAAATGTTTTATTTGTTCCAACGTCTTGTGTTAGGTCATTTTTTTTTTCTCTTTACCTCTGTTCAATTTCTGAGTCTACTCCTCAGAGTGGTACAGGTTTCCGCTTCTGCCCTTTGTCTCACTCTAAATGGGGTTGTTTCATGGCTCCAACTTTCACCCTGGAGTTAACATACCAACCCATCACACTAGTGTGGCTTTTTCTTCTCTTCTCTCTCCATGCTGTGGACAGGGGTCTCCTCAAATAGTCCCTGTCGGTCCTTCAGTCTACACATTCAAACCAGACTCAGGGTTTTTCCTTTTCTCTCCTCTCAGATCTGCGTTTGACAAATAGAGTCTAGCCGTCCTGTCTCTGTCTTCCAGATTTGGGGATCTTTATATGTAAAAAGGGTGTTTGGCAAAGGTAAAGGTAAGATGCTTTTGGGGGTGGGTGGGTGGAAGGGCATGGAGCTAGGGATGAGAAAAAATTAAAAAACTAAACTTTCACAAAGAGCCCAAGTTTATCGGGTCAAATCCACAGCACAGGTGATCATCCACGCTGCTGCACGTGTGGGTTGCGTTCTCTGAGTCCATTCACCTCCTGCTGTACTGCGACCCTGGTTTTCCGCTGGGCTGCTTACCCTTTCAGTCACATAGGCACGCTGAGCTCCAGAAAGGACCAGGTGGGTGGAAGACCATCATGCGGTGATGGCTCAGAGTTGGGCACAAGCTCTTTGGGCGCTGGGAACAAAAGCCAGGATTTGAGCAACAGCTCTTGTTCTCTTCTTTGAATGGCACCCTCTATTTAAATAATAAGAATGCTATAACATGGGGCTCCATGAAAACATCCCTGGGGCAAAAGGGGCCCCCCTTGTGTGGACTGAAGACGAAGTGGACTCTGGAGAAGGGAGAGCCTAGAATCAGCAAGAACACACGTTTGTGAGGATGCTGAGTAACTGGACCCATCCTCTCCCTCTGGACTTCCAGTCTTGAGAGTTTCCAAATCCCTTTGGTCTACCTGAGTCTGACTTTCTGGCATTTGCAGATTGAGAGCTCTAGCCCCAAAACTCAACAATCCCACTGCCCGGAGAGAACCACTGTCAGCACTTAGGGTTTCACTCCGCCTACACATTTTAGTGCATCTGTATTTACACAATTTTCTTTTACTGGTAACAAAATTAAGAAAATATATGTATCTTTCTGAACGAAATACAGAAAGTACTTCATTCAGTATTTTAGATGATAATACTGTTCACCTTTTATGTTAACCAAATCTATCAGCATTTTAAATCACTGCCTAATATTCCATTCTCAGTGGACAGGAGTTTTGAGCAAACTCTGGGAGATAGTGAAGGTCAGGGAAGCCTGGCATGCTGCAGTCCAGTTGCTCAGTCGTGTCCGACTCTTTGCAACCCCATGAACTGCAGCACGCCAGGCCTCCCTGTCCATCACCATCTCCCGGAGTTCACTCAGACTCATGTCCATCAAGTCAGTGATGCCATCCAGCCATCTCATCCTCGGTCGTCCTCTTCTCCTCCTGCCCCCAATCCCTCCTAGCATCAGAGTCTTTTCCAGTGAGTCAACTGTTCACATAAGGTGGCTGAAGTACTGGAGTTTCAGCTTTAGCATCAGTCCTTCCAAAGAAATCCCAGCGCTGATCTCCTTCAGAATGGACTGGTTGGATCTCCTTGCAGTCCAAGGGACTCTCAAGAGTCTTCTCCAACACCACAGTTCAAAAGCATCAATTCTTCAGTGCTCAGCCTTCTTNGACTGCAGCCCACCAGGCTCCTCCATCCATGGGAGTTTCCAGGCAAGAGTACTGGAGTGAGATGCCATTACCTTCTCCGACTTATTTATTGAATTAACACAAATTAGATTGGCTACAGCATTTTCCCCAATATATTCCTCTGACTGTTCAAAGCAAGAAATACATTTTCAAGCCTTCTGTCTAATAGTCCTCTATAATTTATTGCTAACTGCAATCAAATGAATTTAGCTGAGTTTTCTTTTGGAGCCATCCAGTAAGTGCTGTCTGTTTATCACTCTGTCACTTTTCCTGGGAACTTCTCCTTTACTATTCTACCCACACATTTCTGTGGGACTGATATGTTTTCAAATGACCCAACCCCTCTATCTCAAGTCCCGTTGGATTTGTTCCAGTGAACAGACCCGTGGGAAATTAAACCAAGTTGTGTCCATAAAATGTATTGTCTTAGATTCTTGAACTGGGCATGAAGAAAATGACAAAACTGTCTCCCTTTTTATAAGATCTAAAATATAAAATGTGTAATCTATGGTGGCTCATGTTTCCTGCCACTTGGAAAAAGCCAGTTAGCAATAAGGGAAAATAACTGAAAGGAAAATCAGATGAGAACCAAACCTGTCCATTACTATTAGTTTTCTCTGTGTTTTTCCATGATGTCACTGTTTTGTGGATCTTTGACAATTCAATATGTTTTTCTTTTCAAGTTAAATTTCTGATGCTTGCAACCATATGTCCTAAGTAATATCATGTATCTTTTAGTCTTTGAAATTATATTCTGATTATAAAACAAAAAGTGATGTGTAATTAAACTGTTCTGGAAAGTAGGTATAGTCCTTTTAGGAATCCAGAATCAGACTAAAGGCTGACTGATTGCAAGACTAGCTGGATGTAATTGTAGATCAACAGCCATCTTCCAATACTAAGAGGAGGTGCATCCTCTTCTAAGAAGGGAAGCACTAGTAGAAACCACCACTGGCCAGAGTCACAGTTTAATGGTATAGTGTAGCCATGATCATCTTCTGTTCTCTTTTGACCAGACTGAGCAGAAAGGACACCCAGTTAATTTTATACCACAAGGTAGTACTGCATAGTGGTTAAGAGCTTGGACACTCAATCCAGGCTTTCTGGCCTGCAGTCGTGATTCAATTACTTATCAGTTGTGTGATCTTGAGCAAATTCCTTAACTTCCCTACATCTCAGTTTCTGTAACAGTAAAGTGAGGATAAAAGCACAGTTGTCATCAGGTTGTGATAAATGATTTAGACTAGTGCCTGGACATATTTAAGAACTCAATGGATGTTACCTATTCAATCTTAGTGTTCTTATCCTTATCATCCTTATAGGTCCCCTCAAAAGTGAGGTAGAGAGAATATCAGATTACAAAAGGTGGATCACCTGCTGATTGAAGGAGAAATCTGTGGTGGTCTAGAGAATCTTAGTTAAAAATTATAGGGTCATGCATGGATCTTTATTTTTGTTCATATTGAGATTGAATGTCTATAGTACAATTTTTTCTGGGAAAGAGTCCTTAGCTTTCAGAACCTACTCAAAAAGTCTGACCTACAAAAACATTGAGAATCTCTAGTAACATAAAATAAGTCATAGGGGTTTGAAAAATTAGAGATCTTATAGCTGAGAATAGACTACACATGTTTTTTAAAAGTCTTAGTGTTTTTATTCTATCTTGAAAAGACTATCATGGTGATGCTAAATCATGCTCTATTGAAAGTAGTGGAGGGGAGGGGAAGGAGGAGAGAATAGAAAAGAGAGGGAGCAAAGAGAAGAAGGCCATGCAGTTAGGCCAGCTATTTCACTTAGTGCCTGGAAATCCCAGAGAGATTGTAGATGGCATGTGAGAAGACAGACATCTCTTCCTTCAATCTGCCTGGTACTTACATGCCTCTCATCATGTGACTGTCCCCACTCTGTCAACTCAGATTCTGGTTCTTATATATATATTATTGTGCATTATGGTCCTAAAGCAATGGCACCTACTGCTTCTGGTGCACACAGAAATACTGATGTATCCAACCTGGAAGAAAACTGGTGGTTCTGAGAGAGTGTCTCGGTCTTTGATAGGGTAACTTCCTAAGGTTTTCAAGAGTAATTCTGATGGTACATGTCTTTCATCCTTCATGATTATGTTAGAACTTAGAAACATCCCACTATGTCCTAACTTGGCATTTAGCACTCCACATTTGAGAACTGCTGCTGCTGCTAAGTCACTTCAGTCGTGTCCGACTCTGTGCAACCCCATAGATGGCAGCCCACCAGGCTCCGCCGTCCCTGGGATTCTCCAGGCAAGAACACTGGAGTGGGTTGCCATTTCCTTCTCCAATGCATGAAAGTGAAAAGTAACAGTGAAGTCGCTCAGTCGTGTCCGACTCTTAGCGACCCCATGGACTGCAGCCTACCAGGTTCCTTCGTCCATGGGATTTTCCAGGCAAGAGTACTGGAGTGGGGTGACATTGCCTTCTCCACATTTGAAAACAACAAAGAATTATTGTAGCGTGTTCTCTGTACACTTATGTGATTGTTTTCTGACCTGAGCACTGAGAAATCAGTCTAGTTTCCCCATTTCACAGCTTCAGAATATCACCTACATTGTTTCATTTCCATCTCATAAATACTTGCAACACATGCCTCTCCTAGACTCTGCAGTCCTAGAATTGATGGAACGCTCTGGGATGAGATGAAATTATAGCACGATATTCTGTTAGAGGTCTGTTTGTCATTTTACATTTGAAATCCAAGTGTAGTAAGATCTCATTGAACATTTCCAGGAATGACTTTTCTAGTGTTTCATTGACAACCTATCCTCTGGCTGAGAAGCTTCAAGTACTTAAGATTTTCAAAGCTTAAGCCTGAAAAATCCAATGCTCATCATCTGGCTTTGTCTCTCATCCTATAATCGATCTTAGTTCCCCTTTCATTAGTTATATCCCCAAAGCTACATATGGTACATAATCGGATAGACTCCACAGAAAATCTCTCTTCACACTATCATAGCATCAACACAGAATATGCCCACATATCCCCATTTAACATGAATACTCACCTTCTGGGGCAATTTCTAATTTGCTTAAGAATATACATTGATATACAAATTGATATACAAATGAATTGGGAATTATGTACTCAACCAAGAATTCACTAGTTGTGAGTTAATGTCTT
Source organism: Neotragus pygmaeus (assembly GCA_006410875.1). Lineage (NCBI taxonomy): Eukaryota > Metazoa > Chordata > Mammalia > Artiodactyla > Bovidae > Neotragus > Neotragus pygmaeus. Next base: position 14,860 of record SJYV01017781.1, read on the forward strand.
CTAATTTTTTAAAGAAAAAGTCTTATATCTAAGCATGCAACTAAAAGAACATGAAACAAAAACTCATTAAAATTAATATTAGTGTGAAGCAGAATAGTGACTTTAGAAAAGTTAGCCCCCAAAGTGTATGTTTTTAAAAAAATCTATTGCTTATTTGAATATGAGAGTTTAAATTCATGTATAACAGAAAATTCATAGAGATACTAGGAACAAAATAATTTTTCAATGCTAACATCGCTTAATCACTACCGTCCATCAATAGTCCATGCAATAATACCATGCAACATTTAGCCTGACCTCTTTCCTTTATGTGTAATTATCACCAGGAAGAAGATATACCTGTGTCAGTTAACAGTTTTAAATTACCTCTATGTGATAATTTATGTTAATAGCATAATAGCATAACAATGATGGATAATGTGTACCAACATTTATAAATTGGTGGCAATGTATTTCAATTGCAATTCTCTTCCTATCTCTGATCAGCAGCAAAATTAAATTAGCAATATAACCATTAGTTAGTGAATTATCCTAACATGTAGAGTCTTTACTTAGACACCCTTTCATTTGTAAAACTGTTTGAGAATTCTAAGTGTAGCAAAATTGGCAGGTGAATCAACCAAATCATACATAGTGCTGCTNAAAAACGATAGCTTTGACATTTGTCACCAAGGTGATGTCTCTGTTTTTTTTTTTTTTAAACATGTGATCTCTCTGCTTTTTAATATACTGTCTAGGTTTGTCCTATCTTTTCTTCATACCTCTTACTAGTTGAAGTTTTTCATGTATGTTACATATTCAGAATATTTTTGTTGCAAAAGGAGAAAAAGTATAACTATCATAGACTTAGGATTTTCCCCAAAATTAAGGAATCTTAGATGCTGTTGCTAATGTAGCCTGAAAAGCCAAGAAGTTTCAGTATCATAAATCAAAAATTTCTGGCTTCTCCTCTGGATTGACCTGCCATTAGAAAAGTTCCTTATTACCACTTCTACATAAAATCTGTCTTGGCCATGGTGGTTAAAAACAATGGACCGGTTTCCCTTCCACCACTTACTGTGCGGCTCTAGGGAAAAATCACTTAATCTTGCTATGTTTTAGTGGCCTCATCTAGAAACTGGGAAAATAATAATGCTACTTGATGGGATTGCTATGGTGGTTAAAGTGGACTAACACAGGTAAAGGCCCTAGAAGCTGCTTACATAGTACTTACATTACTCAGTATATACTAGCTCATCTGTTGTTGTACCAAAGAAATGCATAATATACCCAGAATAAGAGCAACTTGAGAATATTTCAAACCTTAGCTGCATTTTGAATAAGTTACTGGACTACCCTGGGTCAAGAGCTGCACATAGAAAGAAACCTCAAGTCTGTGGTAGAAGAGGGGTACAAATCAGTCCCTCTCTTCTGTTGTTGCTCCCAAATCCAGAGCCACTTGGAATTCAATATGGTGACCACCACTCCACACGTAGTAATACAGAGTCCTGAACCACCACAGCACTGAGTATAAACCAAACATACCTAAAATGACAAGCCTATGATTCCTGACTCTCTCATTCTCTAAAGACATTTAAGTCAGTAAACTGATCTCATTCCTGGCAGATTCAGTTCAAACACCATAACACATACTGATACACACACATCACACACAGGTTGAAGGCTCACCATGAATTTTCATTATGTGCAAAATACATATAGTCAGAAGCCCTTAGATTTTTGGCTGGATATTTTGGAAGCCAAAATAGGGCCTGGAGCAAGTGAGGTTTCATTTTTAAAGCATTTTATCTGTTGAATAGAAGATAATATATTTTTATGCAGCCTGGGAAGTGCTGTGCACTCTGCAAGATTTCTTCATTTATTAATGCTCTAATCAACAATCTACTGTACACAAGGCCAGATTCTAAGCTCAAAAATATTCCTTAGAATCTGTGCTGCTACCTGAGGGGTTGTTATTAGTGTAGGAGAAACATCGTGCTTTTTGAAATGCTTCTGTTTGAATTTCAGTAGTTACTGATTCTCAAACAGATAGATTTAGCATTTCTAGTAATTGAAGAAAAAGATGATTTTAATTGTCAAAACTAGGCAGGAGGCAGATTTTGTGGTTTTATCATGTTTCTCTCTGGATGTTGTGCACTGGGCAGGTTTGGAGAAAACAAATCATATTTTTAAAGCCAGCATGGAACCACTCGGAGGCACAGCAGCCTTCCTGCGATGTTGCATGTGCACGCTGACAGCCCTGTCCGATCTCCACACATTAGCCGGAATAGCTAAGTGAGTGATGCTGCATAAAGAGGAGAGCTGGAGTTCTTAGGAATCACAGCTACCACAATATAATTAGTAACCTATTCTGGGTCTCATTCCCAAGTGTAAAGAGAAACCAAAGGCACAGAAGAAGAAAAATATTTCAGATTTAGAAACAATGCTGGTGGTTGACAAGGTATTGCTATGAAGAAGCTCTCAACAATCTCATCCTCTTGACACCGGCATGCAGCCAGCTGGCGTTTCTGTGGGCTATACTGAGAACCAGTGAATACCATGTGGGTGGCTGTCAACATTAGAAACAAGAAAAATAGAGAGGGAAAGTGCTTTAAGAGTTATAACATCAACTATCAAGGGGTTTTATTTCTACCCAGGTGGCACAAATATTCCTAGGTATTGGTACCCACACAATAGGCATTCAAGGATGATAACTGTAAAAGCTTTAAAGTTGACAAAGTATCAGTACATGCATAGGCTCTACTATAAAGTCAGGACTCTGCAGCCTGTGATCAGAGGAGGTCGTGGTCAGGAACACTGAACTTCTCACACAGCTGCAGGGGTTTTGTTATTGTTGTTGTTTCAGTTTGCATGTAGATCAAGGCCACCTGAACTAATACAAGAGTCTAGTGAAATGGGAACACTGTGGTCTTCTCTTAACAGTGATATAACATGTACCTAACCAGTCCATTCTAAAGGAGGTCAGTCCTGGGTGTTCTTTGGAAGGAATGATGCTAAAGCTGAAATTCCAGTACTTTGGCCACCTCATGT
>SJYV01017783.1:0-10888 GCA_006410875.1 Neotragus pygmaeus
TAACACTGCATAATTTTGTATTACCCATTGATCTCCATGTACTATCAAAAGTATAAAAAGCCTTCTGAATATTAGGGGCTGGGCCAGTCGCTGGACTGGTTTCCCCCATGTCTCCTCTTTACTCCGATTTCAGGCTGAATTCCCATCTGGGCGTGGAGGCTCATCATGTCTACTTACTTGTCCCGGCTTCTAAGGTCCATAAGAGAGAGCCCAAGGCAGGGCACTCTCTGATATTCAAACAGACGCCGGTGGCCTAATGTAGATGGTGCAAGCTCCTTGTCTGGGACTTTATTGGCTTTCCACATAAACCAAGTTATTCAGCATCTTTTCTCCACCTAATTTTCCTACTACACTAATTCTTCCTAATCTAATCATATATTAATTAATAAATAAGTTGTTTCCTCGCCTATCCATCTCCCCTTCAAATCACCCTGGATCCACCAGGGCTGGACCCCAGCAGGACTGGATGCCATGAAGTTCGTGTTTTGAATGTTGAGCTTTAAGCCAACTTTTTCACTCTCCACTTTCACTTTCTTCAAGAGGCTTTTTAGTTCCTCTTCACTTTCTGCCATCAGGAATTTCACGGTTCACGTATTGCTGAAGGCTGGCTTGAAGAATTTTGAGCATTACTTTACTAGCATGTGAGATGAGTGCAATTATGCGGTAGTTAGAGCATTCTTTGGCATTGCTTTTCTTGGGGATTGGAATGAAAACTGACCTTTTCCAGTGCTGTGGCCACTGCTGAGTTTTCCAAATTTGCTGGCATATTGAGTGCAGCACTTTCACAGCATCATCTTTCAGGATTTGAAAGAGCTCAACTGGAATTCCATCACCTCCACTAGCTTTGTGCATAGTGATGCTTTCTAAGGCCTACTTGACTTCACATTCCAGGATGTCTGGCTCTAGGTGAGTGATCACACCATCGTGATTATCTGGGTCATGAAGATCTTCTGTGTATTTTTGCCACCTCTTCTTAATATCTTCTGCTTCTGTTAGGTCCATACCATTTCTGTCTTTATTGAGCCCATCTTTGCATGAAATGTTTTTGAAGAGATCTCTAGTTTTTTCCATTCTGTTGTTTTCTTCTATTTCTTTGCATTGATTGCTGAAGAATATTCTTTCAAACTCTGCATTCAGATACTTATATCTTTCCTTTTCTCCTTTGCTTTTCACATCTCTTCTTTTCACAGCTATTTGTAAGGCCTCCCCAGACAGCCATTTTGCTCTTTTGCATTTCTTTTCCATGAGGATGGCCCTTATCCCTGTCTCCTCTACAATGTCACGAAACTCATTCCATAGTTCATCTAAGGGCAGGCAGCTGCGACTGGCGCACTAAGCATGGGCAGCTGAGACCCGCCCACTCAGCGCGGGCGGCTCCGACCAGTGCACTAAGTGCGGCCGAGAGGAGCTGCCTCACATCCAAGGCCAGGGGCAGAAGCCAGGAGGATCCCATGCCCGAAGGGCAGTGGCCAAGAGCAATTACCCCATGTCCAAGCTCAGAGGCAGGGACCGAGTGCCAGGCTGTGATGACGCAGGAACAGCCAAGAGAAGCTACCCTGCATCCGAGGTCAGGGGTGGTGGCCGGGAGGAGTAACCCCCCACCCAAGGCCAGGGGCGGTGGCTGGGAGGAGCAACTCCACATCCAAGGAGTGGTGGCTGCGCGGCGCAGGAGGGCCTAGAGGAGCTATCCCACGTTGAAGGTCAGAAAGGGTGGCAGTGAGGAGATACCCTTCATCCAAGGTAAGGAGCAGCGGCTGCGCTTTGCTGGAGCAGCTGTGAAGAGATACCCCATGCCCAAAGTAAGAGAAATTCAAGTAAGATGATAGGTGTTGCAAGAGGGCATCAGAGGGCAGACACACTGAAACCATACTCACAGAAAACTAGTCAATCTAATCACACTAGGACCACCGCCTTGTCTAACTCAATTAAACTAAGCCATGCCCACAGGGCAACCCAAGATGGGCGGGTCATGGTGGAGACGTCTGACAGAATATGGTCCACTGGAGAAGGGAATGGCAAACCACTTCAGTATCCTTGCCTTGAGAACCCCATGAACAGTGTGAAAAGGCAAAATGATAGGATACTGAAAGAGGAACTCCCCAGGTAGTCGATGCCCAACACGCTACTGGAGATCAGTGGAGAAACAACTCCAGAAAGAATGTAGGGATGAAGCCAAAGCAAAAACAATACCCAGCTGTGGATGTGACTGGTGATAGAAGCAAGGTCCGATGCTGTAAAGAGCAATATTGCATAGGAATCTGGAATGTCAGGTCCATGAATCAAGGCAAATTGGAAGTGGTCAAATAGAAGATGGCAAGAGTGAATATCGACATTCTAGGAATCAGCAAACTAAAATGGACTGGAATGGGTCAATTTAACTCAGATGACTATTATATCTACTACTGTGGGCAGGAATCCCTCAGAAGAAATGGAGTAGCCATGGTCAACAAAAGAGTCTGAATTGCAGCACTTGAATGCAATCTCAAAAACGACAGAATGATCTCTGTTCGTTTCCAAGGCAAACCATTCAATATCACAGTAATCCAAGTCTATGCCCCAACCAGTAACNAATTTAACTCAGATGACTATTATATCTACTACTGTGGGCAGGAATCCCTCAGAAGAAATGGAGTAGCCATGGTCAACAAAAGAGTCTGAATTGCAGCACTTGAATGCAATCTCAAAAACGACAGAATGATCTCTGTTCGTTTCCAAGGCAAACCATTCAATATCACAGTAATCCAAGTTTATGCCCAAACCAGTAACGCTGAAGAAGCTGAGGTTGAACGGTTCTATGAAGACATAAAAGACTTTTTAGAACTAACACTCAAAAAAGATGTCCTTTTCATTATAGGGGACTGGAATGCAAAAGTAGGAAGTCAAGAAACACCTGGAGTAACAGGCAAATTTGGCCTTGGAATACAGAATGAAGCAGGGCAGAAGCTAATAGAGTTTTGCCAAGAAAATGCACTGGTCATACCAAACACCCTCTTCCAACAACACAAGAGAAGACTCTACACATCACATCACCAGATGGTTAACACTGAAATCAGATTGATTATATTCTTTGCAGCCAAACATGGAGAAGCTCTATACAGTCAACAAAAACAAGACCGGGAGCTGACTGTGGCTCAGATCATGAACTCCTTATTGCCAAATTCGGACTTAAATTGAAGAAAGTAGGGAAAATCATTAGACCATTCAGGTATGACCTAAATCAAATCCCTTGTGATTATACAGTATAAGTGAGAAATAGATTTAAGGGCCTAGATCTGATAGATAGAGTGCCTGATGAACTACGGAATGTTTTTAATTACAGATTCTATTTCCCCTCTAACTGTCTTTTCAAATTATCTTTTTTCTTGACTCAGTCTTGGCAGGCTATATTATTTCTATATATTTGTTCATTTCTTCTAGGTTGTCCAATTTGTTGGTATGTTACTATTTATGGTATTATCTTAGGTTTTTTTTTTTTTTAAATCTCTGTGGAATCTGTTGTTTTCTCCTCTTTCATGTCGCTTTTTTTTATTGGGTCCTTTGCTTTTATTCCTGGTGAGTCTGGTTAGAGGTTTATCAGTTTTGTTTATCTTTTCTAAAACCCAGCTATTGGTTTCATTGACAATTTCTATTATTTTTTGATCTTTATTAATTTATTCTCTGATCATTATTTCCTTCCTTCTGCTGTCTGTGGGCTTTCTTTGTTCTTCTTTTTATAATTCTTCTAGGTGGTAAGTTAGGTTGTTTGTTGGAGATTTTCCTTCTTTCTTGAGGAAGGCTGTATCTTGGTCTTATTTCACTTAGCATAATGCCATCATGGTCCATCCACATTGCTGCAAATGGTAGGATTTTCTTCTTTCTCATGGTTGAATACTATTCCATTGTACACATATACCACATCTTCTTACCCATTCCTGTATCAATGGACACTTAGATAGTTTCCATACTTTGATTGTTGTGAATAACACTGCAATGAACATGGAAGGGCAGATATCTTTTCAAATTACTGTTTTCATTTTCTTCAGATATATATCCAGAAGTGTGATTTCTGGATCATAAGTTAATTCTATTTTTAATTTTTGAAGGAAACTCTATCCTATTTTTGACAATGGTTGTACTAATTACATTTCTACCAATAGTACATAAGTTTCCCTTTTCTTCACATCCTTGTGGACATCTATCCTTGTCTTTGACAATAATCATTCTAACTATCATAATAGGTGATATCTCATTGTAGTTTCAATTTGTATATTTCTGATGATTAGTGATGTTGAGCATTTTTTCAAGTGTCTGTTGGTCATTTGTATGTCTTCCATGGAAAAATGTCTATTCAAGCCCTCTGCTCATTTTTAAGCAGATTTTTTTTGCTATTAAATTGTATGAATTGCTTATGGGTGTTGAATATTAGCTGCTTATCAGCTAACGGTTTGCAAATATTTCACTCTATAGGGTGCGCCTTTTCATTTTGTTGATCATTTTTTTGCTGTACAGAAGCTTTTAAGCTTGATGTACTCCTACTTGTTTACTTTTTTTTTTTTTTTTAGTGTGCTTTTAAGGTCATATTCAAAAAATCATTGCCAAGACAACATCAAGTTTTAAAAAATGTTTTCCTCTAGTAGTTTAACAGTTTCAAGTATTACATTTAAGTTTCTAATGTATTTCAAGTTAAGTTTTATGAGTGGTTTAAATTAGGGCCTAATTTCACTCTTTTGCATGTGAATATCCAGTTTTCCCAACACCATTTATCAAAGATACTGTCATTTCCTCATTGGCTCCCTTGTCAAATATTAGTTGACCATATATGTGAGGGTTTATTTCTGAGCTCTTGATTCTGTTCTGTTGGTCTATCAGTTCAGTTCAGTCTCTCAGTCTTGTCCAAGTCTTTGTGACCCCATGGACTGCAGCACGCCAGGCTTCTCTGTCCATCACCAACTCCCGGAGCTTGTTCAAGCTCATGTCCATTGAGTTGGTGATGCCATTCAGCCATCTCATCCTCTGTCATCCCCTTCTCCCCAATCTTCAATTTTTCCCAGCATCGGGGTCTTTTCAAATGAGTCAGTTCTTTGCATCAGGTGGCCAAAGTAGTGGAGTTTCAGCTTCACCATCAGTCCTTCCAATGAATATTCAGGACTGATTTCCTTTAGGACGGACTGGTTGGATCTCCTTGCAGTCCAAGGGACTCTCAAGAGTCTTCTCCAACACCACAGTTCAAAAGCATCAATTCTTCAGCACTCAGCTTTCTTTATAGTCCAGCTTTCACATCCATACGTGACTATTGGAGAAACTATAGCTTTGACTAGATGGACCTTTGTTGGCAAAGTAATGTTTCTGCTTTTTAATATGTTGTCTAGGTTTGCCATAGCTTTTCTGTCAAGGAGAAAGTGTCTTTTAATTTCATGGCTGCAGTCATCATGAGCAGTGATTTTGGAGCCCCCCCCAAAAGAATGTCCCTCACTGTTTCCATTGTTTCCCCATTTATTTGCCATGAAGTGATGGGATCAGATGTCATGATCTTACTTTCCTGAATGTTGAGTTTTAAGCCAACTTTTCCACTCTCCTCTTTCACTTTCACCAAGAGGCTGTTTAGTTCTTCTGTGCTTTCTGCCATAAGGGTGGTGTCATTGCATATCTGAGGTTATTGGTATTTCTCCTGGCAATCTTGATTCCAGCTTGTGCTTCATCCAGTCCAACATTTCTCATGATGTACTTTGCATATAAATTAAATAAGCAGGGTAACAATATACAGCCTTGATGTACACCTTTCCTGATTTGGAACCAGTCTGTTGTTCCATGTCCAGTTCTAACTGTTGCTTCTTGACCTGCATACATATTGCTCAGAAGGCAGGTCAGGTGGTCTGGTATTCCCATCTCTTTCAGAATTTTCCACAGTTTGTGGTGATCCACACAGTCAAAGGCTTTGGCATAGTCAATAAAGCAGAAGTAGATGTTTTTCTGGAACTCTCTTGCTTTTCCTTGTTGGTCTATATGTCTGGTTGTAATGCTGCTACCATAGTGCTTTCATTGCTATACCTTTATAACATTGTTTGAAATAAGAAAGTATGATGCCTTTGCATTTCTCTCTCAGGATTGCTTTGGCTATTTGGGGTTTTCTGTGTTCCATATGAATTTAAAGGTATTTCTATTTCTGTTAAAAATGCTGTTGGGATTTTGATAGGGGTTGTAGTGAATTTATAGATGGCTTTAGGTCTTTTGTCTTGCCTCATATTTATAATACTTTCACAAACATCTCAAGGGTAATTCCTTATGTATATCACATATCTACTACTATATAACAAGCTTTCACAAAACAGTGGCTCAAATGGTATAGCTTACTGTTTCTTTTGATTCTGGGGTCAATAATTTTGGTTGGGTTCACCTGGGCAGTTTTGTGTCTTATCTTAGGATTAGGATCATTAGGATGACTTACAGTCATCTGGTAGCTTGATTGGGGCTGGAGAAACTAAGATGTGCAGACTCATGTGTCTGGGGCTTCAGTACCGGTTACTGGTTGGGCCTTTCCATGTGGTCTCTCATCCTTTGTTAGTCTAGCCCAGATTTCTCTTCCTGGTTGCAGGGATGTTCCAAAGAGGTGAAGCAGGAAGCTGAAAGGGATTTTGAAATCTAGGCTCCAGAACTTGCACAGTTTCAATCCTGCCACATTCTGCTGCTGAAAATAAACCACAAAGCCACCCCATATTCAAGCAGTGGAGAAAAGAGCTGCACAATATTGTGGCCATATTTTTCATTCAAGTGCAGTACACCTTCTTCTTTTGTCAATTTAGGAGCAAGTGTCATAATGAAGACATCTACTAGCCACTAGCTAAAATGAACTCAATGTTCTGGTTACTTTCATTATATCCAGCTTGAGATTGTATCCCTAGAATAAGAATATGTTTGAGGGTAAAAATTAATCTTGATAGAACTGATATATCACTCATTACTTGTACTAATTAAAAAAAAAATTGCCCAGGTCCAAATATATGTGTCTTATTTCAAAGGAATAGCTATACCTTAGAGAAAAAGACCCAGGCTTTAAAGGATGACAATAAATCAACAAATAGTTACTAAGATTAGGTACTATGAGTACCAGTTTTGCTCACTGATACATTAATTTATTGATCAAACATTCATCTGTTGTCTGGCATGTGTGAGACACTGTGTTATCTGCCCAGGATACATAATCTAGTAGAGGAGACAGACATATAAATGTACGATTATAACACAGGATGATTCACAATTACAATGATAGACAGACATAGGATATAACAGAAGGAGGCTTCCCTGGTGGCTTAGTGGTAAAGAATCACCTGCAGTGCAGGAGACATGTAGACAGGGTTTAATCCCTGGGTGGAGAGATCCTTTGGAGAAGGAAATGGCAACCCATACCAGTAATCTTGCCCAGAAAATCCCCCTGGCAGAGGAGCCTGCCAGGCTACAGTCCATGGGGTTACAAAAGTGTTGGACATGAGTGAGCAATTAAACAACAATGTAACAGAAGCACATTTAAAAACCAGAATTCACTAAAAAGATTTTATAATTTGGTTGTGTGAGAAAACACACATGAATCTCCGAGTTGCTAAATATATAGTATACATGTCAGCTTTATGTAGCATTATTAAAGTCTTTTGAGGATTGCGAGAGTGCATACTCAGAGAAAAGAAAAAAGGCAAGAGGTACTTACAGGACCATGTGGGGGGCATCTGATCTTTTTGCCTGCCCAGCATCCACTTACTGTGCTTATGGTGACAGCACCTTGATTTTCTCATGGCTTTCTTCAACTCTCAGTCCACATGATGTCGACAGAAACAACTCTGCTCCAAATTTACAGGTTGAGTGCATGGTCCAGGCCTGGCCAATCAGACCACTGCATTCTTCTTGCCACAGGGAACCAAGAGGACCTAGGGAGATTAATTCCCAGGATTTCTGTGGAGCTGCTGCAGAGAAAAAAAATCACTCTTTTCTCTCGTAGTTATTCAACAGAATGGGAGTAATCCTGGGGCTTCTGTATGCAGATGCTCTGTAGGCCCCAACAAGGAGGCTGAGAATAAAGCCATTTCTGAGGGAAAAGGGCTGAGACATGGAGAGAGGCAGACTGATGACATCTGAGTCTCTGGATCTACTCATGCTAGATTCAGCTGCCTAGAATTCTCCTATATAGTCACAGTTTCACTCTCTCCCTTCCTTCCTCCTTTCTCCCCTTCCTTCTTTTCTCCCTTCTGCTCCATCTCCCCTTCCCCTTTTCCTTCAAAATACTAGTGTTAAGGGTTTGTCACTTGACTAAAAAACTAATACAGTACAGAAGGGACAATACTGAAAAAGTAGGCTTGAGGAGAATGTTCAATAAGAAGGTTAGTACTACTGAAGCGAAGTGTCCGTGTGAAGAGGTAATGTGGAAAAAGATGGACTTAGGATGAACCCCCTGGACGGTAAGGAGTCTCGACATCCTAGAGAGTTCAGAGTCTCTTAGGTCAACAAAAGGGAACCAGTGCACTTTTACCATAACCACATATTTAAAGTATTTGGAAGTCATAGCAGTATCCACTGGAATCAGGCAAAAAGAACTGTCTGGAGAAAATTGCCAGTAATTCAGAGGATTTGAAAGAGGACCCAGATCTGGACCATGGGAGTCCCAACCTGAGAAGTATGAACAGACGAATCAGTTGGAATTGGGAACTACTCAAGACCAGGAAGGACAATGATTAATAAAAATGGGTACACCTGGACTAAGTTAATCAGGACCTGAATCTACCCAAACAGTCTAAAAACAGTCAATCTACAGTCAGTGTTGACAGTATGCTTAGTGTGCAACAGAAGAACGGAACGCAGTTTCTATCACTTAAAGACCTTAGAGGCCTTAAGGAGTAGAATAAACTAAACAAACATATTGTTTGCCCTATCACATAGGGCTTAGAGTCTGTAAAAAGCCACCAGTACCACCAACAAAAAAATAAACTTCCTGAAACCTTCAACTGGGCTAAAACCTGCTGTGACTTTAGTCTGCTTTCACACTAGCTGGGCAGTATTTTTAACAATGACTTGCTCTCAGAAGTGTAAAGTCACTCTGAGGTAATTATTAATTTCTCATTCAGAATGAATAGAGGGCTGAAGTCAAGCTTTCTTAATTTACCAGCAGAACACTACATACTAGTGTCAGTTCAGCTGAATCGGAAAATGCACTCTTTCCTCACTTAATTTAACCTGTTTTAAGAGTTTAGAAAAATATTTATACACACAGACAAAACCCCAACAATATTTAAGAGTAACATTTATTCTGAAAAAATTAGGCTGTTTTAAGACTAAGACAGGTTTTGTGCATAAAAGAAAGAAACTCAACCAGAATTCAGGGGGTTACTTGTCTCTTTAAATGTGCCAAGGAATCAAGGTATATCTTTACATTTCCTACCTCAGATCTGTGGGGTTTGGAGTCTTCCTTGTCTGAACTATATATTCTTTGATCTAACTTTTTACTTTGACTCCCCATTCTTGCTATCAATTCCTCTGAGAAACTTTAGTACTTTATATGTTCCTTTGGAACCACAGGGGCACTATCAGAGCAGTAATGAAGCTGACATGTCAGGTGGGAATATATTTCAAGGAAAGGACAATAAAATGTCTTTGAAGATACAGGTTATTGGAAACTGTGCCCAGTGTTCTAATCTTAGCATAAATAAAATTTACTTGCATTAATTAGCAGGTTTTAATGTCTGCTGACTTTTAACCCATTGAGATTTAATTCAAATAAGTTCCTGGACTCTCTGAGACCTGACCAAAGGAAGAAAAACAAGTGGCCCTAAAGATCTGAAGAGCACAGACTTGCAACAACCTCATTAGGCAAGCTTGCAGGCTTATACCAGCTCTCCTCAGGCAACTCAGCAGGTTTTTTTTTTTTTTTTTAGTGGTCATCACCCTGAAGCAGGACCTTTTTCGCATAATCCACACATTTGACAGGAATATGTGGAAATCATTTTTAAAGTTCACAGCTTAGTTGAAGTAAAAAGCTGTTTGTTCATTTAAAAGGGCATGTTTGAATTAAGGCTCTGTTCGAATTGCTAAAATACAAAAATACCTAATGCTGGCAATTTTTAAAAACTCCAAAGTCTTCCCTCATCACACAGAAAATTTTAAGTCAGAATTTCTATATGTGATTTAAATTTGTTAGATTTTAAGATGAAAATAAATTTTAATTAAAATTACAAATAATTATAAGGAATCTAGATTATTTGTTTTCCAGCAGGAAATTAGGCAGCATATACACAACCTTGTAACTATTTGGCACAAGGTATGCTGTCGCTTTGCTGTGAGAGAGATGGGTTTTTCTTTTTTTTAAAAATGTATTTATTTATTTATTTTTTAATTTGACTTTACAATACTCTATTGGGTTTGCCATACATCGACATGAATCCACCACAGGTGTACACAAGCTCCCAATCCCGAATCCCCCTCCCACCTCCCACCCCACAACGTCTCTCTGGATCATCCCCGTACACCAGCCCCAAGCATCCTGCATCCTGTATCAAACATAGACTGGTGATTCGTTTCTTACATAATAGTGTATATGCTTCAGTGCCATTCTCCCAGATCATCCCGCCCTCTCCTACTCCCTCTGAGGCCAAAAGTCCATTCTCTATGTCTGTGTCCTTTTGTTGTCTCACATACAGGGTCATCATTACTATCTTTCTAAATTCCATATATATGTGTCAGTATGCTGTATTGGTGTTTTTCTTTCTGGCTTACTTCACTCTGTATAATAGGCTCCAGTTTCATCCATCTCATTAGAACTGATTCAAATGTATTCTTTTTAATGGCAGAGTAATACTCCATTGTGTATATATGCCACAGCTTGCTTATCCATTCATCTGTTGATGGACATCTAGGTTGTTTCCATGTCCTG
>SJYV01017784.1:5013-20758 GCA_006410875.1 Neotragus pygmaeus
GCGAACACTCCTGTTTTGTTTTGTCCTTTAATACAGAAAAGGACAGGGACTTCCCTGGCGGTCCGATAGGTGGTTAGGACTCCAAGCTTCCCCTGCGGGAGCCACAGGTTCAATCCCTGGTCCCGGAACTAGGATCCCACATGCCACAAATAAATTAAAAAATTAAATACAGGAAAGTATCAAGACTAAAACAGCAAGAACCCACCATGCTAACACCTGTACAAACCCTGCCCTTAAGCTTGTGCTCAAAACAAGAAAAGTCAAAACAGGAGAGAAAGGTACAGAAAAGTCCAAGGAAAGTCTTTTCCTCCTTTCCTTGCAGACCCTCATGAAAGATCTCTGTGAACAGTCTTCCTGTGCATCTGTTCAAAGGGAAATAAAAGTGCACAGACACAGTAGTAGCTACGAGCAGGCATACATAGGCAGGGATGTATGCCTTTATTTAAAATGTACACACAAGCAGAAATTAGCACAACATTTTAAGTCAACTATACATCAATTTAAAAAATAGAGAATATTAAAAAAATAAATGTACACATGGGTCATGAATCACTCTTATACACCTGTAACTTACAAGATATTGCACATCAACTACATCTCAGTAGAAAAAAATGTATGCATGGGTTACTATGCACATTCTATATCTCGTTTTTTTTTTCCACTTAATAAAATACAGTGGACAGAGCAACCTATCAGCCCACAGAGCTTTTTTTCTAGCGTTTAATAAAGGCTGGCTAGTATTTCAGATTCCTCCTGGTGGGCATTTAGTTTCCACTTTTTCATGTGTTTTAACTATTACAAAACAATGCTTCTTCAGTGAACATTCATCTGAAGACATGTATTTGTTGTGCTTTTCACACAAAAAAAATTTTTTGGGCCACACTGCGTGGGCTTGTGGGATCATAGTTCCCTGATCAGGGATCAAACCTGTACCCCCTGCAATGAAGGGCAGAGGCTTAACCACCGGACCACCAGGGAAGTCCCTCACAAACTTTTATTATTTTAGGTTTTTTAACTTTATTTCTCTTTTCGGATATTGAGATAGTCACTTAGAGAACACCTGTTATTGTTGCTTAGTCGTTAAGTCATGTCTGACCCTTTTAGGACCCGCTGAACTGTAGCCCACCAGGCTCCTCTGTCCATGGGATTCTCCAGGCAAAAATAGTGGAGTGGGTTGCCATTTCCTCCCCCATGGGATCTTTCCGACCCAGGGATCAAACCTGTGTCTCCTGTATTGGCAGGTGGGTTCTTTACCACTGAGCCACCAGGGAAGCCCGATAGAAAATTTGATCAAACTGTGATCAAAAAATGTTTGAAGAAAAGATAAGACAAAGCTGTGTGACCCTCTCACCTATGAACACGGCTAGTTCCTTCCAGCCCGTCAAGAACACGTGTTTCCTATACGGTTAGGATCAGGTTATAATCACGGCGTGATTTATTGAGTACCTATCAAGTGGCAGGGTGCGCTAATGCACATGACTTGAGTGTTCTTACTTGGCTCATCAACACTCTGGTCAAGGGGAAAACTCCCATCCAAGAGGCCGTGACCGGCTGGCAGAAGGCGGGGCTGCTAGACGCCTCCGAGAGCAGCCGCCCCGCCAGCCATGCTACTAGCCATCTCTAAGGTCGGGTGGGGGGCGGGGTGGAAAAGACCCAAGGAAGGACCACCTACCTCGGACAGCGCCTCTGAAGCCGTCTCGGGGTTCCGGAGGCCGTCCCCTGGGGTGGGGGTGCTGCCACTGTCCCCCCTCTGCCCCACACTCAGCGCCTGCTCCCATTTCTGCAGGGCCTCCTCGAACAGCTCCATGCCTGAGCGCGGGCGGGGGAGACAGGGAAAGGGAGTCAGGTCCCCAGTGGGGAGAGCGGCCGGGCCCCTCATCTTGTCGTTCCAGAGCGGGCTCAGAAGAGCCAGGCGGCAGGAGGGCCCTGAAGGACGGGAAAGGTAGGACCACACAGACTGGGCCTGATCCCTTTTTTTAGGCTGTCCCGCTTGTGGGTCTTCATGCAGACTAGACTTGCTCCGGAAATGCTCCCTGGTCCAGAAACCATTGAACTGGGAGGAATGGGTGGGGTGAGGGTTGCAGTCAGCACCCAGAGAACCCAGACTCCTAGGAGGAGGCCACTCCCCCGCTCCCCTACCCTGGCGGCCAAGGCCGGCCTCCCAACCACACCTTGCATGTAGAGGCTCTCAGCGTTGCCGTCGGCGGTGGTCACAGACTCCTCTATCCCTCTGGTCTCCCATGGTCCCGAGCACGCAGCCGTGGGGCTGGATGAGTTCACCACCATCATCTGGGAGACAAGCAGGGCAAGAGCGCCAGAATAAAGGGTGAGGCCTTCCCAGACCCCGAGCAGGACCCCTGAGCCTCCCCACCAACCCCCTTGCCTGACCACACACCCTCTCCCATACCATCCCTGAAACCAGCCCCCCGCCAGTGGCCGAGCACGCAGCATAGCACTTCCACCGACTTCAAGAGCCTGGGGACTGGTCATAGATATGGCCAAAGCAGGAAAAGAACAGAGGCTGACACCTAGCTCAGGAACCTGCCGCCTCCTCCAAAAGCCGCCCCGAGCCCTGCTCCCGAGCAGCAGGCCCACTCCCCGTTCCAGGGCTCCACCACGAAGGGGACCGGGAGGACTCAAGGAGCACCTGTTACCCTCGGGCCAGCAGAACCAGGCTCTCACCCACGCCTCTGTCCCTCACAAGCAGCCATCTGCCTGCCAGGCTGTGATGAGAGCCAGCTCTTGTTGGCACCTGGATCCCCAAGGCTGTGGCCTGCTCAGAGCAGGGCTCAGTACTCGCTGGATGAAATTAGTAACTAGATGAGTGAATGAGCCAAAAGCTGTTGCCCGAGAGAAAATAAACTCCTCTTTGTCTTATTTATCTCTATGTCCTCAGTGCTTGGTAGTCCCTGGCAAAAAAACCAGTGTTGCTCAATGTCTGATGAATGAATGAATGAACTTTCATGGGGAAGTATCACACAGCCTCTCTTCCACACCTGCCCACCTGTCCCTCACCAATGCCCGGCACACACTGGTCACTAATGATCTCAGAAAGCCTTCACGGATGGATGAGTGGGTGAACAAATGAATAAGTGGAGGGAACCTCTTCTCCCATCTTCCTACCAGCCCATAAGCCCCCTGAGGGCAGAGACAGGAGCCCCAGGGCCACTGACAGGCACCCTGGTACCCTCACCGAGGCCAGGCTGTGGGAGGAGCCTGAGTGCTTGCTGGGCTCAATGGAGGAGATGCCGCTCAGGGTGTCGTTACTCTTGCTACTGGGGCTCTGGACCCTCCGGCTGGAGTAGCCTGTGAGGAACAGGAGGGCAGAGGTCACGCCGGCTCCCACCCAGCCTCTCTGCATGGGCCGCTCACGGCTCCGCACCCCCCTTCCCTTCCTTGCCATCTGGGCGTCTGTCCTGACCTCTGTGTCAGACAGCAGAGCACCCCCAGGGCATGCCCGCAGCAGCAGAGGGCCGGGCCCTGGCCTGCTCTCCTGCTCACTTCTGTATCCTGGGCACTGGGCACAGGGCCTGGCCCAGAGTGGGGCCTGAGCTGCTGCGTTAAGCTTGAGAAAGATGGCCAGCCATCACCCCCCGCTCCTGACTCAGTTTTCCCCATGTTGTTGATTGACTCATCTGGAATTCGCCTTCCAAAAACGATTTGAGGCATCAGCTTTTTAAAATACACAGGGTTTTGGTTTTATTTCTAGGTGAGAAAAATAGGGAACGCAAACTAAGGTGGAACCAGAGATGGGTAGGCAAGCAAGAGGAGAAGATGAAGCTTTCCTTTTGCCAGGGTAATTCACAATGAAAAGTCTTTGTCTTGCAAGGAGATTTTGCTTCTGAAAACAGGTTTCTCCCAAGACAAGAGAGCCTGTGAGGTCTCCTTGCCTTAGAAAGCAACCTGTATGTGGCAAACGCTGGGTTGCTGGGTTACAAGATTAACCGGACCATAAGAGGCTTTTAGAGCCACACCAACAAACATGAATCAAGACCAGTGGCTGCCAAGAGCTGGGGTAAGGGGAGACAGGCTAACTACCGAGGGCCCTGGGGGTTTGCAGAGCAACAGCTCTTGACTGTGGTTGGACTGGATGACTATAAGTGTTTGTCAAAACTCATAGAACTGTTTGCTAAAAAAGGTGAATCTTACTAAGTGCCAAGTAAAAAAGCGGGAGATGGTGAAATGACCATATGGCTCAGGAACCACAGGGCCCTTCCTGCTTCTGAGGCAGGGGACTTCCCTCGCTGGAAGGAGGAGATGCACCCCACCAGCCCACTCTGGACCCGACACTCCCAGAGGGTCCTCAGATAAGGAGAACCATCGCTTCCAATGACTCGTGCATCCAGCCATATGACAGCAAATCCTTACAATGGCCTCCTTCACAGATGAGGGGACTCGGCTTGGAGACAGCATGTCACTGGCCCAAGACCTCAGCTAACAGGAGCCCAGCTGAGACTCAACTTCAGGTTCGCCCTTCCCACCACCTCACACCTACCTTTCTTCACCGATGGGACCTTCCTGGCCATGAGGATGGGGAGGGGCACCGTGCCCAGGTGCTCGCCTCCCATCTCGGGCCCGACCTGCTTCTTCTTCCGCCGTCGCCTCTTCAGCTGGTGGGCGGCCAGGGCCAAGGCCACAGTCCCCAGGGCCGTGGCAAAGAGGACCTTCCGCAGGCCTGGTGTCAACCGCAGCTGGGAGAAGGCAGACTGTAGGAGAAGAGGGGGGCCGCCGCTTACACCTCCCTGGGAGAGCTGCCCTGGGGAGCCCAGCGAACGCTTCAGGCCCCCGGGGGATATTTCCTGACCAGGCATGTTGGAGAGGCAGCCACCCCCTAGCGGGGGGACCTGGCCTCTGAAACCTGGATCACAGAGATGTAAAAGAGGGGGGTTGGGGAGGGCAAAATGACAAGGCCAGGGAGATGGTGTCCCCAACACCATCGGTCAGGATTCCACCAGCTGCAAGGTCAGCACCTCTGCAGGTGCCACGTCGGGACTGCACCTGTGTTACCTGTCCGAATGCCCGTCATTTTCCAGGTGAGGTATCCGAGGCTCACACAGCTTAGGACACGGGCTTAAGGTGACAGAGAGGCAGAAACCGAACCCAGGTCTGCCGACCCCACTTCTCAACTCCTCAAGGACAATGCATTCACTTCAGCCGGTGGTCCATCAGTACGCTTCCCTGGCCCACCCCTCACCCTGCCTATTGCACGGGGAGCCCCTCGTGAGGCTGCTCCCCACAGGGCAGAGCTTAGGGAGTGTCAAGAGGCCTGGTCAGCCACAGACTTTTAAAGCTGGCAGGGAGGGCCTGATCGACCCCTTTTATAGAAGAGAAACTGAGGTTAAAAGTCCACAGAGACCTGGGGTGGAGAATGGGCTTGGGACCTCAAACTCCTAACCCAGTCCTTCTTACTCTGCTCAAAGAGGATGGCCTGGGACAGCAATTACAAGGGCCCAGTCTTTCCGGATGCTGAAGGACCCTGGGATGAGTGGCTCAGTGTTTCAGGGACCAGTGGGGTAAAGGGCGGGACCACAACCGCCCCAATCTTTACCTGCCCGAACGTCGTGTAAAGGAACACAGGGATCTCAGCCACCGTCATGGCCAGGGCCTGTATCATGGACATGCCCTCGGTCCGCCGGAACGCCATGGCAGGATCAGCAGCCCAGGCGAGAGCCCTCTGGGCTGAAAGCTTCCAAGGAGAACGTCTTCAACTGGTTGCTGGATGGGTCCCGGGTACCATCCACGCCCTGAAACAGGGACGCACAGACCAGAAGGTCCCTGCACAGAGCTGAGAGACAGATGACCAAGTCAGCCACAAGGGCGTGCGCATGTGAGAAAGAGAAACACACACAAGAGTACTCTGGGGGGGATGAGGGGGGAGCAAAGCCCACACATGGAATGTGAGGCCTGGAACCAGGCCCCAGCCTTCTGCACTGGCTGGCAGGAAGACACCCAAGCACCCCACAGACCCTCTGCCCACCTTAAGCCCTGGGAGCAGGAGGCAGTATCTGGCACGCTGGCCCCAGTGCGGACCCAGAGCCTAGAGGATTGAGAGGTCGCTCTCAAACCTGAGGCTTTAAACCACACTGTCTCAAACTTTTAAAACCCATGGCCAGTGGCCTAAGCAGAAATCTTACGCTTCTAAGGGTCAAGTCCATGAATGAGAATCATTACATCTTTTCTACCTCCCACAAAACCAAGAATGTTGTACTTCCTGTGGACTGTATTATGAAAACAGCAGGGTATTTCCTCAAATAATAATAGCTACTATGCATTATGTGGGTATTTTATGCTGCATTCTTTACATACATCTTTTCATTGAATCATTATAAATCTGCAAAGTAGATGGGCTCTATTTCCCATCTGTTCAGTTCAGTTCAGTCACTCAGTCATGTCCAACTCTTTGCGACCCCATGGACTGCAGCACGCCAGGCCTCCCTGTCCATCACCAATTCCTGGAGTTTTCCCAAACTCATGTCCATTGAGTCGGTGATGCCATCCAATTATTTCCCATACCCTCTGCCAATTTCCAACAAGGAAACTGAGGCTCAGACAGGCTAAGTCAGGAGTCCAAAGTCACTGGTACCAGATGGCTGGTACCAGACAGAGTCGGGACGTGGGTCAAGATCTCTTGGACTTTAGACTCCATGCTCAACACAACCCTTTTGCCAAATCTGACATGGAGCAGGAAGTGGAAGTCCTGGAAGAACCACAGACCAGAAGGGCAACTTTCCCCTGGGGTCTTCTGAGATAACTCACAGCCCCATTCCAAGGCCAGCAACTAAGTGGCTTGAACACATATAAGCCAGTCCCCAAGATCCTGCAGAGAACTCCCCAACCCAGCACCACCAAGGCTGAGTGTGCCTTCAAGGTCTCCTGGGACTTCAAACAGAAGGAATACAACAGCCAGACAGACCCTGTCTACTTGGGATGGCTGCCAAAGTCACTGGTCCAGCACAAGAAACAGTTTATCCCCAGTGAGTGGGAAGGATGAATGATCTTATCAGTTAGCTCCAGGGTGTGTGTGTGTGTGTGTGTGTGTGTGCCCAGTGATGGTGAAACTGCGGCCCCAGAAGATAACCCAACCGAGGTCACTGAGTAAAATGGCAAAGCTGGGATATGACCACAGCTCTGGGGGACCCCAAGGCCTAGCATTTACCTGCAGGAAAGTCAAGAGCAGCCTCTGCTGCCCCGTCTGAGGAAGAGTATCAGGTAAGGACACGGGTCCCAAGATAGCTTTTCTTTTAGGGATGGATTCAGATCCAGCCCAACCATACTCCATCTATCCATCCCCGTGGCACAACCCAGGGCCGAAGGAGAGAAGCCTCCACCTCCTCTCTGTGATGACAAGCCCACAGCAATGTCTCCACCACGTAGATGCTCCTAATGCCTTCCCCACCTGGGCAAGTCACCTCTCCTTCCTTGTAACCTTGGGCTGGAGCCTCCTCATTCCCATTCCAACCCCACGCCAGCACTTAGAACCTCTCATTGTGGATGCCAGGCTTTCAATCTCAGGCACCTCCTTCCCTGCCCTGAACCACCCTGTAAATGACTCTAGCCTGAGCACGCTTTATTCCGCCTTGACCCCAGCAATGTCCCCGGCCCAAGGGCTCCTCTGGGCGACCCCTCACTCAGCCCAGTCTTCGTTCATTCCACCCTAGCAGGATCCGACCAGCACTGAGCACTCCTTGCGCTGAACCTCAGCAATATCCCCTTCCTTAGAATCTGTCCATCCCGGACAATTCCTTCCGCATCCCCTGGTCAAGGCCTCTCCTCTCTTGCCCCGACCCCCGGAATATTCTCTAGGGTTGTCCAGTCGCCCCATTGCCGCCGCCGGCCCTGGTCCGCGCACCAGCTCCTTCTCTCCCAGTACTTGCCTTGTTCGGGTCCAGGACCTGCGCCCCTGCTCCAATCTCTGCAGTGTTCCAGGCCCGGGCATCTTTCCACGGACCAGGTACCTTCTTCTGTTCCACCTCTCGCGCCGCCCACGGCCCGAGCACCTGCTCTTTCCCAACCCAGGCCCTTCTAGTCTGGCTGAGCCGGGACACTTGCGAACCCTACCAGTTTCCCGCGTTGGCACGGCTCCCGCCCGCTGCAAGCCTCAGTCCCGAACCCTGCCGCGCCGCCTGCCGACCCCGCGAATTCAGCCCGGACCGCCGCCACTTACCCAAGATCGCATCGCTGCGGAAGGGCAGCGTCTCCTTCCCCGGCGCCAGCGCAACCAACCTCGGGGCCGCCGGGGGCGTGGTCTCACGCGGGGCCAACCTTTCTTTGGCCAATGAGCGTCGCCGATCTCCTCTGCACCGCCCTGGCCTCTGGGCAATTGGGCAGATCACGTGACAACATTAGCGCCATCTCTCCCTCTCCCTCTGTTCCGCCCCCTAAGTGCGGTTGAGGCGCGGAAGTAATATTTTTTTCTCTCCTGTGATTGGCCATCGGGATTAGATTGACCCGAGTGGCTAAGTGGAGGCGGGGCCGCCCTTAAAGGGATAAGGGGGAACTTGATTAAGTTTCGAAGGGGCTTTATAGAAAGAACCCGCGGCGGTCTGAGCCATTATATTTTGTTCTTCTGCCGCCACGGTCCCCACTCAGACAAGTCCTTCCCGCCCTTCGAGCGCCCTCTTCCCAATGCAGCTGCCTCAGAAACTTCCCACAGCATCCTTCTGAGCACTTGCCACTGTCCTTTTTTGGGAGGCGTTTGCTAAAGTGCCACGCCTCCCTTACCAGACAGAAGTCGTCTCCCGGAGAGTTGGTTCGGTTCTGAGCGCCCAGCTTTGCTTCGCGCTGAGCACTGGGTTTGGTATCATGCCGATCTGAGTTGGAATCAAGTTCTGTCACATCAGCTCTCTGGGGTTTATTCAGTTTCAGGGCGTTAGTCGCTCAGTCGTGTCCGGTTCTTTGCGACCCCACGAACTGTAGCCCGCCAACCTCCTCCATCCATGGAATTTTCCAGGCAACAATATAAGAATGACTCAGTTTGAGTTCAATTCAGTCGCTCAGTCGTGTCCGACTCTTTGCCACCCCATGAATCGCAGCACACCAGGCCTCCTTGTCCATCACCAACTCCCAGAGTTTACTCAAACTCATGTCCATCGAGTCGGTGATGCCATCCAGCCATCTCATCCTCTGTCGTCCCCTTCTCCTCCTGCCCCCAATCCCTCCCAGCATCAGGGTCTTTTCCAGTGAATCAACTCCGCATGAGGTGGCCAAAGTATTGGAGTTTCACCTTTAGTTTGCTGCTGCTGCTAAGTCACTTCAGTCGTGTCCGACTCTGTACGACCCCATAGACGGCAGCCCACCAGGCTCCCTCGTCCCTGGGATTCTCCAGGCAAGAATACTGGAGTCGGTTGCCATTTCCTTCTCCAATGCATGAAAGTGAAAACGAAGTTGCTCAGTCATTTCCGACTTAGCGACACCATGGACTGCACCCCACCTGGTTCCTCCTTCCATGGGATTTTCCAGGCAAGAGTACTGGAGTGGGGTGCCGTTGCTACTTCTCTCTAAAATGGGAACGGAATTCCTGCTTTGCCTGAGTAACAGGGCTTTGGTGCTGATAGTAAGGAAACTGTGGCAGTCCTTTCATAACCAGAGAACCGGACACATCTAAGTTTTTAAAATGTAATTATCAGTAAGGTTACATTCTTGCCTTCATTCAACAACAAATACTTCTGTGTGACAGCCCTTTGGCTGGACTTGATATTGGTAGACAAGTTACATATAGTTAAGATAATTACAATCTTTTGTGGTGTTGTTCCAATGGTGGAAACTCAGGAATCCAGGCTCCCTCCGTATTCCTGAGTTTCCCCAGGGACAGACACCTGTGCTCCCATGGGAAGGTGAGAGACTCCAGGAAGAAAGTGACGTCCAAATAGAAACCTAAGGATGACTAGGAATTAGCTGGGCAGAGAGAAGAGGGAGGAATGTTCAGGAACAGCTTGGACTGTGATCCAGAGGCAAGAGCAAACCTGGCATCTCTGACTAAGGGTGGCAGAGAGAGGGTAGAGTGGCAGCTGATGAGCCAAGGAAGTGGTAGCCAGAGCAAAGGAGAGCAGGCTCCACCACTGAACTGCCTGCATCTGGGGCCAAATCCACTGCTTACTCCCCTGTGTCTTCGGGCAAATCGTAACTTCTCTAAACTTCAGTTCAGTTCAGTTCAGTCTATCAGTCGTGTCCAACTCTTTGCGACCCCATGAATCGCAGCACACCAGGCCTCCCTGTCCATCACCAACTCCCAGAGTTCACTCAGACTCATGTCCATCGAGTCTGTGATGCCATCCAGCCATCTCATCCTCTGTCGTCCCCTTCTCCTCCTGCCCCCAATCCCTCCCAGCATCAGAGTCTTTTCCAATGAGTCAACTCTTCTCATCAACTCTTCCTCTTTTCCAATGAGTCAACTCCTAAGTACTGGAGTTTCAGCTTTAGCATCATTCCTTCCAAAGAAATCCCAGGGCTGATCTCCTTCAGAATGGACTGGTTGAATCTCCTTGCAGTTCAAGGGACTCCCAGGAGTCTTCTCTAACACCACAGTTCAAAAGCATCAATTCTTCGGCGCTCAGCCTTCTTCACAGTCCAACTCTCACATCCATTCATGACCACTGGAAAAACCATAGCCTTGACTAGACGGACCTTAGTCGGCAAAGTAATGTCTCTGCTTTTGAATATNCAAGGGACTCCCAGGAGTCTTCTCTAACACCACAGTTCAAAAGCATCAATTCTTCGGCGCTCAGCCTTCTTCACAGTCCAACTCTCACATCCATTCATGACCACTGGAAAAACCATAGCCTTGACTAGACGGACCTTTGTTGGCAAAGCAGTGTCTCTGCTTTTCAACATGCTGTCTAGGTTGGTCATAACTTTTCTTCCAAGAAGTAAGCGTCTTTGAATTTCATGGCTGCAGTCACCATCTACAGTGATTTTGGAGCCTTATTAGGAAGAAGATACTTTCTGAGTTGTTATGAGGATCTCATGTGATTATTCACTTTTAAGTGCTCAGTGTTCAGCCTGGAAAGGACTTAGGAAATGTCGGCCATTGCTATTAGACAAACTGCAATAGCCGAGTGGAAAGCTAGATAAACAGATGAAACATACAGACTGGGCGGAGACAAGATCAGGAATAACTAACACTTACTGTCTCTCTCTTCTCCTTTACCCTGTTGTTTTTCTTCCCAGGATCTGACATGGTTATATATCTGTTTGTCCAAGAAGGGAGGGGTCTTGTTCTGTTTACTGCTGTGTCCCTGGCACCTAGAACACTGCCTGCCACAGAATTAGTGCTGATAAGGTCTTTCTCCTTGACCTGACCGAAGTCAGGTTCCTCTAAGCCCTCTACTCAACTAGGTTCAACCTGAAGCTTCTGTCTTGTAGAGTGAAGTTTTAGCAAGAATTCTGTGGGGCCAATTTAGCAAAATCTCCATCCCTGGATTTCTGATCACCCTCCACAACTGATCAAATTCCTTATCCTCCATCCTGAATATCTTATCATCTGGGCCTGCCTTCAGCAAGAATCACACTAGCGTCAATGTTCCTGCTTAGTCATTTTCCATCCACTGACCCCTAGTCTGTTCATGGGCTATAAATCTCCACTTGACTTTATTGAATTTGGAGTTGAGCCCAATCTGTCTCCCCTACTGCAAAACCCCCACTGCACTGGTCTCTCTTGAGTAATCTTCCTTGCCGTCCTTAACAAGTATCCTGATTTTTTTTTTTTTTTACCAGGCTCAGTGTAGTTACCAAATGAATGAACACGTTACTATATTGATTTATAGCTGTTGAAAGGCGATATGGCTGGACTCCGGCTAAATGAACGATACAGTCAGCTACAGACAGACACTGATAAATAAGTCAATGATCAATACAAATAGAAATACATAGTGAACACATAGAAACACACAAAGAAACAGAGATGAACTGCAGGTGTGTGAGTGACATGAACACAACACTGCTGATAACTCCATGCAGATAATAACACAGATCAGTGGTTCTGAACTGCACATTTAAATCACCTGGAAGCTTTTCTAGACTACCTGTCAGGCTACACCTGTATGGAGAGAACCAGGACTGGGAGTGGGACCAAGGATTTTTAAATAATCCCCCAGGTGACTTGAAGCTCGCTCTGCATAGATAGACTGGGGTAGAGAATGGGGAATTGGTGTGAGTGCAGGGACGTAAACAAAGGCAGGAAGCCAGGAGACAGAGCCAGAGAGGAAAGGGTACAGGCTCAGGAACAGAGCTCTCCACTGTGTAAGAAAGTGAAGCCTAGAGGTAGAGAGAGGCGAGCAGTGGAAACAGGTCATAAACCCGTTCCAGGCCCCTTGGGAGCCGGGAATATATGTGCAGGTCATCCTTCCGCCTGTCTCGGTCTGTGAGAAACTGGTTCAAGGTCAGCACTATGTCCATGCCTGGAGGGTTCCTCCACCTAGGCTGAACAGAAGCCTCCTTTCTCTCCTCCTTCCCTCTTCGTTAACCCCTTGCACACACTTTGAGGAACCAGAGGGTTTCCTGAGGCCAAACAGCCATTCCCCGGCGGTGGCCTTAGTGTCACTAAAGTTGGAGTAGAAGCGGAGGGGCGTAGTGGTGGTGGTGGTTGGTGGTGGTGGCACAGAAAGGTCCAGGTCTAAAGAGCGGAGAAATAGGGAGCCAGAGGGGCCAGCCGGCGAGGAGGGTGCGAATGAACAACAGGAGAGTCAGTTCAGTTCAGTTCAGTCCTCAAGTAGCGTCCGACTCTTTGCGACCCCATGGACTGCAGCACACCAGGCTTCCCTGTTCATCACCAACTCCGGGAGTTTACGCAAACTCATGTCCATCGAGTCGGTGATGCCATCCAACCATCTCATCCTCTGTCGTCCCCGTCTCCTCCCGCCTTCAATCTTTCCCAGCAGCAGGGTCTTANGGGCGGGCGCGCTAAGGTCCGAAGCCCCGGCAGCAGGTGGGCGCGGTGAAGGCTTGCGGCGGCGGGCCGGGGGCTGCCGGGCGGCGCTCGGGCCGGACGCGCCGGCCTTGAGGAGCGCCATGGACTTCAACATGAAGAAGCTGGCGTCGGACGCTGGCATCTTCTTCACCCGGGCGGTGCAGGTGAGGAGGCCGTGCGCCCTGGGCCCCGCGCGGCCGGCGGCACCCCTGTAACGGAGCCCGGGGCCGCGGGACAAGGCCCTCGCGGCCGCCGCTGCTTCCCGGGTCGCCCTAGCCCCCTACCAGCCTTCCTTCTCTTCTACGCTGCCCAGTCGAGAGAAGGAGCCCCACGGCGGCCGGCTGCACTGCCCGGTACTACCCTCTGCTTGGCCTGGGGGCCGGGGAGTGAACTGGGCCTGCCTCGGCTCCACTGCCTGGGCGGGGGGTGTCAGCCTCCCGCTCTGCGACCTGCCGGGGCCGAGTTATCCCACTGCCCTCGCGCCCGCCCGGCCCCGATGGGGGCTCCGATGGTGAGAGCAAAAGGCACCAGGCGGCTCCTGCCACCCTCCCACTGGCCAGCAGTGACCCTGACTCCTGGCCGGCGTTTGGAGGCCTGAGTTCCAGGCCCAAGGACTTGTGCCCCCGGGCCCTTGAGCCCATCTCTGAGCCTCAGTCGCCTCACCTGTACAATGGGCTGTCGGAACTGATTCCCTCAGGTCCCTTTTACACGCTTGGATAGTCAGTCCGGAAGCCAGGAGGGCTGGGATTATTATTTCCTTTCTGCTCCATGGCAGGCCTGTGTCCTCCTATTTCCCCAGCCCCAGGGGAATGAGGAGAGGGCTGGGGTCTGGCTGCGTGCCCTCCTTGGGGAGCTGTATGCTGGGTGACGCTAGGATTAGAACAAGTCCTATCCATCTGGGGGCAAGGAGAGAAACTGAATCAGCTTATCGGTGAAGAACGGGAGTCAGCTGTGGGCGTGGATGCCCCGTCTTCTGACTTTGAGAAAGGGCGGGGGCTTCACCTCTCTGGGCCTCAGTTTTTCAGTCTTTTAAAAATGGCCTCAGCAGCCCCTCCCTCCCAGCATGGATGTGAGTCACTCTTGCTGTAAGGTGCCTAGTATAGTACCCATGCAGCCTGTGACCTTGGGCCAGTCACTTCTCTGGGAGCCTCCACGTGCCCTTCTGTCCATCAGGAGTGGCACCAAGTCTGCCTCCAAGGGTGGCCGCAGGCTTGGGGCTTGGCCCAGTCACAGGGCCCTGGGAACAGATCCTGTCGTTTGTCCTAGCTGTGGCGGTTGGTTCTCTGGAGGAGCCCAGCCCCAGACCGTCTCTTGGAAGCCCACGTGCCCATGTTTACTAGAAAGCACAGCGTCCCGTAGAGGATGGGTGCCCCAGAGAGGGTTTGCTGCCCTGGGTTCCCAGCCCTGCTGGTGACCCCAGCCTTAGTGGGGATGCCTGCAGCCTGAAGCTCATTGGCCGGCCCCAATCCATCCAGAAGGTGGGGAGTTCGCCCCCTGTGTTGGTATGGCAACCACTTTATCTCCCACATCTGGGAAGAACCTGATCTGCCAGTTTCCGGCTACTGTGGGGCCCTAGCACCCGATCCTGCCAGGTCTGCAGACCCTGGGGCGTGGGGAGGCTTGGGCCCCATGGCCTCGTGGGAGCAGGCCCACTGGGTCACCCATACTGGTGGTGTGGGAGCCAGCGCCCAGGCCCCCCGCCTCCAGGGCGGAGGAGGGAGCTGGGAGCTTTATAAATAGAGACTTTCTCTGGCTCCAGCCGCCCACCCCCTGCTGCTGCCATCTTGCAGGGAGCAGCCTCGGACTCTGCAGTCATGAGCCTCTGAAGCCTGGGCCCTTTCTCTTGGCAAGAATGGGGCCAGGTGGCGGCCCGAAGAAAGAGGGGCTTGAAATGTGACCTGGGCAGGAGAGCCCACTTGGGTGACCGCCTCCCCCAGGCCAGTCGGCCCTGGGATAGGAGTCAGCCAGAAGGGACGGAGGGTGGTTTAGTATCAATGTTTGGGCAGCTCCTCTGCGTGGGTGCCACCTTGCCAGGTGGAAGGACATACTGGGCAAGCGCCCAGCCCCTCCAGGTACTGAGGGCACTTTGAAAGAGCCTCACCTCGTCCCCACCCCGTACAGAACGGAACCTGGGAGAAGAAGCCGGAGGCTGGATCCCTTTTGCATGGGTGATCCTAGGGTGGCCTCTCAGTCCCCGAACTGTGGAGGGGTTTGCAGAGTTGATCGCGGTGATGGGAACAGCTCGGCAAAGGGCACCCAGGCAGGAAAAGCTGAAGCATATTCGGGTGAGATGCCAGGGAGCGGGGAGTGGGCAGTGGAAGTGCTAGTACCATGCTGTCAGTAGTACTGACTGAATTACTAGGCGCAGAGGCAGGAGTGACGATAATAAAAGCCAGGGAGGCTGTAGCATTGTTTTCATCTGAGCTGAGCAGGCAACAGTGGGCGTGGGAGGGATGCCCAGGACGTTGGAAAAACCTGGTTGGACTTTGAACGTGGGTGGATGTGTAGTGTGAGGGCCAGGTGGCCAGGTGGAAAGTGCTGCCCATAACCGTGGCAAGAAGGGGAGGAGATACTGAGCGTGACACCATCACCGGAATCAGAGCAGCTGGTCCCATCGGGGTAAGGACGTCCCTAGGTGGCTCCTAGGAGCCGAGGAGGGACCTGTAGGAGATCTTTTATTGGTGATGATGACGATGTTGACACCACTTGACATTTACCAGGCCTGTGCTGTGTGCTAACCACAGAACTAAGCACCTCCCGAATATTCTGTGAGATGGTTCCTGGTATCCCCATACCCCCGGTGGAAACTGAGGACCAGAGAGGTGACTTTGAGCCTCAGTT